>VWZT01003417.1:35359-192894 GCA_013397055.1 Pachycephala philippinensis | reverse complement strand
TTGGAGTAATTAGGTCCAATTTTGAACACTACACTTAAAGTCATGTCAATCTTACGTTCTAAATCATGTTCTGTAGACCTCTGATTATTCTCATTTCTTTCCTTCTCTGTCTCCACATTTTTTATTATTCAGCTAAAATTAAATTTTAAAAAAGAAAAGAAAAAACCATGGGGGGGGGATACAACATATTAGAGAAAAAAATATGACTTCTACATATTTCCACTGTGGGGAGGAAATTTTCAGTAATTAAGTGTTTAACTATTGCATCTATCTGGGATCCTGCAGAGAGACATATGTGTACATACACTATGCAACAGGTTGAATGTGCTCAGCAAACAGTTTTTGGGGATATTCTGGACTCAGTGCTATCAGAGCCCTTATGTGACATTTAAGATTGGGTCTGAAAATTTTAAGTATCATACACATTCCATATGTGCACATGCATATTTCTATCTAATACCTCCCGGAAACCAGACATACATAAAGTATATACTCTTTCAAGCAAGGACCAAAATTTTCTGCAAGCATCAGACTAACTGCAGATGTTATGTTCACATGGAAAAAAAACCAGTCAATCAGACGTGACTGCTGATTGTAAAGACAGTTTTTGCATTTCTGCTGTTTCCAAACTGTTTCGATAACATGACATTTTTAAGACTGACTGGTCAAATACCTGTCAGGAGTGACAGGTGACTCTAAGGCTTGGAAATGGACAAGATAATCTCTGACAACTCTTCCTCCCTTACATTCTGCAATTCGGTTAAAAACTTTTGATGCACTAACAAATTAAGCTGAATTAAGCATGTCATGGGTTTGTCTTTAAGAGTTCAGTAATACACTTTCACAGGTACTAACTTGGTTGTGGTGACTACTTTCTACATTCCACAACTCTTAAAAAAAATTATACCTGCAAAACAGTTTTTGCATTGTCACTTTATTCTCAGAATATAAATAGTAAAAAGGTAAAAGGGTTACTTTCATTTTATCACACCAACATTTTTAACATTTAGACACAAATTTTAGTACCTGCTACATAAATAGCAGAAGAGAATCGTGTCAGAACAAAATCAATGGAGTGAAAGGTGGAAGAATAAGAAAACAATTTGTGGAGTGCTAAGTTTTCATGACATTCCTCAGTCCTCTCTCATTTCCAAAGGGATATGTATGCAGCAGTGCACAGTCACGATTATCCATATTTTTGTATAAAAATTTAATAAATTTTAGTGATAATTTTAAGAAAAATATTTTAATATTCTAGCCTAGCATAACTACTCGACTATATTTCTGAAATATTAATAACCTGTTGCGTGGTAAGTGTTTTAAACCCAAGCATACTCATTGCTGTAACCGATACTAAAACAATTGCTGCATACATACACAGTTGTTCTAAGAAAGAAAATCTTTTATGCACTGAATGACACAAAATCTATTTCTAAACACAAAGGAAAAGGAAATTAAAATGAACATTAATCCAATCTTTATGTCTTTTTCTGAGTTAACAAAAAAACTTGATTAATTCAAATCAAATTGCTAATTAAGTACTACTTTGTAATGCATGTGGTGATGCTTAGAAACTAACATGATTATTAGCACAACAATTGCCAGCAGAGCAGAACTGAATTTGGACATGGGGGGAAATGACTGGGTGAAAAAGCAGCTAAATTATGTTGTGTTTCTTTGTCTTTCATATAGCTGTGATCCTCATTTCTGCTAAAAATTGGAGGAAATGAACAGCTGCTTTGAATTACAATTGCCAGTACCCTGCAGGGTTACAAACGTATGGGTTCTTCAGCCATGATCTTTAATCCTTCCCCTTTTGGCCACATATTCCTGTTGATAAAGAAAACAACTGGGATAAAGATAATTCCTTCCTGTGGATGAAGAAGAGGGAGAATAGTAACATGCTCTATTTACAGATATTAGCACAAAGTGCTTCACAATTATTTACATTAGGGTCTTTGTGATAGAAGGGACATACAAAGAAATCCCAATGTTTCTTGAGACTTTAGATACATCATTCATGTTTCTAAACCAATATAGAAAAGACAAAGTACAATCAACTCAATCATCTAGAGGTGGAGTATGAAGGTTTATGTCACTGATACACCAGGAAACTGCATCAGCTATTTCAGGTTTGGTCGGGTTCTTTAGTTTAAATTTAGTGGTTTAGCCATAAAACAGCTACACTGCTTCTTTTACTATTTTCAACCAACAAAGAGTTGAACAGCTTCTGCAGGAGAGAGAGGCAGACTTCCTAGCACAGGCTGTAGCCAAGTAGCCTGCAAGAAGAATAATCAGAATATGCTTTCCAGCAGCAGCAACCTAGTCCAGCAGCACAATACCTTGATACCTACAGAACTATCCTGGGAGGGCCGATGTTGACCTGCAGCTAAAAATCCTATCTAGATGGAAGATGACTCCTCGTAGTCTATATGCCATGCTCTCCAGTGTGCTGGGTGAGGGAAAGACCAGTGCAAGTGTGAAAACAGGAGAACGCAGAGAGCAGCCTTGCTAATGAGCATTCTCGTGCATTAGAACACTAGGACAAAGCACTCAGCCAAGGGCGACCTAAATGAACCAGCTCAGACCAAGCACTGTTACTGACTTCTGACTCCCAATTAGCCCTGACCAACAGGGAATGGGGAGCCCATAGATCAGACTACACTCAGAAAAAAACTTGGACCTATTTTTCCCATTGTCTAAGCATCGTAGTCTCCCATTACTCTGTGTAACTGGGAACTTGATCTGAATACATGGATTTGCGTATACGAATTTAAGAATTAAATGAGTATTCTAGTGATATCACTGATACAAAAATGAAAATAAGCTTAAATTCTCAAAGAACACAGAGAGGCATAGAGAAAGAATGTGACAGAATATATGTGTCATATGCACAGATCAGAACTACAGAAACTGAGAAAAGGAAGTTGTTCTGACCATCCAGGTAGTCTACCATGTCTGCCCATTTTTAATATATTCTCTGAGAGCAGCAGAAGGTACAAATGGCTCATATTTTGTTACATATTTTTAGCTGATGGACTCCAATTATAAAACTTCCACTGTTCTCTACCACATTCAAAAGACAGGACTGAACTGAATATTCATGATTCTATATTGTTTTAGGTATATTTATATTTTACATTAAAAAACGTGGCAATGAGAGAAAAGTTGAAAACATTTCAGGGTATATGCAGCAAATGAAACAATAATGGATGATGCCCATGTAATAAAATACATATTTCCAAAGTAATAGAAGTTACTTATTTTCACTGCTTTCTAAACAGACAAAATATATTTTTCAAATTTATATACTTCAAAAAAGTAATCAAATTATTGTTTGGCTACATGCTTATCTCTTTAAAGGAAAATATTTGAAAGATAATTTATTAGTTAGATAAACTGCTGGTTTGAGATTCATGTTTGCCTTGGAACACAGAAATTCAACTTTGCCACTGGTCTGTTTGGTGACCTTACACAAACTATCTTTTTCCTCCCCACCTCTTCCTACCCAGAGCATGAAAATATAATATTGAAATGAAAGGTACAACACTATGAGAGAGAATTACTGACATTTTAATTACTTGTTTGGGTCCTCTGTACCATGTGTTATGTCAGCAACCTTTAACCTTTCAGAACTGAACACACTAACTATCAAACACCTGCCACCCCTACATCTGTTTCTATTCTAACATAAACAACAATTTCTACAGAAAACTAGGAAATATAAGAATTTGTGTGGGGAGCTGCTGATGATTCTTTTTACTGGAAATATTTTCAAACATGGATTTTATGCTATAAGTACCACACGAGGTAACTATACTTCATCATCTACTGACCTGCCTTTCAATTGCCTATTTAACAGCTTCCAAACTAGTCTTAAACTACTTATAAAATAAATTCCACTCTGGCTCCAAAAGATCTCTGTTCTTTAGTTCCATAAACAAGGACAGAGAGTACAGTCCTTATTTCAGAAACATTCACAATATGACACAACTGGGATGAAAAAGGAGGCCATAAGTACATTTTAGTAGAGAAAGCAAACTATAAGCTAGCTGGCTTCAACAAAACATTGAACTACATGGCAGAAACACTGAATTCCCTGACACCATGGAAAAATGACAAATTACTTGGGTGTGGAATTGCTGGGGCCTTGACTAAGATGAATTAGGCTGTCTGTATCTCCCAGAGCTTTTATTTCAGGAGCAGCTGCTTGAAATTCTTCCAAGCACTTTTAGTCAGAACATTGCCTTTTTTTTTTTCAAAAGGCAAACTTTTCAGGAATAATTATTCTCCTTATTAGAAATCCTTCAACTTTATAAAGTTTCCCTAAATACCAGGAAGAAAGAAACAACATGGCTCCTGTTTCTAAGCCCTGTAACATGCCTCTGAAATTTGAAAGATCCTAGCCTGATTTATTCTTATTTACAACGATTTGCAAAATTAGGTCTCCCACTCATCATTACTAAGCCATATTCCCCCCCATTTCTTCAGTGTTCTGGATCTTTGTCAGAACCTCTTGTTCTTTTAGTATGCATAACAAAATACCTATTGGAGTGGAATTAGAACTGCAGTGTTTCTTCCTTGAGAAAACTAGCCATTATCACCCAAAATACACAGACAGTTTTCTAGATAGGTGTATTTTCCAAGTATTTATACAAAACACAAGTATTCTACCTTCTATGTAAAACCATCAGTTCTATCACATCTCACAAATATCTGGATAGGGCACTCTTCTCTCAAAGACACGATAACTGCATTAAAATCCCAAATCTGGCCTCTTTCCATCTATAGCACATTTTTTTGCAAATTTCATCACAGTTATGCAACAGAATTACTATATCAAGATACAAAAAATAGTGACATACAACAAGCTTCCAAATCTTTAGGTTAAGAAAATTTAAATTAAAAAAACATGGAAAAAATTGATTATAGTGTTTTAAGTTACAAATCCTACTCTGTATCCTTCTTTCATCCCAATACCCCCTACATTTTGAAAGGTTTGTTACAGTTTGCTGGTAGGTTTTGGCATTCTTTTTATTGAAAAAAATGGTGTAATACAAATAATTATCTTAGACTGATAGGTCAAAAAACTACTGAAAAAAATATTAACTATTTATACAAGTGTTATGTTTGAAAGGTGAAGACTAGGATGTTTGGGACCAGGTGTTCTAGAAAACCTTTTTCCTACACAGGGGTTCTTCAGTACAAACTGCTGGGCCCTGATAAAAGGAATCTAAGAGATACAATATCTACACAGACAAGAGTGGCTGTGTAAATTACAACTTTATTTTCCAATTCTCATAACAATTTTCAGAGGACACTTTTACTACACAAAAACATTGTCCTTATATTTTTGAAATAAATTCTCTGAGATCATATATGAGTTTGGTTTATTATGTAAAATACTGATATACTTCATGAAGGGTGCTTAAAACACAGCCTGAAGCAAATGGAAGAACTGCAAGAAGTATTTCTGCAAAACTGTATCAGAGAGTTAGAAAACATGAGCAAATACCTTATCAGCATCACTGGTCTCTATTTTGCAATCTGTAATTAAAAATTTTATTCGTGTAGCTTCCATTTTCTAGGTGTCATTGTTTATGAATCATACACAAGATTATCAATTTGTTCCACCCTAATCAAGTGCATATTCTCCTATTCACAAACCACTCACAAGAGTGCAGTAATAATTAAATGTTATCAGGTATTATCAAAACTGTAAGAACCTCCATAACAATGCCATTTTCCAACACAGAATGACATTGGGTTTTAAGATACTGTCATTTTTTCCTGCATAAGAGTGTCCAAAAAAAATTAATGAATACCTTGTTAAAAATAAATTAAAAAGCCTGCATGGGAGAATGTTACAGGAGGATGGATCTTTTCATTTTGATTTATTTTTTGCTTTGTTGTACCTTATTTTCTCAGATACGGCAAACAATGATAACAAAAAATAAAGCCTAATACATGTACTTACTTGTGATAAAATGGAGAGCTGATGGTGATGGGTTACTGCATTTTGATTAGCCTCCATGAAGTACTGCTGGGTTCGTCTCCCCTCCTGATCCAGTTTCTTCTCCAACATGAGATGAGAGGTGGATAAAACATCCAGGTATCTCATCATCGCATCAGACAGCAGTGAGCTGACCTCCACTATGTCTGGATGTGCTTCTGCATCAGGAGTCAAGCAGCTACAGAAAGAACATTCTCTATTTACTTGTTTCTAAAAAACCTTTTCACCATTGCATTCCTGCCCTGGTATTCACGGAGTTATGCCGGCCAGCACTGCTCTCACATCCTGCCTGGGACAGTTTGATGCAGGGCAGCCTTCGTGTTCACACACCACAGCACAGTCTCCAGCATCAGCTGGAACAATTATCCTTGACACCGACCCAGACAGAACTGTTGCTGGGAGCTGCAGCTGTGCGCTCCAACACACACTAAGGAGTGCCTGAGGCCTTTTCCTGGGATGGGGGAGATGTGGCCTCCCTTGTGTTCTGATCAAGGTACTGCACCACTGGACAAAGCAGCTGTGAAGGAGGATTTGCAGGAGAATGTCAGGATCTTCACAGAGACAACACTCTCAAAACAATGCAAGGAAAAAGGAATATCTAGAGCTTGCCCTCAAAGGAGCAGTGGATGAAGGCTCCCAGGAGGAGGTAGGTTGAAGACTTGTGACTTCTGCCAAGAGAAGGAAGGCTTTTCCTTTAACTAGGAATAACTGCAGAACAGGTATAGTGACCTAGGAACAGGTGAGGAAGAACAAAGCCTAATGGAGGACACATCAGAGCCAGGTGAGTCTGAATCAAGTGTTCACACCACAAATAAGATGCAGTGGCTGACAGTCATTTGAGGCTGAGGGAACAGAGACACCCATCTTGATCAATTTGATGAATGTGATGTCTGTTCTTGGATTCAGGACATTGTGGAGATAATACCAAGACTCATCCCGACCCTTGGGCTATTCTTGCTGTCCATTTGTGTGGGCACAAATACCATAATTAGGGCCAACTCTGAACACACTGAAAGTGACCATAGTGCACCGGGGTCAAGTGTGAAGGGCAGGGGACATAGGTGGTGTTCTGAATTCTATCACTGAGGAGGAAAGGCTAAAGTCAGGCTGCAGTCCAACACCTGACTTGTAGTCAAAAGTTTATCAGTGAGGCTCGGAGGAGCAGACCAACATGGGTGACATTGTGATAGATCCCTGCTATAAACCACACAAAACCAGAAAGTCAATGAAGCCTTTGTTGGACAGATGGAGTAAGTTTCATGATTTCAGACACTTATTGAGGCCTATTAACCACCCTGATATCTGCTGATGGGGTAATACGGCTGAGTGCAGCAATCAGGAGATTTCTGGAATCTGCTGATGACAATTTCTTGATGGAGCTGAAAGGCACTCTGCCAGACCTGCTGCTCTCAGACAAGGAAGAAAGAGGCAGGGATGTGAAGACCAACGGCAGCCTCTTGATCTTACAGCAACCATCAGAATGTGGAGTTCAAAATCCTGAGAGAAGTGAGAAAGTGAGACTGTAGGGTTACAACACAGGACTCTCAGGAGAGCAGAATTCAGCATGTGCAGGGATCTTCCTGGTACAATCTCACAGAAGACTGCCGTGGAAGGTAAAGGGAAAGCTTGGGAAAGCAAGCTAATCTTCAGGGACATTTCAAAGCACTAGAACAGCCCAATCCCACATGTAGGAAATGGGTGGGCTACATGGGAAGAATACACATATTGCCCAAAGGGCAGAGTTAGGAAAGCCAAACATCAGCAGAAGCTGAAGAAGTTGAAATTAGCAATGGATGTGGAAGGCAGAAGAAAGGCCAACAAAAAAAGACTATGGAAAATGTGGACACACTAAGCAACTTAGTGACAAACAACGTGGAAAAGTTTGGGACACTTGGTCCCTCTTTTGCCTCCATTTCCATTGAGAAACTTTGGCCATAAGTGTTTCAGATCTCTGAGGCTACCTATAGAATCTATGAGCACGAAGCACTTCCATGGAGTAGAAAATACAGTGAAAATGCATTTAAGCCAATTGGATGCACACAAGCCCATGGGACCAAATGAGAAGGTTCTGAGGGATTCGTTTGGTCAATACCACTATCTGTCATGTCTAAAAGGATCAAAATGAGGTTTCTGTAAACTGATAAAAGCTGAATATCACACAAATATCCAAGAAAAGCAAGAGGGAAGATTCAGGGAGCTGATAGCTAGTCACCTTTACCTCGGTCTCTGGGAAAATAATGGAGCAATTTCCTCTGGAAGTAATTTCCAAGCACAAAAACAATAAGAAGGTGTCTGGGAACAGTGAGGATGGATTAACCAAACTGCTGTTATACCTGACTAGGCTGGCTGGTGTCTGTGATGAGACGGCTGTCTGAGGACAAGGAGAGAGCAGTATAGGCTCTAGGTAGCTTTATTTTAGCAAGGCTTTTGTTTGACACAATATCCTACAGCATCCAAAGGACTATAAGGTAGGAAGATAACAGGCTGAACTTCCTGGCTCAAAGAGATGTCATTAGTAGTACAAAGTCCAGCTGGTGGCTGGAAGTACCATCCTCCAAGGACTGATATTGGGTCAGTACTATTTAATGTCTTTATTAACAACCTAGATCGTGGGAGAGAGTGCATTCTCCAAAGGTTTGTGAACAGTGAATTTCAGGGATACATGGGGCAGGGCAGTTGTCAGAGGGACCTAGACCACCTATTCTGAGATCTGATCACTACCTGCATAATGGGAAGGCATGGCAAGATCCTTCTCAGAGGTGCACAGCGTTAGAGGAAGAGGCAAGAGACATAAGTTAAACCACAGGGAAGTCTGGATAGATACCACAATTGTTATTATTACTATTACTTTTAGTCACAAAGGCAGACAAGCACTACAGAGCATCCAGAGAAGTTGTGGGATCGCCAACCTTCGATACTCAAAACTGACTTAGACAAAACCCTGAGCAGTGAGCAACCAGATCTAATTGTATCTGCATTGAGCAGGACGGACCAGATAGTTCTAGGGGTCCCTTCCAATCCAAAATACTTTAACAGGCCAATGGTTCTTGTTTCAGGCACCCAAGGTAGCTGTTTAGTAACAGTAATAATGTATTATTAGGTCTATTTTTAAATCCCTAAAATATTTTGTATGCAGTGTAGGACAGGAAAGCTGCTAGAGATAGTCCTGCATGTACTAAAAAGTGTCTTAAAACTGTTAACTCCAATGAACCTGATAATTTACTACTATTTCATTGCACAGTACTATTGACCTGTTACCATAAACATATAACCCAACACTCTTCTTCAAAGAAAACGCCATAGAATGACTTATTATTTCTAAAGCAGTTCTTTCTTAGTAAAACACAACTGCCGTGCAAAGTAGCACTTTTGAAAATGTTTTACAATACTTTAATTTCTTGATTTTAATATTTTTGTTTAAACTCGCTCAAATGTTGATTAATTTCACTAATTTAATAGCTTTTAAAATCTTTTTTACATTAAATTTTGTATTTCTTTTAAAGAGGTGCACGTTTACACCCTTAAAAAATGCTGTGGGTTGGGGTTTTCTTTTAATTTTTTATTTTAATTCACTGGTATTGGGCAAAATTTCTAAGAACAAAGGGAGCTAGAAGCATTTTTAATAAGTCCTATATCCATTTTCCATGCATCTAGAAATGATTTATGACTAAACACCAAGTAGATTGATGTTCAGCTCTGAAGGAATTTGACGGCCATGATTCCAGAACTTTCTTTAGTAGCTTAAAGCAATAAAACTGTATTTTAACAACAATACTAAAGAATAGTAATGATAACACTAAATGAAAATTTACAGTTGCAACATGAAGCTTTCAATATTTCTTCAAATCATTACCAAGAAATTATTTTTTTATTTACAACATTCATCTTTGAAATGTGTTGTTTCAGTCATTTGAAAATAACTACATCTTTTCTGTTAATGTTTCCTCATCTATATTATAATTAAAATCTCATTATTACTGCTTTTCTTTAACGTTTTTTTTCTTTCTAAATATCTCACAAAGCATAAGCAAAAACCTAAATATAACCTAAGATTTAACCCATAGTAAGAGATAATATTAAAAACAATAGCCCCCCCAAAAAATAAAAATAACAAAAAAACCCACATCATGCTTCCCACTGCTAGTAAAATAGATAGAAAAATTCTTGTGTAATGTAAAGATTTTAATATTTCCATTAGAATTCATTTAATAACCTCTTAATCATAAATGTTAGTTCTATTAGTTCCTGTACTCCCCAATGTTGTCCTTCATCCACAAGGTCTTTAAATAACAGAAACCTTTCTGTACAATAAAACATACTATAAAAACCTTAGCCTTTGTATAGTAATGTGCTTTTTAGAGACAGAATTGAATATCTGAGTGAGAAAGTATAAGCATTTTTTGCTAAGTGTTTTTTTTCTAATATGGAAACATCAAGGGAGCTAACTAAATCTCTAATTCACTCTATACTTTGCCTTATACCTTACATTATCTCCAGGAAGATATAAACATAGCTAAGAAATATGTGATGAGTGAGTGTAGCAAGTACAGGCTCATCTTTTCCCCCATTACTTTGTTATATCTGCTGCTGTGCTCACAGAATTATAAACTAGTGAAAAACATATTTCCATCAGTCAAATAAACAGAAAAAGCTATGAACATGATCATACAGTGATCTACACATAACATACTGTAACAGCGTTATTTTCTTGACCACAATCTGCATTCGAAAATTACTCAAAATGCTGGATTTTTATGGGGCAACAAAATGATGTGTAGGGAATTAAGTACAGTACTGATATTGTTAAATGTAAATTTCAATACTGAATATAAAGTGTATAGTGGCTAAATGAATGCCCTGACTATATTGGTATGACTTTTCCAGTTGCATGCGTGCAGCTATATTGCATATGTTATTATTGGTGTAAGGAGATAGCTCTGTTTTTCTTCAAATCCAAAGATATTTCCTATTCGGAGACGAATACTGGCAGTTGCTAAAGTCTGCAAACTGTCACATTGTCTCTGCTGGAAGCACACAAAACAAAAACATCTTTTCAACAGAATGTGGAAATAAAATGAATAATTACCTCTTAATGGTAAATGACACTTTTTCAGAGTACAGTCCTTCTGGCACAGGTTCATACACAGCCCCTACTATCTGAAAAATAAAAAAATCTACAGTTTGTTGAAGAAAAATACTCCATTATCTACTTGAGGATCCGATATGATAAGTATTGTCCCTTGGAACTACCTGATGAGCAGTACATCCTCAGCTCTAACTTACAGAACTTAGAACACATCCTCTAATGCAGAATGTCTCTTCCAGTCAGGTATCCACATTAGCATACACACTTACTGCAGATTAAAGTGCTACAATATTGAACAATTACAAGCAATTTCTGCAATTAGAATGGTAAGACAGCAATTCACACAATGATAAACACTTGTGCTTGTTCACAAGACTCACATATTAGAGCTGAGAGCAGTTTACATGTCAACAACCTTAAACATGAATTCTCATTCATGATAACACATGCAGAAGTAACTGGGAGGTTGACCTGGCAAATGTGAATACCTTAGTTGCCAAGGAGAGCATATTGGTGCTGTAAAATGGTGGGTTCAGATTGGCCATCTGATAAAGGATGCATCCTGCAGCCCAGAGATCAGCTTTCTCTCCATAAGGCTCACTCTTTACAACTTCAGGACTAAGTCGAAAGCAATGCAAGCCACAAGTGTTTTACTAATTCACCTAGAAGTAGGCTTATTTTCTAAAAAAAAACCCCACTCAAAATTTAGTTACTCACTACAACATAATTTCAGAGCACACACAATTACGTTCAAAAGGTTGCATTTGTTTCCTTTACCAGCCAAATTCTTTAAGGTGAAGTACAATTAACAGATTTTCAATTCGTACTGCACTACTTCTCACAACACTAGGAGTTTATATTTTGTTCACTTGTCCTTTCTACTCAAATCATCTTTGGACTTAATGGACACAAATGAACTACGGCATTTAGAACAAGTTTACAATGATGGCATTTCAATAAAACAGACTAGAGGACAGATAAGTATGGCACATCATCTTATAATTCAGATATCAGAAAGATTTGAATACAACTCCTGTATTTAGAATGCTAATGCATATAGTTGTGCTATTAATGTAAGTAAACAAACTTGACTCGTATCATTTTCATCCTCTTAAAACTACTGTAATGCATTCCTTGTGAGGATGTGACATGGACACTCAGCAGGCAGCCAAACAACAATACAAAAAAACATTGTAAAGATACATTTAAAGAAAAGGGAAGAAGGCGGTAACTTCAGCTTTGATGGAGTACAAAACAGAATTTACTTCCTTTGTTTGATTTCCTCAGTGCTTTTCATGAACCTGGATGAGAACAATTTACATTAGTAGGGGTATTCTGATGTTGGAGTTCAAGTCTTACCAATAAGTAAGGATCATATCACAGAGTGTGCTTGGTTTTTTTCATTCCGAGATATAGAAAAATACTTGACTTCTTTCATCTGTAAAATCAACTTGAAAACTGACTTGTTTACCTTTTTCTTTCACCTTAGAATTTTGAACCACTATATCTTCATAATTATAGTACTGATATCTCCGGTAAAATGCCTTATTTTGGTGCTCAGAGGTAGCGTGTAAATTCAATTAATGATGCTAGAGGATATCCTGCAACTATGTACAAAATGCAGATTTTTAAAACGTATGGAATGAGGTCCCCAGACAAATGATAAATTAAGTGAACTTAACAGAATAGAAAGTCAGAACAGAGGTCACAGTGCAGAGAGGTGAGAGAGACTGACAGGTCACAATCTTCTGATAAAACTAATCAAGCAAGATACAGATTCTTGGGTCAAACCTAATAAGCAATTTTCTTTGAATCTTGCTGCTGCTGATACATAACCACAGAGTGAGTATTGAACATCGTGTTAGAACATAATAGCATTTCTGTAATCACACTGTGACACTAATTCATTAGATGTCCTTGTGGAAATTTCCTTTTTGTGTATTAAAAGTGCCTATCAGAGCAAACATTAGTATTACTTATCATATAGATGGTGAGCTCAATAAGGCAAAGCCCCTATCTTAGTAAAGTTCTAAGCATGCTCCTCTTCAGAAAAATAAATCTGACTTGAATTTTGGTCTTTCATTCTAGTGATAATTTTAATGCATAGAGAGATCAAGTTAAAAATTATTATTTTGAAATTAATAAACTATATTAAAATACAAAACTGAGATTATTCAAGCCAAATTTATGTAACTATGTAAAAAGCTGCAGAGCAGTCACAGAAAGAACAAGCTGAATACAGCTTGAGAGAGAAACAGAGGCAACCATGACCTGGCCTACAGCATCTTGACTCCTGAACAGCAGAGAAAAGCCTTGCTTCATGTCCAGCGCAAACAGCAGCCAACGAGCTGGTGCCTTGGAAAAATCATACTGTGATTTGGAAATCATAGAAAGGATACTGTGCTGACAGGGTTATAATTTTAGCATAGTTTCACACAAATGCACAGTAGCTGAAAGTTAATGAAGTAATTTGTTCTGTCTATTCATGCTGAAAGATTTCTTGTTCTAAATGCTTATCTAATCCTTTTTTTTTTCAATCAAAATGACTTGTAGCAGAATAGTATTTGATCTTTTCTTCCAGAACAAATGTCTTAATCAGAAATCTCTGATACTGAGAACATTAGGATGACCAATACCTTAAAAAAATAGTCTCATGCTTAAGAAATACTTTAAATTACAGAAGTAATATATCTTTAATGTGACCATTAAAGTTTTACAGAGAATAGAAAATCCCATATTTATATGATGCTATGCTTTTGTGGCTAACTAGTTCTGTAATTTAGATTTTTAAATAGGATTTTCAAATATTATTTATGTACTTTTAAGAGATGTAGTAAAATCCCTCACCATGTTCTACATGCTTGCCTCACCATCTGGTAGTTAGAAATGTGGGTGGGCTACAGTGCTTGTTGACTAACAAAACAGTTCTGCAGTCAAGTTGCATGTTTTGGATCCACACTGGTGAGGGATGCCAGGCAGAGAAAGTACCCAGTTCTTGTTCCTGTACACTGCCACCCACAAACAAGAGGGGGGTGGGAGTACATATGGTTTGCCTAATTCAGATGACAACTGTGTATAAACTGTCACTGTCTGGTCAAGACCAGAAAGAATGAGTGCAACCAGTCTTACTCACAAACACTGAAAATTTAAGGGTGTAGCATTAGTATGACTTTATTTTATTTGTAAAGGCAGTACTCGTCCTTCAACTTTTAGCTTAAGATAACTGGCTGAAACCAGACAGTGGTACTAATTAAATTTTTAGCAAACAGATGTCTACATCGCAAAATGCATTCAAAACAGAATACAGAAAGGGGGACACCCTAAGAGCTGATAAAGATTTTAATTTCCATTGCTCCAAGGGCTGAGCTTACTGCCACTAAGCAGCAGTATTGATGCTATTAGCCACAGCTACTAGAAGTGGCAGCAGATACTTATATAATTAGTCATTTAATTCTTGCAGCTAACATATTCAAAATAATAACTGTAGTTTTCATCTAAGTTTGCAAATCATTGGTCATTTCCAACTTCCATAAACAGGCTGAAAAAGCTTACTCCAGCAGCATTATGTTAACTGTAAGAGTCCTTCATTTAACAAATGTCCAAAGCAAATGCAAGACTAAATTTTTAAACAAAAGACACAGAATTATATACAAAGAATAACTGTCCAAATTCCCAGCATCCTTTAACAGACAATTTTATAATTGTTTCTTAGAAAGATCACTCTTGCTCAACATATTAGCACGGCTTTTATTCTTAATAATAGAATCTTCTATGCCCACGGCCTTAAAATGAGCCATTGTTTAACCCAAATAGTTGTTTTTCCTTCTAAACTCCTTTCCACAAAATTAAGTAGCTATTTTAAATACAGAAGACAGTTTCCCATACTACCCCACATCTATAATTAGGATTTTTTAAAAAAACAATAATAACCAAATCTTGTCAGTACAGTGCTACTTGTAAGACAACAAACACATTTAAACAAATCACCCCTACATGGCTTTGGAGATACTTTTGCAATCAAACTTTCATTAATAATTTTGCTTACTGATGTGATTTTGTCATTGTTTCTCTTTAAGAACACTTTTAACTGAGATTTAAACAGACTGTTTATCTGAGTCTGCTATATTTGCACTACCACATAGCTATACGAAAAATGACTATCCTCACTAGATTAGCTCATGTTCACATTAGTCATTAATGGGCAGAAGTTCCAAACTTAAGAAAGAAGTCCTAAATTTGGAGGGAGAGGAAAAGAGGAGATGAGAGAATGATGTTTTCAAAACAGCATTAATTTCCTAGAGCCTTCGAAGCTTCTAAAGAATATTGTCAATACTATCAGGCCAACTTTACATGGGACACAACCAGCGAAGATTTCCCAAGCTGCACAGAACTTCAGTAAGCCACTAAGGAGTTATCCTGGTACAGTGTTCACTGGTGCTTCCAAGAGGTGTAAGAACACGCTGGTATATGGCATCCTCCAGTACGAGGAGTATTTTTGAACGAAACTCGGTTTTAACTAGACAGTTAGGAACTAACGAAAACAGCAGTGATTCTTCAAGACTGACTCTCAGCAAAAGTGATGGTTATAATGAAAGGCTAAATAAAGAAGCATCCGCCACTGATGAAGATTTTAACAATGACAGTTATTGCTTTTAGTCTTTATCATATCTTCAATTAATTATTTAAAGTTTGATGGAGATTCCAGCAGTAGGTATTAGCTATACAAACACTCATGCCTAGAAACCATACCTATTTCAAGAAGCAATACAACCTGAAAATAGCTGAAAATTAGCAAAGTATCCAACATGCTTATCCCATTCCTCCTTACCTATGGATATTGATTTTTTTTCCACTGTTGGAGACAGGACAGTAGGAGAGATAGCACAGAAGCTTGCCATACATTGATCAACGGGGTTTTTTGTTTCCTTTGGTCCCAAATGCTAAAAGTCTCTGCAGCTTCTATTAACTTCAGGTATATAGATCTATTTGTTAAAATACCTATAAAATAATAATCTCTTGCAACGGATAGCCTTACTACTTGCTGGCAGGACTCATCAAAGCAAAGCAGAGAAAGGGATTTTTAACGATCTCTGTACCTATGACTGCCACAATTCACTATAAAAATGAGACTGCTGTTCCCTGGCCAAATAAACAGTCATTTATCCAGTAGTGTCTTGAAAATCTTCAGAGGTAAAGACTGCACAACCTCTCACTTCCATATTTGACTGTTACAATGATGAAAAACTACATATCTCAAGTCAGAATCTCTTCTGTTTCAGTTCATGTCTATTTTCTCAGAAAAGTGCCAAGACCATGAATTTCAGTGCAAAAAATGAGAAAATGCTTGTATTTGGACACCATTTCTAGGGTTCTACAAACCCATCTTCATTTTACCAGACTACTACAGGATAATTTGTGTGTCTGGAGACCAGTGTGAAAAAAACCTGCTTTTACTCTGTAATGAATTTTCTGAGTCACAGAAAGAGGGGGAAATAATACAAGGGGAAAAAAAAAAACAAAAAAACAAAAAAACAAAGAAGCACCAGCATCACCCCAAAATAAAAAATAGAAAAGCAGTTGCTGCTTGTCACAATTTTTCTCTGGATAGTTTGCTGCAAGCTACAGATACACATTCATTATCATAGCTTCATAATTACCTCTAAAACCAATGGAAGAAGAAACAGGAGCCACAAAACTGACAGTTTGAATAAAGAGGTCCTGTGAATATTGCTGAAAGCTATTTGCATTTCTCACCCACATAAAGAATTCAACACAAGCCTTTTGGGGATATTCTGTCTATCCCTTGAGTGATGAAGCAGGAACAGAATTTTCAATCACTAGTTAAAATTTTACCTTCACAGTTTTCTATTTTGAAATGGAAGAAGTATGGCCAAGTGAGTCTATAATAATTTATTATGTTGTCGTGTAACTTGCTACCATTTTCCCCCTTACAAATTATGTTAAATATTTTGGGGAAAAAATTATAATTTCCTATTCACAAAAGACATCTTTTCAGACATCCTAAACTTCTACTGACACTTAGAGAAAAATTCATCACTTATTCATCAGTTCCACCAAGTTTTAAAATGTACAAGGGTAGGGCAGAAATTTACTACCTTCAGATGGCAATTTTATAGTGTGATAAATCCTCATGCAACCAGGTGGGGAATGTAATTTTAAAATGGGTGAAGTCAGCTAAGAGAGGCCACTTTCATGTGTATAATTGCTCTCTCATCAGTGTAATTTCAACAGTTTCATTTTCTAGTCCAAGCATTGCCTGTCTCTGCCAATAATGCTCTTCTATATTCATATAATTTAGTCTATAGAGAGGCAAAACCAAGCCACAGTCAGTGACAGGCCACTAATAACTGTAGGATACAGCAGACTGTATAATGCCTGCCTTATGTTTTTACTAGTATCTTCTAAAAAAAAACCCTGGTGTGATGAGGAAGGACACTTTTCACTGCATATAGTAGTAAATTTGTGTAGTCTGTCTCAATCTCAAATGTTAATGAGCACTGAGAAATGTGTAAAAACAAGATCCCAGTAATAAACCAGCGTAAATTTCAGCTACACTGCTGTTGATCAACCATTTAGAGAACTCCCAAACTTATTGCTTGCTTTCAACACAATTCAGTACCTGTTTGAAATAGCTGAGATGTTTTATAATTTACCTTCTTTTTCATTTTACACTTGTGAAAATAAAGATATGGACATCCAGTTAACATTCAGCAATGGATTTGTATTTCTTTGAATTTACAAACCCTCAAGTTTTTATGTGTGCCAACTTTATACACTATTGCTTAGCGATGCCAAACATATCAACTTTGAAAAATAACTTACAGCCTCTAGCATTATAATAAGACACTGTTCTAGAACACATTAATGAAACTGCCACCAACTCACTTCTAATTCACCTTTGTCACATATGAATATAAATCAAATGACATTTTTAAAAGGTTTATTCTATTATTCTTTACTCCTATTGCTTTGTTAAACAAAAACAAAGAAACAAATACCTTCTTCATACCTAAGTCATTAAATACCCAAGTCAAAAAGCATGTGCAGAGCATGTGCAGAAGGTTCTCTTCCCAATTCCTAAGTGCAAAGAGGCACTTGTAACTACTTTTTTCCCCCCCATCAAAAACTTGGAGCACATATGAAACTGTGAAGACCACAACAGCCTCACATGAGGTAAGTTGTTTAGGCTATATATTCAAAAGATACTGAAAGTCACAATGGTGTTTTACTTCTGCTGTTCCCAGTCATTTTTTTCCACCAGGGTCTGCTCTCCTGTGCCAGCACAAGTACTTTTACAGATGCATTACACATCAAAGCAAAGACCTAGAATATTTCTAAGCCAGCTCAGTTCTCTAATCTAGCTCATCACTATATGTTTACACAAATGCTTGTGTTTGCCCTGGAGTATGGCTGGTTTAGGTTGGGTGGTTTTTGTCACAATTGGAATTTTTTGCCTTGAATCATTTCATTGACAGAGTTTATATCAGAGTCTCAAAAACAACTGGCACTGGCAGAAGTTTGGGAGGGTTTTTCTGTGGAAGAGAGACAATAAATAGAACTGCCAAGAAGTCAGCTTTAGAAATATAAAATCAGCTTTCACTGAAACACAACTTTCAGTTTTACCCTTAGCCCATAATGCTCAACTAAAACTCTCTTTTACCTTTACTAAGAAAAATTAAGTCAATCAAAATATAGCTACGCAAGAAAATGCAGAAAAAACTTCAGCATATCTCTTACCAGTTCCTCTTTCTGAGCATAAAAAAGCTGCTGAAAAGAGGAGAAGAACGTTATTGTGAGGACTTACTTGCGTACTCAGAAGATCTGCAAGTTATATTTAACTACTACATGTTCTCCCATCTTTGAACTCTGTACTTTTTCTGCAAGAGTGTTCATCTCTGGCAGACAGACCCGTTTTTTGTGGCAACTTTATACTTTCACTGCTTTTACACATATGAACCTTTAGTGGTAGAGAAAACAAATGCTAAACCTCAGCCCTGTCTGAATTTTATAGAGCAATGCAGTTCATTGCACAAGTACCTTCTTAAAAACTATCTTTAAAACTGAAGGATGTATTTCATGGATGTTCACTGACTATGCTTCCCAAGGGACATCCGTATCTAAATGTTCCAATGTTTGAATACACTGAAAACAACATCCTTCAAGAATTCCCAGGTATGGAAATTGCGTACTTGCTAGGACACCGCTTCCTAGGACACACTGACTTAAGTATCAATGGCAGATAGAACAAAAAAAGAATTCTCATAATGTAAAATGTCATGTTTACTTGAAAGCATGGGAGAAATCAAGATGGCAGCTTCCTGCGTATGTGGTTATGCAAGAAACAGTGTTGCTAATCCAATCTACGCTTAATTTGGCAATGTGGAACAACAAATTAAAAAAAAAAAAAAATCAAAACAAAAAACCCCCAAAATAACACCCCCCCAAAAAACAAACAACAACCCACAAAAAAACCCAAACAAACCAAACAAAAAACCCCCACAAAACCAAACCAAAACCCAAACATGACAGAATCTGTTTTATGCTATCTACGCTGAACTAAATTCTCTACAAGTATGAACATTCTCATTGATTTTTACATATATGTGTGTGTGCGTGTCTTTGTGTGTCTCAGTATGTATGCACATACACATACAAATATGTGCATACATATATACACAGTACTACTGCTCAAAGATGTATTTAGGATCTCTAGAATTTTCCAGCCAGAATGTTTCATTTCAGAAACAAAGCAATTTGGGAGCACTTACAGGGTACTGTACTATTGAGTGACATTGACTATAAAAATTGGGAGAACTCTCAACATAGTGCAAGGGCCCAGGTATCAACATTTAAGTATCTATTACAAGTAGACCACAAATAGTAGAGTTTCACAGGCCCTGATGTACATTCACCCCCAACTGAAGCATTTCTATACACTTGTTTAAAAGTTACACATTGTGCTGGTTTGGGCTGGTGTAGAGTTAACTTTCTTCACAGTGGCTGGAATGGGGCTGTGTTTTGGATTTGTGCTGAACACTGGGTTGATAATATGGAGATGTGTTTGGTATTGCTGAGCAGGGCTTGCACAGAGCCAAGGCCTCTTCTTTTCTTAATGCCATGCTGGCAAGGAAATTGGGAGTGCATGGGAGGCTGGGAGGAGACACAGCTGGGACAGGTGACCCAGAGTGACCTAAGGGATATTCCAGACTGTATGACATCATGCTCAGTATATACAAAAGCAGAAAGGGGGAGGAGGTTTGGAATGATGAGGTTTGTCTGCCCAAGTAACTGTTACATGTGATGGGGCCCTGTGCTCCTGGGAATGGCTGAAAACCTGCCTGCCCATGGGAAGCAGTAAATTTATTCCTTGCTTTGCTTGCATGCGTGGCTTTTGCTTTCCCTATTAAACTGTCTTTATCTCAACCCATGAGTTTTTTAGCTTTCACCCTTCCGATTCTCTCCCTGGTCCCACTGGCAGCTGCTTGGGCCTTCCTTCATGGCTGGGGTTAAACCATGACACAGATCCACTTGCAATGTTTCTTCCCCCTCATCCAGATAGGGTGTACAGGCATATTGGGAAAATATCCCATAAAGATACAATTCAGTCTGAATTTGGCCCTCTCATCTACATGCTGTATCTGTTGATCTGGAGAAAAAACTTGCTGGGAGTCAGTGTGTAAAACTACTATTCTTTCTAGGCCTTCATTTTTTTTTAAAAAAAATGTTTCAAGGACAATTTAAAAAGCCTTGCATGCTCTGTTAGAAAAGGTGATCTTTATATCAAGCTGATTCTTTCTTCGGTTGTCTTACTATTACTGGTGAATGTAATGAAGTATCACCTTTCACACTGTAATAAAAATACGATTATCTAATTAAACTCAAAATGTGCACAGCTGTTTCAACTTTTTTATGCTTCTGAATTTTCAAGATTATTATATGTACCTTTGAGTAAGTTATAAGGAAAAATTAAAGTATCATTAATCTGTAATTTACTGTTCCAGTATTACATACAGAACTTCTGAGAGGCTTAGAAGAGAAAAACACATTAAAGTTCTAATTTACATCTATTATTCCTTTAGACACACCATGGAACAAAGTCTGAAACAACAAGAGGAAGTATAAGCTGCATTCTGAAACCTACAAAATAAAATTTCCCTTCGATGTGATTTGTTATTTATATTATCAAAACCAAGCATCACTGCATGGTCCAAACATGTGATGTTATACATTTATACAAAAATATCTAGCAAATTGTCAAGCTGTCAGTTTTAAAAGAAATGCTGTAGACAAATTGTATCTGTGAGTTGTGGCAAAGTGCTATCCACATACATAAAAACCTGAAACACTCATATGCTAAAAAGGTACTCCTAACATGCATCTGACAGATTCTTCTAAGAAGAGTTTCCTTCCAATTAGAGATGTTTTTCAGTGAGTTAGTACCCAATTTCCTGTAAAATACTTAAGGAACTGCCTTAAGTCTGTAACTGTATAAACAACTCAAGAAAATATTTTTTTCCTTTTATCTATGGAACAGAAATCTGAATATTTAAAACAGGGTAAAGGATTTTGCTTACTGAGATATATGACTTTTGGAACGAACTTCATTCAGTGTCTTTATCCAGCTTAAAAGCTGGATAACCAAGCTTACCAAGAAATTGCATGAATATTTACATTTTAGAGGGAGACATAGAAAAGTATCTGGAAAAAGACAACACAAGCAATAGCAAATCCAATTTTACAACAACTCTAAAATAAACCTAGATCTTTGATTACTGATTTCATAGAAGGTGTCAATTTCACCTAACATTAAACTCCTCTAAGAGATTTATGCTAAGATCCCTCTGTAGCAAATGAAGAGAAATAGACATATCAGGTGGTTGATTCATCTCCTCCTAACATAACTGTTTAAGGTAGATGGGATGAAACTCATTATTGGAATTCCTATTTTTCTCCATTACTTTCAGTAATCATCTAGCTGCTTGACTTGAATAAGATGCCCAGCTTTTAAATTGCTGCATTTAAGATGAATCCCAGCCACACAGAGACTTGTTTCTGACAGTAACTTGTGTCTCACAGAATTAGATGATTTTGCAAATATTTTGATTTTCTGGAAACTAATATACAAGATAATTATCTAATAACAACTTTTCTGTCTAGCAATCACATTCAGTATGGATTAAATGGAAAAACAAAAACAATGAGAAAGAAAGTAGACAAATGAAAATTTTACCTGGATAAGACGGTGACTTCATTGTCTTCTTTTGCATAGAACTCAAAATTCTCAAATCTAAATAAAGTCTGTTGATCCAGATGCCCTTAACAACCATCACAGAAGTCAATAGATGAAATAAGCACACAGGCTCATAAAATAATAATCTACACATATTTTATTGCAGTTTTTAATATTAAAATGTATTACTTCCTAGCTCACTTACAAACATCAGCTGAAAAAGTAAGGCTACGTGGGAAACTGAGCAAAGACTAAAGAGAAGGAAGGGAGTTGACACCTCATTCTGTTCAGCTCTACCAAACCACAGCAATGGGCACCCTTGAGAAACAGATCAGAAGCAAAATAGGACAAGACACCTCAATTGAACTGTCACATGATCCTGCCATGAGAAAAACATTTAATTCCAGTTTTCTTCTCAAGATTCTCTCTAAAAATCCTTTTGGAATAAGCTAAAGCTTTATCAACTCTTGCTGAGATAGGAAGTAGAAAGAGAATTAACATACACATTAATTTGCAAGTAATAATCAACAAAACCTATCCACAAATTACATTTACATAGTCCATCATCTCCCAATTTAACAACTTGGCACCTTGCTCTCCATAAAAATACACAGACTACTTGTCTGCAAGTGGGATCACATAGTTGTTAACATTGTACTACCTCTCTAGTCATAAAATCACTTAGCCCTACTTGTGTAGATTAAAATGTGGAGAACCTAGATAGATATTGGGCAGTAACCCAGGAAAAGAGCTTTTTTCAGCAGAATATATAGCAAATGCAGATATATGGGTCTGTCTGAAACCACAAGGTATTTGAATTCAAATTCCCTCAATTGGAAGAGAGGAAACAAACCAAGGTAAGACTAAGTCAGATTGAACAATCGTTAATAGAGCTTTGAAATCCGGCTTCTATGAAAAAGCAAAGAACTGAACAAAGGCCACACCAGAAACTAAATCCCAAGACCCAAATGAAAAGAGCAAACAGCTTTAACTGACCATTAAAGAAATAGTAAAACAGCAAGCAGGCTATTTAGGAAACATCCAAGACAGAAAGGTGACACAAAATGGCACAAGAAATTCAAACAGCACACGATATACTGAGCAGCAAAGTAAAGCAGAACAAGAAATAGTAAGATTTAGAAATAGTAAGGATTTGGGAAGATACTAATGCAGCTGACATCCAGAATATAGAAGAGAAGGGGAAAGACAGAAATAAACCCATCAGAAGTATTCTAAGTCCTGCAGTTCAGATGTCATAAGAACATAGTTTATCTAAATGTAGTGCATTTAACATTACTTAAAATAAAAATGAAAGAAGAATTCTAGCAAACAAATGCCAATAACATTGGACTAAAAGACATTTACAAGCTCATAAATTAGTTTGATGAAATGACTAATCTTACTCTAACAAAAAGTATTCATTCATTATCATTATTATCTCTTCTGAAGAGATAATAACATAATAATTATTATAGATTACAATAATTGCTGTACAATTTATTTAAGTCCTACAGAAATAACTATTTCCAAGGAGTACATTGTTGATTTATAATGTATTATGGCAGTACTTTTTTCCCCCTCAAGATAGCAGTCTAAAGTCACCATGGAGTCTATAAAATTATTACATGCTACATCCCACCCGTCAGCATTAAAGTAACTCTTTAGAAGGTGGATCAGGACCACTCACTTGATAGAAAAGAAGTACAGAAAACTGTTTTCACACTCCCTTTCATGTAAACAACCTGCATTATGGCTTTAAGCTACTTACAAACCATTGTGAGTACAACTCTCCTCTACTCAGGACAGGAAAAATACATCTGTATGGACTACTCCATGTTACTTCCAGAGTGGCCTGCTTTCTTTTAGTCCAAGATTTTTTTTCATTCTCTCCTCCTTCTAGTATCAAGTTATCTCTTATGGTGGGACTTCTATAATTGCAACTGGAACATTTTTCCAGAGATAACTAAAGATATCTTCATGCTTTATTACTTTGTTTCACATAATTTCCAGTTTTACTCTCAAGTATAATGCTATGTCACAATGGACATGGTATTAAGTACATTTCAAATGTCAGGTGACAGTAAACTGCACAAACTTCTTCATAAAAACTGTATAAAATTAAACCATTTTAACATCTTTTTGTAAGGCAGTCTCTGTCAAGTACTTATAATGTTCTTCCTTGAGGTTCATCCAGGTGTCTTTTTAGTCATGGAGTGCCCATAATGAAACATAATGTTCTACACTGAGTTGTGCTGTGGATTACACATGGGGACAGTACTGCCTGCACATTCAACCTGTATCGTCCCTGCGGATTCCACCTCCAATTGCACTGGACTTTTTGCTGACACACATTATTATAAACCTATGTCTACACCACAACCAAACTTTCACAATTGTATTTCCTTGCTATTTTTCATTCTCAGAGTGAACACTCGTATTAATCAACTTTCAGAAGATCCTCTGGTAAAAAAAAAAAATCAGTATTAATATACTGAAAGGGTTATTTAACTTTGGTTACCTTTCTATTCAAATCAGCAAATCCCCTCCAGGAGTCATCTGTTCCATGAATGGCAAAACTAGCACAAGACCAGTTTTCCACTAGTTTTCTTTTCTCCCTCATCATTCCACAGTACCTTCAGTTTCCTATTCTCTTGGTTATCTAAACACACCAAACTACTGTCACATGACAGAATGTACTGCAGCTATTTGAAAGGGAACATTTCAGCTGAGTTTAAAAACTTTTCCCACCAAGATTGAATTGTTTCGCTACTTGCTATCCATCACCAAATTTTCACAAACATAGAAAGCAGCTAAACTCTCAAACTCTGTTGAAATTGGTAAAATGTTTCAGATACTATTTTTGGAGGAAGAAAGCACTGCTGGGAAATCTGGTAACCAGTTTGACCACATAGCATCATAAAGGCTAAAAATAAAGTATGTATGAAAACACAACGCACTCCCTCATCTTAAATTACCTTTCCCAACACAAAAATGCTTTAAACAAGTGAAAATATTATGTCACCACAATAAGCAATGCAGCTAGTGCAGGTTTCTGCATGAAATCATACCAGAATATTGATTTATGTAGTGGTCTCACAAGATATGGCTATAAACAGAAGGAGTGACCAGTACTAGAAAAGAAATTTGGTTATAACACAGCATACAGAGTAGTCCATAAACAGAAACTAAGATCAAGGGGTATTTTCTCCTCCACAGTGGAGAAGATGAGAGACACAAGTAAAATAATACCTCCAATTACCACTGAAATGGGAGTTTCCTTGAAACACCACAGGAAGAAAACTCCCCAACTTTAGCAGAAAAAGCTAAATAAATAACATTATTCTGTGCATCATTTTTCTAACATTTGAAAACAATTTTGTTTCAGAAAGATCAAGTTAGGTCGCCAACTAATGTGGAACTTTCTTGCCCACTTCTTAATGACACCTGAGGGGTCTACTCACAGCTTCTCAACAGTTTTTCAAGATCAGTCAGGTTCTCAAGGAATTATGATGGGATTCTCTATTCCATCCAATCTCAAAATTTACTTCATTTCCCAGAGTTTATCTAAATTGTCTCTATACATATACAATTACATACATCTCTTGATACGCTGTCAATATGTCCCTATTCCTAAATTACAATCCTTTTTTTGAAACAAAGAAATGGAAGGTATAAATGAAAGCAAACATCATTCTTTATAACCATGGACAATTGCTCTGTCTCTTCTGGGAAGGCCTTCGAGACAGCATGATAATAAAGACTGTCACCACTAACTTGGAGCAGATTGTTTCTAGTGACTTATGAGCTGGGAAAAGACTTCAGGATTCATTACCAATTCCCTAGAGCAGTCTTTTTCTCAATTTTTAATGTATTAAGTGTAAACATATCCATTTAATACATTTGGTATTCTAAACATACACATTGCTGGATTTTTTAGTTCAGAGACATAACCAAGTAAAAGGAATTTAATTAGCGTGATAGTGGAATACAACCTAGTACGAAACAAAATTAAAAACCATCACAATTACAAAGCATAATTATATAAGCCCCTCTCTAAACATAAAACAGTGTCTGCAGTTATTTTATGATGACACAGGGTTTAAAAATTGCATTAGCAAATTGATTCAGTCAAGCCCAAATATAAACATGTTTGGTACATACAGTGATGTGTTTTTATCTGAACCATTCTGCATAACACTGCTTAGTTAAATTTAAACAATAAGCATCAAACACTCCTTATGACATTTGCTGTTTTGTTTCTTCACTATCTTTTCTGCTCCAAGAAGGGTGGTTTGCATCTCAAACTACCCAGAAGTATTACCTGTCAATTCAGAAGAAAGCAATTTCTGTCATTCTAAGATGACAATGCTGTCTCCTCTCTTTCTCTTTTTGGTTTGTGGTTTTTTTTGTTTTTTTTTTTTTTTTTTTTTTTTTGTGCAGAAACCAATATTGGTAGGTAGGCAGTCCTAATTTTTTGATTTCTTAATAGCCTTTAACATCTACTTAAATAATACCAAAAAAACCCCACAAAAAAATCTAATCCAAGCACTGATTTCTCTTTCAAGATCTGTGCTAAAATACTCTGCCAGTTCACCTTATTCCTTGTGAAGAGGTTTCCATTTCAAAAACCCCACTGTCACACATAGCATTAACCAAGCACCCTGAAGGTGGCACCCAGTGCATGCAAACATGTTTGGAAAGCCTTTTTAGCATTTTTAAATGATTATGACATTGCAAAGACTAATATTTTAGCCTGTCATTTTAAATATTACTCAAGCATATATTCTAAACACAAAGACATCTGTACTGTATCCTTGTTCTCTTTTCTGACTGGAGACAGACAAGGATCACTGCTTCCATGATTTTGCCTGTGGAGTAGAACTGACAAGTAATGTCCCAAAAGACCTCTTACTTGAGAGACTGCATCATGTAAGGGACATTTTATCCTCAATCCTGAATTCAAATAACTGGATAAAGAGGTAGAAAAAGAACTGCCAAAGTTCTAGGTCTGATGTGAATTTCCATGCACAAAGACAGGGTATGAGAATAATAATAAATATAGTATAAGCAAAAATTATATTAAAAAAAAGAGTATTTAAACCTACAGAATACTACTCTCAAATAAAAATTTCCCACAAAATATAAAAAACCCAAAAGATATCTGTGAAAAGAAAACTGGCATCTAACAGAGAAAAAGAAGAAATAAATGTAGATAGGATAAGAAAATCACAATTCCATGAGCCTGAGGGCCACAGCAGCATGATTTGACACCTCTGACACCTCTATTTTAAATTGGTGTTTAAAAGAACACAGTAACTTCTTATCAACAGCTTCTCTGCCCAGTTATAAGTGAACAAAACAAATTGATTTTTTCAGAGAAGTTGAAAAAGGTATCACATAACAAGTTACACCAAACTCCTACTACACTTTAAATACCCAAATCATCACTCACAGATCCAGTGTCACTCAGAGATCGTGCTACGCTTCAGGAATATTTGGAGAACCAATTAAGGCAGCCTTGCAATCCCCTTACCTTTGCTCACTAAGAAGTATAAGCATTAGTCTTCCAAGGTACATGACTTAAATATTTAACACATGACAAGCTCTCAGTCTTGAAGCCATTTTAGGATTTAGGGATTTCTAGGGATTAAGTGTCAATCATTATCATTCTGGCACTAGGAATTCACAAGCAACAATTTCAAAAATGGCAAAATGAATTATGTTCAACTGCCAAATGCCTGAGTTGATTCACTCTTAATTCAGAGGAGCAACCAGTAGCTCCCCTGATAGCTTGGAACCTTTAATTACTTATCACAGCCTGCAGGCCAAGCATTCTCACAGAATAAGGTATAAGGCCATCACATGTGGTGGTGGTAACTGATACTGTTTACCTACACCTTCTTATAACTTAAGTCCACATTTCTTTATCTGTAAGGATATTCTATACATAGATGAATAAGTTACTACACTGCCGGAGTTAGCTCATTTTTGCACCAACTTAACCCACAGCAACCACCACGTGTAAGAACAGGCAACATCAAAATAGGCAGGCAACCAGCTATTGCAGAATAGCTTGTGACTTGCACCTTGCTCCTGACTCCATTGTGACTTCCCTACATGCTCCAACAGCACCCGTGAAGATGGAAGTCCCTGGACTGAATGTTACACACAGGAGTACTTACCATGAGTATAGGATGGCTCCCACTACTGATGCAAGCTTGCAGTTTTCTTGCTTTTGCTTTGCAAGCCCAAAGTCAGCTACAATAATTAAAAAAAAGACAAAAAGATTCACATCTCCATAGCCACCTTCTCTGCATGACAATCAATGCTCAGTCACAACAACTGAAAAGTTGGGGGAGAGTGGAAGGGAGGTTTGGGAATTTTATCTTTTACATTTCACAGAACTGGACCATATTATCTTTTTATCTCCACTTTCATCAACAACTTACATTTGAATCAGGCCTACCAGCTTTAAAAATACTATAAGCACATCCCTAATGGTTTCAATCTAAACTATATGGCCAGTTTCAAGTTTCTAATAATATATTTCAATAACCTGTATGACAATAGTATGTTTCTAAAAAGCAGTGATCTAATACTAATCTCTAATAATCCAATAATCTAAATTTATGGTAATTATTTTGCTTTACTTGAAATTATGACAGCTGGGAAGGGTGGACTTTCCAAGAAATTAAATTTCAAACGAGCACATGGGGGTGTCTAATAACTTGATAGTTCAAGTTCAAAGATGGAATTTGTTAAGAATAATGGTGAATCTTAGCCGTACCTTGTGACAAAAGCTGTAGATTTAGAAGATCATGTAATTATGTTAAAATAAGTGCCTTTTGTGTAGTTACCAGGTAGTTTTTCACAAAATGTCACACACAGTCTTTAGAGACTGTATTTTTAATCAAAGTTCCATGCAAACAGTTTGTTTGCTTTTTCCACTTCAATACTCTACTGCTGCCTCCAGACAACAACGCAGCTAAGATACATCTCACTTCATTAAGTACAAGCACAAAGAGCAAGAAAACATTATTGTACTTGATAAACCCTGTTAATAATTTTTGTATTGTAATGCTGCTTCAGAAGTGGGAAGATCTGTGTAGTAAATAATACTGTTTAAAATATTCTAAGACTCCTGTTCTACTTGGACAGAGCCCATAGCATGCCTATTCCAATTGTTTTCACTATGACACAGTTCATAAAAATTTTATTCCAAAATGTTACTACTCCTCAAAAGAAGCTGGAGATCAGAAGAAATACAGGTAAGAAAAATTGGCTTCTGTTGGCTCTTGCTCAGTGCAAGCCCTCAGGGTCTGAAAAGGAGCAGTTCTTGAATTCAGAAAGGGCCTTTGATAAGAAAGCCACATCTAGACACTCAAGCCACAGATAATTTTTCTTTGCACAAAATGTCCAAAGAAGGACTAGCTCTGCAGTGCTTGGAAAATGTAAGTAGAAAGAATGCTAAATTAATAGGATCACCAAGAAGCCTCCCTTTTCCCTTGAGTTAAGGCAGTCCTCAGGCAGTTCACTTCAAGAAATATTAATCCCCAAAGGACCAGAGGATTTTGCAATGTTGATACTTCCCTAAATTAATCGGAGTGAATAATTTTAAATTCCTTCCTTTGGAATTCTTCAAATAATATTTGATGCAGGAAGAGTATTGAGCCATTACAACAAACAATAAATTCAGTTCCTGTTGCTTGAAAGATTTAGGAAGGAAGAGAGCTGAATATCTCAGTTCTGGAAGTAGTATTTTATTTTAATACAACATTAATAATTATCTGGAGAAAAAAAAGAAAGCAAGGGAAAAATCAGCCAGATGGAGTAAATATATTCTCTCCCTTTTAAGCTCAGGTAGGTCCTCAGAAATGGAGGGAATAAAACCCCTTCACTGGCATTTTTTCCAAATTTGGCTAAACTTTCTTGACGCCAGCAAGAAGCTCCCACATACAACTGGTGCTGCCAGAGCTAAGGAATGCAAAGCCCAGGACAATCAGCTTTACATTAAGCATAAGTATTTTTCCCTTGTTTTTTCAAGCTTATAATAGAGATTTGAATGAAAAAGAACTGCCAACTGTTGAAATGCAACAAACTAGTGACATTGCTTCTTTTAATTTATTTAAGCATCTGTCTCAAAAAATAAATAAATTGGTCTACAACTTTTAGTACTCCATGATTGTTTGGTATGTGATGCCAAAAATTACTACAATAACTAAAAAACAAATGAAATAACTTCTGAGAACAGGCCTGTCTCACGTACCATTAAATGAAGTTATGACCAAATAGGAAGATGACCCCTTATTAATTAGTGTTATTATAATTTTTTTTAAATTTGTTTAAAAATAGTCAAACAACCATACAAAACAATCCTCAAACAGGAAGAAAAATTAAAACAATATGATGTAGTCATAATCCTTTAGATTCTGAAACACCCTCCTTCACTTTTTTCACTTGTTTACACTATGTTTAGAGTTGCAGAATAAGTGATAATGAAGCAAGGTAGTTTCAAAAGAGATTAACAATCAGTGGAAGAGGGCATGAAGGAAAGTCAGAACTATGAAATAGGAGTAGGCTGACTTGACTAATATCTTAACCTCCTACAGAATGGTCTCTGCAGCTTTCATGATAGCCAAATTACAGAAACTTTCTAAATCTTAGCAGTCTCTTCAAATGAACATTCTAGATACCTGCAACGTTTTTTTTCTCTTTTTATTAAGAGAAACTGGATTTTCATTTGCTGTTTCATTTCCCCAAATTCTCAACCCGTACATTAATCTTCCGCAGTATAAACAAGATGAAAATTATCCAGATACACCTTAACGACGACGTCATATTTGCACACTTGTTGCCTTGATTTATATTTGAATCCTATTCAAAAATGCCATTAATTTTTCCTAAAATCAAATACACAGACAAAGACCAAAAGCACAGCAAAAAGGGATATTAACAGAGTATCAAATTCACCCCATATATGAACTTCAGACCTGCTCACATCAGATTTTCACTGTCTACCCACTGAACAGTTTCTTCTTCTACCCTGAAGGGTTCAAGATGAGAGAAAAACCCTTTGCTTCTCTTCAGCAAGTTTGCAATTGTAATCAAAAAGGTTAGCAACTTACTGAGTTACAGTGATCTGGAGTATAAAATTAGAACTTTAATTTTATTTTCCATAAAAACATATGCTAAAATCAAGATAATTTACAATTTAATCAACAATAGTACATACTTATTCTACTTTTCCCCATCAATAGAATGGGAACAGAATTAACTTCTCATTCCCAAGTAAACCTATTACCTATTCTATCATTCTCCTTTCTGTGCTATTATTAATGCTTTGTAAACCATCTACTGCCAGTTTTGTGAAGCTTGTAACTAGGAACCTAGGCACTGATCCACATCTGAAAGTGACATTTGCAAAAAGAGATGTGATCATGCTATTAATCCATCAATGTTTCCCAGAATCTTTGATTTACAGTGTGAATGTAAACAAGTAGAAGATTCCACTCAGCCTATTATGAAAATAACTTCAAAAATAAAGTACTAGAAGGACTTCCTTGAACCTCAGTGTGAAGGGTAGCAATTCTGATAATGAATATTAGTTAAATGAGCCATCTAATCTGCAAAAAAAAAAAATAGCACTGATTCAAATGAATCTGAACAGTGACTAACACACAACAGACACTGGTTATACCCACTTTATCTCATGGCCACTGCTCCTGTGGACATGGAACAGAATCCAGAGCCAACAGGTCTTTCAAATAACACACTCAACAAGCCAACAGGTCATTCAAATAACACACTCAACAAGCAAACATCCTGAATTACAAAATTAACAGGTAGCTTTCTTTCAGCACCCAGAAACTATTTGAACTTTCCAAGTTTCATTCAATTCACCATTCTGACACTCCACGGCTGACTGCTATGATTAGAAGTTTATCTGACAGATGGGTTGTCTCAAAACTAGCCTTCTGCTGCTATACAATCCTAGGTTCAGACCCATACAGATCCTTTCAGCTGCTATTTTATCATGTGTATTAAACATTAAACAGAACATGCTGCCCAAAAGAGAGTATGGTACCCCCCACAATACTCCTTGATATCAGCTCTGAAAGGTGTCCAAGTGATTCTACAAAGCCCTCTGACCATCAAGGTCTAAACCTTGCTGCAACTAAGTGACACTGAGGAAAAGTGATGATCTACAGAGTCTTCTGTTTTGTCCTACAAACAGATGCAGCTATGGAGCTCTAGACAGAAATACACTGCGCTAGAAACAAAATACAGCTGCAGTAAAATATAGCTGCAATAAAAGCAGATACACATTTTCAGTTTAGAACTGTAACTTCACGATGTCTTATATAAAAAAGCTGGGCAGATTAAAAGGAAAGCCACCGATAATAGTTTCAATGAATCTCTAAAACCCTATAAAAAACAACTTTCATCCACGCTGTGCCTAAAATTCCACCTTTTTTTGTGTGTGTCTGAAACAATAAATCAGACTTTCAATCTGACCAGAGATGTACAGTTTCAGTAATACATTTCTATCAATTTAGAATGAGATGTTTTACAAAATTGCAGGTTGGTATGATTTAGTACTTATATTTTCATAGCATTGGTAGCTCAATCAATTATGATTAAATGCTGTACCAGCATAAGACATGGTAGTTATGGACCCCTTCCTATGAAATTTATGTCAGAAATTAAACAGAAAATGAGTAGGGTGGACAGTTCTAGAGACTACAAAATAACCACATGCTCAAAGTTCTCTACAGTCAGAAACAGCCTGGTTAGGATCAGACTGTAAATGTCTGTTTACACTTGAAACAACACACAGCTTAAAAGAGCCTAAAAAAGGTTAGGATAATTCAAGTTTAATTGACATGTGTAAAAGATGCCCTGGGAAAATACAAAACAAGTTATACAATCTTCACATTAGAATGAAGCACCTCCTGGGCTTAGGACTTTCATTTGTGCCTTGCATAAGTTTAAAAACAAAACAATAAAGAAAGATCTGAATAAAGAAAGTATCTAGCCACACACATTAATTAAGAAAAAGAAAACACAGTGTGACTATAAATATTCAAAAATTCTTCATACTTTTATCATAGAATGGTTTGGGTAGGAAGGGACCTTAAGATGATCAAGTTCCAAACCCCCTGCCATGGGCAGGAACACCTTTCACTACACCAGGTTGCTCAGAGCCCCATCTAACTCGACCTCGAATACTTCTAGGAATGAGGCATCCAAAACTTCACTGGGCAACCTGTTCCAGTGCCTCATCACCCCCTCCCTCCCCAGTAAAGAATTTCTTCCTCATTATTTAATCTAAGTCTACTCTCAGTTTGAAGCCATTCCTCCTTGTCCTGCCACTACATGCTCTTGTAAAAAGTCCCACTCCAGCTCTCTTATAGTCCCCTTTAGGTACAGAAAGGTGCTCTAAGGTCTCCCTGGAGCTTCTTCTTCTCCAGGCTGAACAGTCCCAACTTTCTCAGCCTTTCCTCATAGGAGAGGTGTTCCATCCCTTTAATCCTCTTCACAGCTCTCCTCTGGACTGACTCCAACAGGTCCATGACCTTCTTGTGCTGAGGACACAAAAGCTGGACACAGTACTTCAGGTAAGGTCTCACCAGAGCATCAGGAAACCTCAGGTATTTCTTTTTCAATAAGATCTATAGACATGATATTCAGAGACTGTCCCTAGAAAAAGTCCCTCATAACTTAATCTTGCATTGTACCAGGCCAGCTGCAGATTTCTCTGTATGAATTCTTGTTTTCTTTCACCATAGGTCCCTGCCTACCAAGTTCTGCTGGAATTGTTCTACAAGATCCACCTGTAGAACGTTTCTCCATGAATTCAGGATAAACAAGTGTAATTCTTTAGCAGGTTTGTTGTTTTCCGCTCTGAGAGCAAGGTGGGAGTGTCTCCCACACTATACACTCCTTTCTTGTTCAACCAACACAAAAGCAGAAATTGTATAAGACATCTTCAAGGGACTTGGAATGTGAGTGGTCCCATTCTCATACACATGGTATGAAATTACTATCTGTGGGTCCAAGAATTTTCTTAAAGCAGTTCATTGGTGCGGCTGCTGCAGAATTAAAGTCTTAAGTCTCTAGAAGCCCTTTCTCCAGTGTATTGCTCACTTCACTAGTTTTTTTAATCAAAATATACCGTAATAGTCTGAAACTAAGGCACCTCTCTAAAGACAGTATTTTTTAAGAACATTAGTTACAGACGAATAAGCTGCCTTTGTTATACTGTCAGCCTGCAGATTCTCATAGCAAGAGATTAACAAGAGTTACTATTTCCAGAAGGACTGACTGAGGAAAAGAAAATAGAGCAGTGTTATAAGATTCTTTTATAAAGCAAAATAATTTCAGCCATATCCCAATTACATAGTCACATAACACTGCTTCACAGGTACTCAGTCCACTGGAACATTACTCTAGTTAGATCAAGGCAAGTTTGGGTCAGTTTTCAAATTTGAAAGACTCCAGAAAATTGAACTCTCTCTATTTAGGATAAGTGTGCAGTTTTTAAACATAGAACTATAGTTCTTAGTAGATCTTAGAGCAGATCTTCTCTTTTTATAATAGCTGACAGGATAAATTCAATGCAGAGATTTCTCAATATTTTAGCATATGCTTCACATTCATCTGACATTTTGTAGTAACTTTGTTATGGTTTAACCCCAACCAACAACTAAGCACCACATACTCAATTTCTCACCTTCCCCACTGGGGAGGAGAATTGGAAAAATAAAAATAAAACTCATGGGTCAATGTAAGAACAGTTCGATGACTGAAACAAAAGAAANGATGGCATCCTGTGGTCTGGAATATCCCTTGGGCTAGTTCAGGACAGCTATTCTGGATGCACTCCCCACCCCCAGCTTGTCGTGCAGCTCTTCGCTGGCAGAGCATGGAAAGCTGAAAAGTCCTTGATTTAGAGTATTCACTACTCAGCAACAACTAAAACCTCAGTGTGTTATCAACATTATTGACATACTAAATCCAAAACACAGCACCATACCAGCTACTAGAAAGAAAATTAACTCTATCCCAACTGAAATCAGGACAAACTTTCACCAAGAACACTCGAAATGTACTAAATGGACAGTACATTTATCCTCAAGTACTGTGAGATATAATCATCAAGATGACAAATGCTCCAGCCTTTGGACTGTATGAGTTAGGAACAATACCACAGCATGCATCCATACAGTACATACTAACTATCATCAAAAAGTAAGTAAATTAGTCTTAATTTCACTAAGGTTGTAAAACAACCTTAGCTCAATAAAACTCAGAAACAACAGATAACAGGTCTTCAGCTCTCCCCAAAAATTCAATGGGTACTTCACTTGTACTAGTTGTAGGACTAAATAAAGTGAGTCTTTGTTTAAATACTGCAATAGTTTTGAACTAATTGCTGTAAAAAAGATCCAAATAAGTATCTGTTCTTCCAATTTTCCTGAACTTCTGTAAATCTTTGACAGAAATATAAATGCTTTTCAAAGGCAATTTTGAGCTTACACTTGAAAGTACATTTAGACTTCTCCATATTTAGAATGGACTAAAGATAAGGAAAGGTTGTTAAGACAAGAGTGCCCCTCAGTGGCAGTATGTTGCTATAAAATACAATTATATACAAGTATATATTACATTTTAAAATCATATTCTGAATATTTATTTTCATCACTCAAAGACAAATGCACCATTAAAGCACACTCTTTCAAAACTGCATCATTACTAAGAGTCCAAGGGGGTTTAGCACATACAATTTAATAATGAATTAATTTAAATATGTACATCACGAGATAAAAATATTTACTGTGAAAAAAGAGTTGCTAAATATTTATAGTGGAGTGTTTTGTGGATGGGTGTGTGCATGTGCCTACACTTTCCTGTTATGCTTAATTGAATTTTGCATAAAGACTTCTCACAACAATTCTGCAGCATTCTAATTGTTTATTTTCTCCTGGGTCATGAGCAGCAAGAAAACATGCAGTAATTCTTTGATAACTTCAAAAACTATAGATCTGAATTGCCTGGAAGGCTTGCTGTGTGTACCAGGTTGTATTAATTCACTCAAGGACTAAAACTATGCCATGCTTTGCACTGTTCAAACACATATGGCTTTCAAAGCCTGTCCTGGAACCTGCCTGGGTTCCTTCTTCCATGCTGTGGTGATTGTAGAAGCAAACATCAAGAATATTCACTACTACAGACTTACACAAACAGCACCTCATTGCAGGTGATCTGGGAACAACTGAAGGATACTAAACAATTTCATGGTAGAATTGGAATAGAACAGACAGCTGTTATACTTTGTATGTTCATTAGCACTTGTTCTATAATCTGGTTATTTCTATATTCTTGCTAATTTAAATAAAAACAGGCATTGAAGCATAACTATAGTTTTAATATTTTAGGGCTAAATCATCTCTTCCATCATATTTGACATCCATAGCTGCGAAAAATAAAGTCATGGCTGATAACACAAAATTTGCATTAGCAATTATTTTACTTCTGTGCCTGGGAAGGTCATGGAACAGATCCTCCTAGAAGATAATGTAAGGCACATGGAGGACAGGAGGTAATTCAAGACAGCCAGCATGGCTTCACCAAGGGCAAGTCCTGCCTCACCAACCTAGTGGCCTTCTGTGATGGAGTGACTACATCGGTGGACAAGGGAAGGGCTACAGATGCACACCTGGAGGATGGGATGCCATCCCAAGGGGGCTGGACAAGCTCAAGAAATAGGCCCATGGGAATTCCATGCAATTTAACAAGACCAACAGTAAGGTGCTGCACCTGGGTCAGAGCAATTCCCTTTATGAACACAGGCTGGGGGATGAACAGATCTAGAGCAGCCCTGGAGAGAAGGAGTTGGGGTGCTGGTGGGTGAGAGGCTGGACATGACCCAGCACTCAGAAAGCCAAACGTGTCCTGGGATGCATCCAAAGCAGCATGGCCAGCAGGACAAGGGAGAGGATTCTGTCCCTCTACTCCACCCTGGTGAGACCCACCTGGAGTACTGCATCCAGCTCTGGGGTCCTCAGCACAGGAAGGACATAAACATGTTGCAGCAAGTCCAGAAGGTAGACCAACAAGATGATTAGAGGGATGAACCACCTCTCCTATGAGGAGAGCCTGAGAGAATTGGGTTTGTTCAGCCTGGAAAAGAGAAGGCTTTGGGGTGACCTAACTGTGGCCTTCCAGTACCTGAAGGGAGCCTATGAGAAAGATGGAGAGGAACTCTTAACAAGAGCACACAGTGACTGGACAAGGGAGAATGGTTTCAAACTGAAAAAGAGTAGATTTAGATTAGATATTAGTGAAAAAAATCTTTACTGGGAGGGTAGTGAGGCACTGGAACAGGTTGTTCATCCCTGGAAGTGTTTAAGGTCAAGATGGATGGAGCTCTGAGCAACCTGATCCAGAGAAAGGTGTCCCAGTACACAAGAGAGGGTTTGAAAATAGATTAAATGTAAGGTCCCTTTCAATCCAGTCCATTCTGTGATTCAATGATTTTACACAACAGTATAATAATGCAATAATTTACTAGCTTCCAGGTATGGTGACCAACACCACCCAGGAATCTGAAACCTTCTCAGTTTCGATAAAGAAATGCACCTCAGGTAGATCTTGAGAAATTGTCTTCAAAAAAACCAGTTCTACTTACTAATTGTAACTTTGTCTTTCTCCCCCCAACATGACATTGTTGGAGTGAGATCTTGATGAACAATCCTTTTCTCTTTATGCAAATAACAAAGAGCTAGACAAAGCTTAAAAACAAACAGAAAGAGCCTTACAAAAATTCTTATGTACAACCTAAATAAAGGCACATTAAATTCACAGCTATGTATTAGTGACTGATATAATAAGCATTACTTTGTCATTTATTCGCCTAAAAACATGGTGCTACTAATTACATGTAGGAAAATCCTGGCAAGAAGAATGGAGGCCCTTACTTGGATAAATATATGCCATATTCTGTCTTCTGTAAACTGTCATTGCTTTTCCTTCAAAGAGTGAAAGTGTTCTCCCAATGACACTCCCTCTATGAGCTCCGTGACTATGTACAATCTGTCAGCTACATAAAAGAAATTAATAGAACATTATATTTATACAGAAACCATTTTAAAATAAAGTATTTGAGGTAAAATATATTTTAAAAGCTGGGTTTTTCAACTTTTTAAAAATTTAATTTGTACAGATACACCTTAATCTAGTTCCACTCTTTTTTGTTCAATTTTTTCCTCAATTTATATAAGAGAACTATAAGGAAATCACTGCCTGATAATCACTCAGCAGGCAGATGCATATAGATAACTCTTTATTGAAAAGAAAATTAAAACAATATGGCTGGCAATCTATATAATTCACTTTACTACTCACCATAGCTTTTCTCCCTATTTAGCATTTCAATTGAAACTTTGGATCTTCAGAGGAGAAGAATGATGCTTGCTACGTGTTTACATTGCATCTAGTTTTACTGACAGATAAACAAATAGAAATACTATTTCTCCACGTTTTTTTTTCAATTTTAAAGGAATATAAGCCTGTTTGAACTTGTAGCAGTTCTTGAAGAAAGATTATTGCTCAAATTTGACACACTCCGGCCAACCTGTAAGTTGTTTTCTATATATTTCTATTTCTTCATTATGTAAAATGTGGCAATTCTTTGCATTTATATTCATTTTCCAAGAAGGTTCTATAATGCCATACAACATTTGGATGATAAAGCTACAATGAGGAAAGAAATGTAGATGCTTAGAATAGTTAAACCGATGGCCCAGTATTTAAAATGTTTAGCTACACATAAAAAGACAGGATATTACAAGGATTCCACAAACTTGTTTATGAAGTCCAGTGCACCTTCACTGTTACCCTAAATGCAGAAAAATGTTGCACATTACTAGAGTAATCAGGAGGAAAATAGAGTACTACTCCTGGCTAAACATTCCCAGCTCCTGCAACCACTCCTCACAGGACTTGTGCTCCAGACCCTCCACCAGCTCCACTGCCCTTCTCTGGATCAGCTCAAACACCTCAATGCCCCTCTTGTAGTGAGCGGCCCAAAACTGAACACAGGATTTGAGGTGTGGCCTCACCAGTGCCGAGCACAGGGGGACAATCACTGCCCTGGTCCTGCTGGCCACACCATTGCTGATACAAGCCACGATGCCACTGGCCTTCCTGGGCACTTGGGCACAGCTGGCTCATGTTCAGGCAGCTGCCAACCAGCATCCTCAGGTCCTTTTCCACCTGGCAGCTTTCCATATGAGAATTCACAGTTCATAACTCAGAATGCTGACATATCAAACTAGAGGTCATGAGACACACCTGCTCTTTGATGATGGTTAATTCAGAGACAATGTTTTTTACACTGCTGTCTCTGTCTTTTTTGTGCTTTCCAAATGCTGGATTGTGTAAATTGACTTCTTTCATCTCCAGGAGATTTTGTCCGTTATGTTTTCTAACCTATAAACAAGATAAAACCTTTGTACAATAAATATGGGAAGGGGATAGGAAGAATGGTATTATGGCTACCAGACTAGTTATCAGAGTCCAAACCTTTCTCACAGAATTTATAATCATAGTTTTTCTGTGAATGATGTGATTAGTAAAAGAACTACAGTCCAACAGTACAGGTTAGCAGTACACTACTGAACTTGCACAGTGTTTGAAGTAACATTATCTGTGCCCAGCGTTGCTTTTCAGATGAAACGTGCTTGAATTTTTGTGGTTTTACACAGATTAATTAGCCTTTGCAATAGACATAAATGCTGTTAGTGGAAAGGAATTAAGAGAAAGTAAGGTAGGAAACCTAAGATAAACACGCTAAATGGTCACGCTAAGAGGTCAATCCCATAAATACAACACGGAACAAACAAAATCGCAGCAAACACTAACAACAAGCTCAGATCCACAAAGGCCTTTTTGCACCTATGTTTCCCAACTGAAATTCAAAGGACAGTTGTGCCTAGAATTAGGCATTAGACCCTCCTCATGAAGCTTCCCCTCAAATCTGTAAAATACTAGCAAAAGAAAAGTTTACCTTATATACACTTCCAAAAGCTCCACTGCAGAAGTGCTCTAAAATTGCATAATTTCCTATATTTTTTGTGGGTGCCTTATTCTGATTCATGTTCTCAATACTTTCAGCAATTTGCTTCAATACATCATCCTAGTCATAAATTAAATGACAAATAAATAAATTTAAAATATTTTACGCCTTTCTTGTGCTAAGAATGTGCAAGAATATGACTTCTTAAAACTATGAAGCTTTAAGGTTTTTACCTACCTTTAACAAATTTAGGTTTGATACCAACCCTTCAAAAGCTCTGATATCACGTACATAATGTCCAATATCAATGAAGATTTCAAACAAGTCAGGAGGGAAAAGTCTAGAAAGGTTCAAAATTTTTTATATCTTTTAGAAACAATGTGCACAGTAGCTATTAATCTACAGCAGAGAGTTTTCAATGTTTATTACTACAACTTACTTCAGAACCTCCTAAATAGTACACTTATTTTTCACTAATATATCAAGGTATTAACCCTCTAACACTACATAGATAGGAGTTAAAGCCCCTTTTAAAGGTCAGACTTCAGCCCCCATTGGTTGGGTAGTAATATAAATGGCAATTCTCCAAACAAGTATAAGTCTATGAAGTCAATGCACCTCCTGGATTTCCAGTAATTTTACTTTTTTTTCCTTACAGTACTTTCTTTTATGTTTGTTATCACTGTATCTGAGTTTCTTCTTCTAATGCACTAAGTGATAGGATTAACATTTGTCTGCATTTAAAGAATTACGACATCCATCTTAGAATTTTTGGCCAAGAATCCTGATCTAAAAGATGAAAATTACTGAGAAAAACAAAAGCCAACAGATAATAGACAACAATTGATTAGTTAGATGCTTGACTGAAGTTTTGTTTGTTTTTAAAAGTTTTGGAATAAGTAAAAATGCAGAGGATTAGGGCATTTGGAAAAATCAAAAGACAGTAAATTAGTTCAGATTCTTCAAAAACTTACCACCAACCATGAAAATTCATTACAAACTGAGGCACTTCCAGTACAAAATCCACTTTTTAAAAATAAAAATAACACAGAAGTCATATTTAGAACTTCAGTAATTTATGACACATAATAAAAACATACAGAAACACTACTGACAGGCAGGCCTCCTAGACACTCTGATTACTATCCTAATCCCACAAATCACACTAAGATTTCACATAGCCTTTTTAGCCAACATGGTGAAATGGTCATCTTACTAGTAAAAATGTGTAATTGACAGAAAACATTTTGTCATTATTGATACAAACCTTTCAGCGACACTCCTAAGCAGAACAGCTTGATGCAAAGTCAGACCCATGGTGAAGGAGTAGAGGGCTCAGAGAAAAAATTTAACTGCTTCCAGTTAATTGCTGCTATCCAGGGCTGCAACTTGCATCTGCTAATCTTCAGGGTAAAAGTATGCTTTATCACCAGCAGTATTAAATCTGTCCTCAACATATATAAAAGGTTGATTCATGTGGGGAGGAGGAGCCCGTACAGAGCTAGGTTGTCTGGCATGCACACAACAGAAGTCCCAACACTGAACATCTGACCTTGGAGACTGGCACTGATGCAATGCAGGGATGACCATCTGTAGCTGACAGAACAGAAATTGCCCATTACAAAATAAATGACATTTAAAAAATATTTCTTTCTGATTGGAATTTTGAAAGCTATCCTAGAAGAGTTTCACAAAACATATGGTTAACATACCTTTTAAAAATATCTCGATTTCTTTCCATACCAAAGAGAAATTTCAGGGCTCTGAAAGCATAACACTACAGTAGGAAAAGTACTTAAATTAATGAGAGATTTATAACACATATGGAAAAGCCACTGATAAACAACAAGGATTCCTCTTGACCTTACATTACATCAAACTTTGTATTTAAACGACAGATTATCTTATTAGCCTGATAACAAAGGGAATAAAAATATATTAACTACCTCCTGTATTTTAAAAGTACGCAAGGACATTTAAGAGGGGAAAAACAAGTTTAAAAAAAAAAAACAAGTTAGTGACAATAGCTACAGCACATGCTGAAGCACACCCAGATCTTGATCATCTCTTTTCATCTGCAGATAGCTCAAGATTTGAGACTTGCTTTCTTCTCCAATGCTGAAAAAGGTAAATGTAATCAGTGGGTTTGTACTGTTCCAGAAAAAAAGTATTTTGCATTTTTTTCTGAAAAACGCAGTGTGGAACACTGTGTGTTCTAACAGGGACAAAAAAGAAGAGTGAGAAAAGAGAGATTACTCAGCCTTTTAACCATAAATTCATAGTATTTACAGAGAACTTTATGTACCTCAGCTTCTATCTCCATATACCTTAGTTCCAATACAAAGAAAGTCCTTTAAAACAGCTACTGGCAGGTAGTTAATATGTATGCTTTGATGCAACTCATCTTTTGTTTTCTTTTTCAAGGCTCAATGATATGGCACATTTATTGCTGAGCAAACAAAGATAGTAACGAAATAAGATCACTTAGGTAGCATGGCAGAAAGAAGCTGAAAATTTAATCATTGAAAACACACACAGTGGGCCAGTAAAGAAACCACACCAGCATTGCAAGAATTCTAAGAAAAAATACCTGTGAAAGTCAAAAAGGATATTCCAATAGCTGCAACTGTATTTCACAGCAGTAACAGTTAAAAAGGCAATACAGATAGCAGTGTGAGAAGCTAAACAAGGTTTCATAAAAATACACTTTTTGCCCAAAACAGATTTAGTTTTCATATGTGATCATTAAGTGCATTATTAATTCACATGGCTTCATGTTTAACCCAACTACAGTTGCTTAGTAGCTCTCATGAGTTATTTCCAACACATTCTGCTGGAATCAAAAATCTCAGTGGGCATAAATTAAGCTACTTACAGCTGTGTGAGACAAAGATACTGAGCATATGCTCCAGTTTGTTAGACTGCATGTTAGTTCCACACTTACCCTCCAGGAAGGTTTGTATTTATCTCATCCTTAAGATGATTTAACTGAAGCGCACTATAAAACCTGGTTGCAGTAGAAAGGTACCAACTGCACTGAATCTACCCTCCAATTCTAATCTAGAAGAACTGTGATGAGAAAGATGACACTAGAATGAATTTTTTTTGTTTAGCGGAAATGCCTTTCTTCACTATCCAAGCTCACCTAGCTGACTAGATAGTGGAGTAGCTATATAGCCAGGTTAGTGGCTCTGTCAGAACAAAGACCAGGTGAGAGGCAGGATCATGAGCACATTCAGCTGTGCTAAGGACTTTGCCAACTGGAGCAGCAGCAGCTGTGCTCATCCCTCAACCCCTGAGCACTACATTTCCACAGCTTAGAGAGAGACTCACCACTTCACAGAGCCTGAGAAAAGCTACCAGGTAATTAACTACTACTGATAACCTTTAGCCTAAGTTGACTCAAACCAGTACATTTATGGAGGTAATGACATGTAAAACCAAGAGCCATTCTATGTTTATTTGGCCTGTATTTATTCTACACTTGAATTTTCTTTATTTTATGTGCTGTCTTCATGTATTTTATTTAATGTCCACAGCAAAATGCTCCAGAAATAAACAGGTATTAGTAGAGTGTCAAGACTAGCATGAGTTTCAATGAAGATCAAGGCTCTATAAAGAAGATCTGATGTTAGCCTGAAAAAGTAGAGGAAAGATTATCACAAGAAAAATATTGACTTTCCTTTACACTATATGAAGTGCCAGAAACAAAGTAAATCAGAACAGAAATTGAGTCTCTATTTAACTTTTAGTTCCTGGGCCATTTGTTGTTTTGGGGAAGGGGGTTCCCCTTTAAATATTTTTTATTTATTTAATATATTTAAATTTTTTCTACTGTACTTTAAAATAAAATTTACTTCATAAAAAATTCTCAGGGACTGTTGGGGCTTTTATTGTGCAATGACAATAAAGGGAGTTACCTGTAATAAACTGGCTCTCTCAGCATTCCTTTCTTCGTTTGGTAAAATCAGCTTTGCTATTGTATATATTCCATGTGCCTGGAAGCAGAAAAAGGTCAGCATTAATAGTGCCCCTTTGCATACAAACCACAAATAAAAATCAATGTTCAGATAAAACAGAAGCTAATACCAATAGACAAGTTCTCAACATCCTACTGCACACGTAAAATATAAGCTTTAATGTGTATAAGACCTAAATCATTGTTACATTTAAACTGATACAACAAAGACAGCCTGTGAACAGATAAAGAAGCAATGCTTCTGTCTCTAGAGGTGAAGGAAATTGCAGCAATAGATCTCCTGTCACCATGTGGCACAATATTTTGAATTGTCAGGAACAAAATTCAAGTCTCAATAAAAATAAATTGGAGAAACACCAAAAGCGATAGCCTAAGAAGTCTGTCTGGGCCCTCAGTAGGATTTTGTGAAAACCATACTGATTTCAGCTTCCGTTTTCATTCAACCATGTGTCCTCCACTATTCTATCCACTTTGCAGGTCTGACAGATGGGCACTGGTAGATTTAGTTGGAGAACTGCTCCCAGTTACTTGACAAGGTCCCTGATGGAGACTACTCCTCCCTAGCAGATTTGAAGGGAATATGTGTCAGCTCTGCAGAGGCTCTTCTACAGTCCCTGATGTTTTCTTCAACTGTTCATGTTTTCTTCAATTCTACTGAAGGTAGAATTAAGCTTAGACCATGGTTAAGCTTAGGTTTTGGACTGTGCAGTGGAGCCATTGAGTCAAACACATTCTGTCTGCTGCTGCAGACTGCTGCCAAGGCTGTGTGACAAGGACAGAGCACAGACAGCAGAGAGGGACAGGTAGCAGAGGGCAGCTACCACAGAAGCAAAAGTTTCCAACTGCCTGATCCAAGAGCCCTTTGACACCAAGTGATATAAACCTTTACAGGTTACTCAGATTGAGCTCCCTGGCACATAACTGAAAGAGTTGCACATCTTTGTCCTCTGTTTTTAACCCAGGTGGGTCACTTCACCTTGTTCACCATGCAACTCTTGAAGCAAAAAGAAAGAAGTAGGATTTAAAACTACTACAGTGGTGTTGTAGGGTGGAAGTCCAATTGAAATGAACATGCTTGAGGCTATGTCCTGATCTGAAAGGGGATGTTGGTTGGTGTTTAAAAAAATGGAGAGGTTTGTGTCTTTTAACAGAATGAGCAGCAGAAGTAGTTAAGTTTGAAACACCTTTTCCAGGCCTGCACATTGTACCATCAATTTTTAAGCGATTTACTGACACCACAGTTACCATGTACTGCTGGAGCAATGCAGAAAACCTCTCTGTTAAAATTATTTAAATTTAAACAAGTGATATTTTATTTTACTGAAATCAGACTCAGCCTAAAATATATACAGTTATATTGTTTAGATAAATAGTTGTCTAAATCGGTACAGCTTATTTAAATTTTAGTGCTTAAGAATCATAAAGAAAATATTTTTTTAGACTTACTTTCATTCCTTTTCTCTTAACCAACAGTTTTGAAATATACACAAACTTCTTTCCTGTTCATATTTAAGGCTCTTGGTCTCTCAGTTCCTCTAGGAATACCTCTAGTTTGGTTTTAAGCTAAATTGAAGGCTTTAATTTAACATTTAGAGTTTAAGAGCTGGCTACAGCTTTTATCTGATATTAATGTCCTTAATATTTGTATCTTTGACTAGGTCTGGAATACAACCAGGGATTTTAAGAATGGTTTATCCCTGGAGATGGAATACCAGGAAGTTATCTCAGAAATACCATACTCTTAATAAAAAATAGTTTGTGAAACAGCAACATGTCAATTTTAAGCTGCATAGTTGTTTGTGATAAACTTAATGAAATTCAGAATTTGCATTTCTCAGTTTATCCTGTGATTACTTTTATTTACTATCCTATTTTGAATATGACAAAAGCATGGGAAGAGATGCAAAATGAACCTTGTCTGAAAAAACCTGTTTATTCTTCCAGACACCTATGTTGATAACCTTTGTGTCTATGTCTATGGGTGTAAATTTATAAAGAAACAGAAATACTAAAGTCATAGAAAGGCATCTTTATAATCTCTTAAATTATGATAACGAATAACATTAAGTGAAATTATAAACTATAATGTCTTAACTGAATAAAATCTTGCTACCTGTACAACCCAGTAAGCATTAGTCTTGTTGAGCACCAGTTCAGTAATTGCAGCATAACAAGCCAGAATAAAAATTCAGATGTAATATTTAGGGCCATTTGACTCTATTGAGAAATCTTCTCTAAAAGGGATTTGCTCCATAACTACCAATAAATCCTCACCTGACCTGTAGTTATTAGAATACCACTTTGAAATCATATGATTCATATTCATGTATCATAAAAAATTTAAACAGTGAAGAAAAATACAGTCAAATAAAAACAATCTCATGCTAAACACAAAATAAAATAAATAAATAAATAAATAACTTTTTTTGTCTCTGTTTTTACTGGTGAAGAAATACATATGATTCCCAGGTACTTAATACTTCATGCTTTGCTTCTTTCTAACAAAAGTGTACTTTTTGAAAATAAGTGCTGCTATCACACATTTGGAAGTAAACTAATCTGATTTGGTGCTCCTACTCCCTAACACAGGTATAAAAATTTACAATTTTTAAGTATTTTGAATCCTTTTGCACAAGTGTATGTAAAGACATAACAGAGTATTAGACCTTATAAACTTACCTGCTCGAAGTGAGAAAGTACTTTCTTGTATCTCATCAGGACTTGGATCATCTGACAAAGGAAGATACTGGATTCTCCCTGCTGCATTCGCACTAGATAAGCTTCCAACTGAAGAGCAGTCAGATACAAGACTTCTTTCCCTGGAAGAAAAAACAAAACAAAAACAAAATATCAAGTTGCAGTGTTAAAAAATGGCTTAATATATCTTTGTTAACCATTTCTGAAGTTCTGAAAATTTGTATGTTTTTCACTACATTATCTAATACAATTTAAAAAAGCAAACAAGCCTTTAAACAAAAAATTCCTTAACCATGTTCATCAATTATATTCACAATTAATAGAAAAACTAAACAGACAGTAATGACGTATTTATGACTTATTTGTTATTTAGTTTATACATTGACAACATGAAAAACACCTTAGGATAACAATGAAATACGAAAGGCTGGAAAAAATATTGCTCATTCATTATGTTCTAAATAGGCTTTTAAATTCTGTTGGCATCACATACAGCTGAACAAGCCAAAGATGTTATTTGATAAAACAGGGCTTGATCAAATATATCTTAATATATCAAACAGTCTTGTACAATCGCCACAATGTTGGGGACTGAAAACCTACCCCTGTAATATATGAAGGAGCTCCTTGATTCCACCCCACATCTGAATTTCCACACTAGTCTCAGGATCTTCACAAACCTGTACCAGAATCCAAACTATACTCCATAGAAGTTTGATGTGATCAGAATGGAGTAAACTGAGCAAGACTGGAACTCCTTCACACATTTTTATTTGCTCTTTGACTCACGACTCTGCACAAAGAAGTTGTAGCAACTCTGCTGTGAGCCTAAAAAAAAATCAGCAAGAAATTTTAACAATAACTCCATCATTATTTTGTATTGTCAGTTAGCAAAGGGGAAAAAAAAAAAACCACAGGAAGTTTAAAAAAGAACAGAGGTCTCCTATAAAAAAAAAAGAAGTTAAAGAAAACAACTTAAAGTCACTGCAACCTGGTTAAAGTCACTGTTCAAAATAAAAGAAGACAATGGTCCAAACTTTGACGAGGGATGAAATCATATTTACATTGAGTTCAACTGTCAGCAGAGGCAGCCAGGCATACCCAGCCAGGATGGGAGGTTGCCAGGTGGGCTGCAGTCATTCGTGGTACCATCTTCTTTTTAATGGCATTAATACTACAAGTAGCACTGACTGCACCAACTTGTAAAATCCATCTGTGGAACTCGAATAGCCTAGTTCCACACATAACACAAAAATGCATGATTCTTCTCTAGTATGGTTTGAATATTATGTTTAAAAAGTGATTGGATATATCCCTTAAAAGATTTATACAAGGCTTTCATTTACTGCAATTAAGGTGGACTTCCCACAGAAAACATGCTTAAGGATATCCATTTCCACTTGAAGCAAAAAAAAGTCCATGTGTGTTTAATGAAACATATGAATTCAGATTAATATCTGAATTTAAAATTATCCTTAACTAGCACTGAACTTCATCATCTTCCTGTCCACATTCAAATTCTATCTCTTACATCTAACTTTTGATTTACATATAACTGAAATAATTCTCAAACCCAGAAACTAAATAAAACCTTTTCATATATTAAATTTCTCTTAGTCACATATAAGGTCATTTATATGTGTGAAATAATGATGCATGAAATTTTAAAAAACTCTTCAGAATTTTAAATGTGATAAGTGATATACTATCAAATTTGAAAGTCTTTCAGTTTCTCACTGAGATGCAGTGATGCTTTGCTAGCAGTCTTAGCTGAGATTATTAAACAATTGAAGGAACGTTTATGATTTTCTTATCAATGGGATGTGGGATCTGACTCAGCCTCTGGCATATTAGCTTATATTGGGCATCCCAGGAAGTGTCAGGGCTCAGCATGCTTTCCATCTAACCACTGAGGTCTGCCAGGAGCAACGAAGAGATGCCGCAAGAAAAGGGATTGCTATCACTTTATGGTAAGATTGCAACTCATTTGCATTGCACTGGAGTCCATCAGTGGAGAGAGAGGAGATGGATTACAAGGAAACTGCTGGAAAATATTTTGCTTTTTGTATTTTTATGTGACTGTGATTTTTATGTGAAAATACACAGGTATCAGAATTTGACCTTAGGTACATTAAAGTGGCACGTTTTCTAATTCCTCTAAATACAAGCATCCCTAAATAAAAAAGTCAAAATTTAATTTAACATATTTAACCCACAAACAAAGTTTCACCTTTTAGAGAGAAAATCATATTCGTGTAATATCACCAGCAAGTTCTCAACAATGGTGAGCTCACTTATCTTCTCCCTACATTCTGGGCTACAAATTGATTATTCCTGGCATTTATATTGGATGAAATTATATGAAAAATACACATTGCTCTTTGGCCTCCTTCTTTATATATTTGATGAATTATTTTTTTCCCAAGTCTTAAGCAATAATATCATATTGCGCACACAAACACTGCAGGCCACAAATATATGCTGGGTCAAGAGTAACAGTGCAACAATTTTCCAATTTTCCAGTACAAAAAAAGTAAATGTGAATGCATAAAAATAAAGACACAAATATATTTTGTGTCTTACTGGTAATTAAGCAAATGGAGTACATTTTTAAAAACAACCACAATTTCCATGAACATTTGTAATATATTCCAAACTCTTTCCTGCCCAGTTCAAACGTAACACAGAATCCTACATTTAATTCAATGAAGGAAATTAAACGGAAGTTGTAAAAGTATGTATAACATCATCTAAATTATCATAGACCCTAAAAAAATTTAAACTGAATCAGAATTTTGGGAAGTCTGGGAGAAAGCAGACCAATAAAGTAGAAACAGCAGTTTTTCTTCTATAATACCATTATGGATGGAAGTTACTCTGTTCTCCATTTTGCTCTTTTTTTCCCTTTTAATCTTTATTTAAACACTAATTAATGAGAAGAGGGTACATATACATGGATTTGGGTGTACACATTTATTATTTACTCCACTGAACAATATTCTACCTGATTATTGTGAGGCCCTGTTATATTAAGCTGAGGACAAAAGATTTTTATATGCAGGAAGTCAGCAGGAATTCCAGAATCCTGCAAAAAGATTGCAAAGACAGATTCTGTGGTTCCAGTCTTGCACAGCTGTCCACATGAACAAGAAGTCTTCTGCAAGGACCAAAATTACTACTTTAGTTTCTAATGCTTCAATATAAAATTAAAAACATTTAAGTTTTCCTCATAAAGAGCAGTTTTAATATTGTGTCAAGAGAAAACATTAAAAAGCTTTTGTTATATATAGCTCATTAATTTGAACCTACCATTCTGCTAAGCTAGTCAGAGCAAGGAGGGTACCAAAAAACACATGGCTGTCTCTGGAATATAAATTTACTAAGGTCTGGAAAACAAAACATGAAAAAAGGTAAGTAAATATAAAGTATATTATTTTCTTTTACAACTCAAATGCATATAGAAATATTTACTGCAAAGTAAAAATTAAGATACCAAATCCTTACACAATATGTTAAAAGTCTTAGGTACATTTAAAGTACACTTAAATATACACTTAAAATCTTAGAATACACCCAGTAGGACAAGCAAGGATGTTCCTTCTCAAATTACAATGAGTATCTCTTTGACTGCTAAAGCATCTCTCCAACTTATTACACCATTGTAAAAATTTGTTTTTGTGTCACACTTCAGAACTCTAAATCAGGCCTCCTGAAGCAAAAAATTAATATTCAGCTTATATTTAAAAAGCACAGTAATTTAAGGCCCTGCATGCATTTCTGTTCATGATTTCTAAGTAAATTTCCTATTTGTCTAGATTCTCAAAAAACAATTGCCATTGTTTTTCTGCAGCATGATAGAATCATGAAACTTTACTTATACTCATTTTGATCTCTACTGTATCTCACTTTAGCCACAAACCAGCAATAGTTAAGTACAGATTCTTAGACTGATGTTAATGTACAGCAAGGGATGTCTGGGTTGACACAGAATATTTAGACACAGGATACTTTACAAGTGAAAAACCACAGCAGAAGTTTGTGTAAAAACCCTTTAAAATATATGTATATTTTAAAAGTATATAAAACTATTTGAATCACAGTAACGTGTAGCGCAGGACAGCGTATACATGAGCACTACTTTTTATATGAACAGATGTTTAGGTTAGTCCAAATGTTTACAATCTATTTATCTCAAACAGCCAACAACCATACATCAGACCAATTAACTTAGTGAGAAGAAATTATTTTTATGATACTACTAATAGATCTGAAAAACACAGAGATTATCTTACTTTACAAGCCTGACAAGGTAAAGAATTTAGTCCCACCTAGGTCAAATCTAAAAAGCATACATTATTCCATTAAGTAGCTAATTGAACAAAGTTGGCAATTTTATAAAGAACTTACTTTACGTGCTCCACTTGCTATAACCCATTCTCTTTGATTTTTAACAGCACCAAGTTTTTGGAAAATATCTGTGGAACAAAGGAAGTCACATAAATCGAATCTTCCTCATTAATATTTTCATTTTACCAGTCAGATAACACAGCAAAACACTGCACAAGTTCTTTGAACCATAACTAGCTCATTTTACTCTTTCATTTCGATGCATAAAAAGATATTAATTTCTTAAAGAAATATTACTTATGTAGAAAAACAAGCTGTTCTTTTCCACAGCAATTTCAGCTTTTACTTGTGTGACGATGCCTATAATGAATCTAGTAATATCATACTTAATGACCGTCTCAAGTATTTTAAACATTTTAAAAGCCTCACACAAGAAGCTGTTAGCAGCCTTATCATTTCTGTTATCAGCTGTGGCACTTACATGTCATGCTGACCAACTTGTCTACGTTATGCTGCTCTTCTCTATAGTTAGGATAACGACTTGCTACTGTTTCCATATACTACAAGTAGGGGAGGAAAAATAAAGGACGCCACTAGGAAAAAAAGTTTGAAAACTTCATAAACCTAGACTGTTCTGCACATGAAGAGCCTGTAGGTGGTGCATCCGTTTCATGAAAAAATGTTCTGTAATGCAATTGTACTGTTACCTCAAGGTTTAAACCTGTTTCAACATTTTATCAGTATGCTTTCCCCTTTGCAAAGTCATTTGCTACAGTTCAGGGTGACTTTACTCATCTCCCTTCAGAAGTCTACAGTTTCTTTTGACTGAACCAATTGTGTTGACTTTTCTAATTCTTCTCCCACTTCAGGAGGCATTTCTTAAGTCTCCTCACTAGAAGTCCTAGATGAATGCAGCTAGATTATAGGGCAGTTGTTTTGAAAACTAGTGAAAAAACCCACACCAACTGTTCATGTGCAAACAGAGAAACAGACCCACTTCTTTCCATAAACCAAGAATATCTGTATACTACTTTTGACAGTATATTTCATTCTAATCATAATAAACTGACGGGCAACATAATGGATAAAGGTACTAAGAGGAATTCTACCTGAGCTAGATTTTCAATTCCACCCAGGCTGTGGAGCAGTTCCTACAGAAAAAAATACATATATATATATACAAAAGAGCAGAATTACTTAAAATAGTAGATAAATAAAAACAGGTGAAATGTTAAAGGTTTTAAAATGGGACTTTTAGTTTTCTTCACTTACTACATTATGGGAAATTTACATATTTGTATGATAAAGTCAAGTACCGAGCTTAGGGCTAAGAGCAATGACCAAGCCATCCATCATGGAGATTTGCAGTTTCTTTGTTAGGGACAGCAACAACAGACATGGCATAAGAAATACCAGAAATTGAGCAAGTTATGCTGCAATGGTGTAAAATCACTCTTTGAATCTGTTTGCAATTCACATCCTCACATATAGAAATTTGGATGCATACATGTAAGTGTGCATTCATAAGAACAAATGTTTTTACACACAAGCACCAAGACAACTCAAATGCATGACATATGCATCCCCTTATCCAAGCAAGAAACAATATTTTGATGTACTGACCTGGTAGCATGGATCCCTTATTAATAATCTCAGGCAGATTAATACTCTAAGAAAATGGAAGCATGGAACTTGAATAACCCACTACCTATAAAAGAAATATTCAACACATAAACCAAATGCAATTTAAAAAGTGTTTAAACACTTAAATAAAACAGTTTGATTCAGGATCAATTGACTAGACAATTAGTGAGTTACAACAACTGTTCAACATACCATACCATAGAACTTTTAATACCATTTATATTCAAACACAGGAGCAGCTATAAATAAATTTATTTCATTTTATGAGCGTTACCAGCCATCACTTGTTATCACTGAACTGATGCAGGAAAGTACATGCTTATCTCTATGAACAAATTAACCATGATTTGAAATAAACTTTCAGTGTTTGGACCAAGGCCCAGAAGGGCAAAATAAGTGAGAAACCACAGAGCAAACTTCAGTGCACAAAATACACTTATGCAAAAATATGGGTGCTACAGAAGTAAAAATAGCTATATTTAAAATATTCTTTTGAATTATCATAATCTATCCCAGTTTTTGAAAACTAATTCTATTATTCTGGGAATAAGTTATTTAGTTCAAATGTTCTTGAAATAGGATTGTATTTCCATAAAGAACTTCCACCTTTATATTTCTACATATGATTCTCCAGCATAAGACATGGCAGAAAACACAAATCAGATTTGCAGAAAGCATCCAGGGGCTGTAATCCTGCATAAATTACCAGTAATGGAATCACTATTTCCACTGTCTGTTGGAAGTATATATCTCCATTTCCTTATTTAAAATAAACCTAAAATTAGACAACTTTGCCATGTGTTTTTTGTTGTTGTTTTAACTGAGAGGACAGAATTTGTTTGGATAAGTTTCTTGGAAACAGAAGAAGTGTATGGGTCATGGCAGTTCTCTTCCCATTTCATCATTTGCAGTTGAGAATGACGCCAATAGCTAAAAATACTTCCATAAAAATAAATGTTTTACAAATAGATACTAACAAACTCTCAGCCCTTCTGTGCCAATATTCTGCCCAAGTAATACCATTTTTCATTATGATTCCATAATTGGCCACTTCAGAACAGCACAAAACTTTCATGGAAAGAAAACAGCAACCGTATACCTGTGTGCAAAATTTGTAGGTCAGATTTTAAAGAGGCCTGAAGATATCACCATGGTGGACAGTCACTCTCTGAGCCTGGTTAACACTTGAGAGCCTCTCCTACTATATTTACATTTACAATACACATTACTAGATACACCAGGGTATATCCAGCTTATGCCAGCAGGATTTTTTTCTGCCTTAGTTATGCTCCTTATTCAAACTACTTAAGCTAAGCTGATCACAGCTTTCTTGCCAAGAAAACTATCTGCAACCAGGACTTCTGCACACACAGTGATGCCAATAAAGGGAGCTGATTTTTTCTTGCACCCAACCAACATGGTCATGCCAACCAAGTGTGTAATGCTGATCAAGGTGACAGTCTGTGGCTCTGACACAATGAAATGGCAGTAGGTCCAAATAGAGGACATCATCACAGTCATAATAAAATACTTACAAAGGGCAACTAAGTCACCTTTGTTACTCCAGCTACCTTATGGGTTTTACATATCTACTAACTTATGTTTGTTTCATCAACCTTGCCTGGGTGCTTTCATTCTTAACACAAGAGGCTTGTTTTGCCATATCACTAGCACAAAGAACCACCAAAGAAAACCAAAATATAAGCCAACTATACCACACTGTATAAACAGAACTTGGGAAATCACAGTGTAAGGTATTCTTAGATTGTTGGCAAATGAAGCTGAGCCACTGACCTCCCACTGGTGAGTACTGAGTTCACATGCAAAAAGTAGATACTAGATTTACAAATCACTTAAATGACCTGTTTTAAACTCACTGCCATTTAGATAATCAAAGAAGAGATCCCTAGTTCCCCAGTTGGTTCTGAATAAAGGTCTAAACAAATTATGTGATGTTTTTAGATTTCTCTGTAAATTCTACTAGTTACACGTCAATACCTTTATATGCCCCAGGATCCCTTCTTTAAACTTCTGTACCACTTAAGGGGTTTTTTTAGAAAATCTATTTGGGCTTGAAAAAGGAAAATACAATACACTGCAAAGGAGTATAGTAAAAAAATCCTGAAAAATGCATCTTTTTTTCCCTGAAGATATCTTTCTCTGACCCCTCTATTTTTTTAAGGTCTTTTACTTTTTCCTCACATAAATGAGAGCAGCATAAGAAAAGGTATTACCCTTTCCAATCCAATTATACACACAAATACAAATAAATACCACCAAGTGGCATCAACTCATTAGCATTTTATGGAAGCCACTGGCCTCTCTCTATAAAGGCAGCAGTCCATGAAATACTAATAGCATCAGTAAAATAAATTAGAAAAGCAAATCTTAGATTACAGACACCATATACAGGTAAATGATCAAGAAAACATAGCAGTTAGAATTTTGGTCATCCAAATTTTGTCATATACCCAGTCCTTCCTTCCTTCTTCTGTCCCACTAACCCAAGCATTTGCTCCTCAAAGCCAATACGCAAGCGGTTGTTTAAAACTGATTTTATTTTAAAACTGAGATCATGAAGAGAGGTGCTGCTGGTAGTTTCCACAGAGAGGTGCATTGTTGAAACAATATGAAATATTACCCATGCATCTTGCTTCTTCATGGGAGGCAAGAAAGAGTGGCCCTCCTTCTTGGTTATGAATGTGTTTCACACACTGGCCTGCAGGTAAGTCTGTTCTTAACTAAAGTTATAATGATATCTTGAAACAGCTGACATTTGGGATGTTTGCTACAATTTCTCTCATTTTTGTAGGTCATGCTAATGAGAAAGAAAAAAAGAAAAATGGTGAATTGCAAATTAACTTGCCACAAGACAATTTCACATTGCTACAATATAACATTAGCAACAAAATCTAAGAAATTTCATATTAGCAGTTACCATGTCCAGAATAATATGATTTCAGATTGCCAGACATTAACAGTCTGTCTCATGCATAATTTGGGATTATCAGAATGGTATAACTTTTCCAAAAAAAGAAACGATCACTATTTAAAATGAGTATATTACCTCTCACCAGTATACTCTGCTGAGTGGAAAGGTTTGAGACTTACAAAGGCAGGAACATAAGCAGATTTAAAAAGTTAAAAATATGTTAATTCTCATCTCAAATACTGGATTAATATGAAAAGTACAAGCAACAGACGTATGTAAAATATAAATGCCTTCAACACCTCAACAAGGTGATACCCTTAGATACATAAAGATGTTCAGAGATACAAGAGTGTCATCATCAGCTTTTTTAAAAATTATTTTTACCTAAATTTTTCAAGCTCAAGAGCTTCTGTTGATTCTTGCCATTGACCATTGCACTTTTGTTCATTGCTTTTGACATTTTGCCAAGTTCTTGTCACACTGGTTTGATCACTTTCAAAATATATAGCTGGGAGCTAAGGAGGGAAGGGATAGTAGTCATGAGGCAAACACTGCATTTTAAGTTTTACGAGAATATTATAAAGCAAAAGTACCTTTTCTCAAGTTCTGACTTGAACTTTGGATCTAAAACTTGCCATCATAGAATACACACACCCCCTCTGAAAAACAAAACTGACGTGGTAGAAAACTGATGCAAAGCAAGACTGGAAAACAAGTACATAGAGGTAAGTAAAAGGTGAAGAATGGTGTTCTTTAAAATTTATAACAGCAAAGCTCAACAAAATCTGCAACATGCACATTATCTATGCTTCTCACCTGTCCCAATTCTACACATTCTTTTTAGGTTGTACATTCTTTCACATTCTTTTTAGGTAGTACAACTCACATGTTTCAGCTTTCTGCTCAGAAGCAATTCCAGGCCTCTAACCAGGTAGAAAGTGCATAACTCCTACCTCACATGGATGAATCCTTTAGTCATTTTGTCATATCTTTTTACAGATTTGAAAGGGAGAAAATGTTCTGTGATTCCAAAGACTCACACCCATCATCACGTACTGGTTATCTTTGCTTCAAATGGCAAATACAAGCTTCACTAAGTGAGTTGAGGTGAAGGAGATTTGACTTTCTCCTGTAAGTTGGTATTTATGCCCTGAATATTTTTAGCTGAAGTGTTATTCTTCAAAGACAAATTGTTTATGGTTAAAGTGCTGATCTTATTTTTATATTCTTTACCACTCTCTCCCATGCTGTTACTCACACATCTTTAAGCCTACCTTCTTGTGACATTGTGAAAGGGCACAGAGGAAAACAAATCTGCTAGGCTACTTGACTATATGCAACAATAGCTGGATAAAACCTGCTCAACATACAAAATAAAACAATTTTTTCCTGTTAAAATAAAAAATACAATAAAGTAGAATGAGAAGAGGATCAGTTTCATTCTTTTACCCATTCTTGTCCCACACAGAAGGTCTAATGTTGCCAAAAAAAAAAGGAAAAAAAAAAAAGAGACAAGAAGAAAGACATCCACTACTCAAGATTTTGCTAACATGTTATAATCATTACGGAACACAATGTTCTAAGCATATGCCAGAAACCATAATCACCATAAATTATAATTCTAAAGCACATTTAGTAACAGTTATTGAAAAATACCTGTTGGTTCCTTGACTGAACACTTAAGAGAGCCCAAAGTCTTTTTAGATCAGAATAATCCCTAGGAAAAAACCACAATTGCATGTGTTAATAGTTACATAAAAGTATTTCCATAAGTGTAAAGAAGGTCAACAGGCAACAATGCTACTGACAGAAAATAAAGTTTTCTAGTGTTGCCTGGTGTCCACATTTTGCATACAGAAGAATTTACAGCTTCTCCAGAATGCCTTAAATCAACAAAGGTGTAAATAAACTTTGTGACCAGAGTAACAGTTGTCATGTTTATACTGCATTTCAAATTGAAGCATTCTGCTTTGGCAGCCAGTGCAAATTCCACACGAGTCCTGCTGAAGTTCAAAGTAAAACGTCAGATACTATACCTCACAGAGATCCCAGGAGGCTTTTCGTCTGTTGCTTTTTCTGTGCTCTTTAACTTTTTGTCCTGATCAGGCATTGTGTATCACTATTATCATTAAGGGGCTACAAACTCATTTCCTTAAAAACAAAGTAGATATAAAGAATTACATCACTGCAGCAAAAGGAACACATGTTTACTTACAGAACCAACTGGTAACTCTTTTAGAAAAAAAACCAGCTTTGCCATTTTCTCAGCATGAAGCCTTGGGCATTATATCAGGATATCCTTTGAAATTCCAGCTATTAGTAAGAAAGCTATTAACCTAACATACAGAAACCTTGGTTTTCCAACACATGCATAGACAATACTGTCCTGTTATTTCATGTATTTTTTATTAGGATTTTTCCTCTTCTTTCATCTTATTGCCATTATTTCTCACTGTGAATTGGCTGGTTATGTTACAGCAGTGCTTACAGGCTAACATCAAGGTTGTCAACAACAAGCTGTTGTCCAGACAACAGAGAATATAATAGTTATATCATCCAAATAAGTCACATGAAGGGTAGAAAAAGGAGGTATCTGACAAAAAAAAAAGAGACGCATAGAGTGAGTTGAGAAGGTGATTCTCCCCCTCTACTCGACTCTCCTGAGACCCCACCTTGACTACTGCATGCAGCTCTGGGGCCCCCATCAGAAGAACAACAGGGACCTGTTGGAGTGAGTCCAGAGGAGGGCTACAAGGATGATCAGAGGGCTGGAGCACCTCCCCTGTGCTGAGAGAAGCTGAGAGAATTAGGGTTGTTTGGCCTGGAGCAAAGAAGGCTCCAGGGAGCTATCGAGCAGCAATTCTGTCCTAAAGGGGACTACAAAAGAGTTGGAGAGGGACTTTTTACATGGGCATGTGGTGTTAGGACAAGGGATGATGACTTTAATCTAAAAGAAGTCAGGTTTAGATTAGATATTAGGAGGAAATTCTTTACTGTGAGGGTGATGAGGCACTGGAACAGGCTGCCCAGAGAAGTGGGCATCCCTGGAAGTGATCATGGTCAGGTTAGATGGGGCTCTGAGCAACCTGGTATATAGTGACAGGTGCCTCTGCCATGGCACAGACTTGGTACTCGATGATCGTATGGTCCCTTCCAACCCAAACCATTATATGAATGTATGATCACACAGTCTGCCAAACAATAACAGAAATTTTCAGCAGTTTAGAATCTAGGTCTTCTAAATGCCTATAAACCTGCCTGCTTTCCTTGCAGTGGGACACACAGCTTCTTTCCACAGATCAGCAGACCTGTATGGCATGGCCTCATCAGGGCCATAAATTCCTGCAGACAATCTGTAGGTCTGACTTCCCACAAAAGCCCTCAGCTAGTCACTTGCACAGTACATAACGCCTGTTCACTGAAAATCTTCTAAAGCCCTAGGAACATACAGAAAGACATAGAAAGAGGATATTCAAGAGGAATCTCTTGCTGCAACAAAAGCAACAACATTGATGCAGATCCTTCTCTGAGTAAAAAAAAGGAATGGTCAGGAGCAGGCTGAAACTGTAGAATTATCCTAGAGAATTACATACAGCTGTATCCTATTGGTAGAGCACTTTCAATTTAAAAATCAAGGATATAATACCACTGTCTGATCCTTTCTACCTATTTTACTGTTCACTAAACATAGACTGTTTGGACATTCTCTTTGGTGTATCTTTAATGGGAGTTTCTGTATCAAACCTGATGGCCTCCTTTTCTTGCTGTGCAGCACAGAATTCCTCTGCTACTGATTTTTATTTGTCCTCCTCATAAAGGCAAAGAAGAAGAAAACTGGTCATGAAACAAAAGCACTGTAAACTACCAGAAGCTGCTCCTTCCCAAATGAACATCAGAGTCATTTTCCCAGTTATGCAATCTCGCATCACAGAACTACCCAAAATTCAACTGTTGACAGTATGTATTCGTGCACTGTATTAAATCCCTCTCAGAAGTGGCCTGTAAGCCCAGTTCATCCATTTCTAGTCTTTTAAACAAGCCTTTATCCTACCACAGGGAATCATTGATCTGGATCCACAAGAAACTTCTCCTGTCTCTTCCATGCATCTGCTCAACAAAGTTATTAAAAAATACCTCAGAACACTTCCATGGCACCATTTATTACCAGGGAATGAATATAAGCAGGATCTACTCTACCAGACAGCAGACAAAACTACTGAGTTCAAACTAAACCAAATGCAGTTTGCTCAAAGCATTTATTTCCTTCACCTCAAGAGCATTAAAAGTTAAGAGAAACCAGGTACATCGCTAGGCACGTTAAAAATCCTCATGAGTAAGAATTTCCATGTATTGTTTCAGTGATATTCTTATATCATCTCGCCAATACCCCATCCATTTGGGATATTACTGAGGCATGGCACGATGCAATAAGCACCCTACATTTGCACAGTAGGACATACTGTGAAACTCACAAATTATCTACTTGACCATGAGTACGTGTGCACAAAGAACAGATTTCAGCCAATTAAAGAACAACCAAACCACACAGAAATAACTTGTCCACGAGCAAACAGAGTTAAACCTTAAAATTTGCAGCATCCTGTGAAATCCTTGGGTTAAATCTCTAAACTGCAAACAGAAGGATTCCCAATATTGGCTAGGATTTAATCCAGAACTGTTAGGAGTTTGTGAATATTTTGAACATTTTACAACTGTCAACCAACCTTGCTTTAGGGCTCCCATTCAAATTCTTTTGCTGTTTGCTCTACCTTGGTAAAGATAAAACAGAGTAACAGATGACTAATATTTTAAAGGTTTGTTGCCATTACAGATCCAGAAGTCCCTGTGCAAAATTGAACCTGATAAACGTGAAGCCAAATTCCCTTCACTGCTGCTGAGAATGAAGGGCACTGCTCACTCAAGGATACAGCCCTCACCCAGCTCTGAGGACTCACCCTGAGGTTACCCCTCTGTTTCCTAGAGGCCAACAAGTCAGCACAAGTCAGTAAGCCCTTCAAGAAAGAGGCCAGCTCTGGCCACAAACCGACCCTGCACTGACCTCTTTACTCTGTCTGCCCAGCATCATCTCAGATGCACAGCTCACTGGATTGGGAAACCTGATTCAGGTTACAAATAATCTCTCCTACTTTAGCCCTGATTACCTTGTCTCCAAAGCACTTCTACTGTACAAGGGCAGGGACAATATGCAGAAAGGAGGATTTATCCATGCAGCTTTGAGTATTATGCCCTTCACCTCACTACAGAGATTAAACTAATTAATTAACAGCCAGCTGCCAGTGAAAATGGCTTTCCCCTTCCCCTCCCCTTCCCTCAGCAATTCTTCTCTACTTCTTCAGCTGATCTGACCCAAACCTGAGCCAGTTTAGAGAGCTAAACACACAGAAAACAATACACTTCCATTTATATTGTTACCTTCCTACCAATTCAGCTCACTGTTACAGTGGCCCGATGAGTGTCTCTGCTGACAGGGCAGGAATGCACAGGTGTAAATCGAGGGAGAAGAGCAGAAAGCCCCTTTCATCAGTAGCCAGTCATTAAATCAGGTAGGTATATTAGCACCATGTCCTGATTGAGGGGTAGACAAAGAGAAACAACTCCATTTTCCTTCTATCAGCCAGAAACCTGAGAGAAAACAGATATTAATATTCCCTTACCTTTTCTCACAGTTATTTGACTCTCTTGAAGTCACCAAGTAAGTTCCCACCGCTTGTTTCTTCTTTACTTGTGCCAGCAGAAATTTCCATGGAGGCAGGCTATTCACTGTCCTCACAACTATCCCCCTGCTATTACAGCAGCCGTGAGGAATGTATAAGAAACACACCAAACAACACTCACTTAGTTGTGCCAGATAAAAACTGACAGATCAGACAACTCTTTTAAAGAACAGAAACACATTAAAAGAAAAACATCTTTACAGCACAGTCTCATTTAATTCCATTTAAAGCAATGAAATTAGAGCAATATAAATGTATTCATTTTAATTGGTGATAATGACATTTAATTAGTTATGTTGATTGAATTACATAGGAAGAGAGATGCATTCTGACAGCACTGGAATGCAGGATAGGACAAGAAATGCTCCAAGAATCCTGTCAGAAATGAAAGAATCCACATGATGAGAAACAGGAGACAAAGGAATTACCTCAGACTTGATCCATGGCCCAGTTTAGTATCTGTCCCAGATGACATAAGCACATAAGTTTCAGAAGGTAAAAACAAGCCCCAAAATAAACAAAACTACAAAGAAGTGTTGGAGGATAAATCTACCCCCACCGACTACAGTGTAATTAATGGTCTCTTCAATATGAAGGTGTCTCAGATTCCTTATAATCTTTATTAGCAATAACTTGCAGATTTGGATAGTTTGTAAGCCAACTAGTTGCTTGGTTTTCCCTTGAACTCCTTTCTTAATCACTCCAGTAGCCAAATTCCACTGTCCAATCATACACAGGATAACAGGCTTAAGGTGGATAAAATAGCAGTAGATATGTTGGCTTTAATAAGACTTTTGATGCTGTTGCTAAATAGGAATGTATCTAATATCCTATCTAATACCATAAGCTGGGTCAGATGAAGGTCACGTGAAAATTCACTCCTCAAAAGAGCAATTAAAAATATATTATTGTCAAAACAGAAATGGATTTCCAACATGGTCAAAATGATAGCAAAGGAAGCATCAAAGGTGACGAAAAATCCGCAAAAGGTACTTTTCCTTATCCAGTCTGACAGAAAAAAAGAGAATTCTGACTGGCTTCCCCTCTTGTTCTCAAAGAGCACGGCATTCATAACAGATCCCCACCAGGGATAGCCTGTGTCTAGGAAATTGTACTGAAGAACCCAGACAGACAATGTTTGAAGAATATTTCTTTCATTTTATTAACTGAATCAATATGGAAATCTGTGTGTTTGCTATACACAAAAACTTTCACACGCATACATGTATCTCAATCTTTCTTTAATAACTTCTTTGAAGATTCTCTAAAGGTTAACTAGTGTAATGTTCCCGTTTTCCTGACAAATGAAAATATTCAAGCTACTGCTGTTTTGGGGTTGTTTGGTTTTTGCTTTTTTTGTTTTCTCTCTGTACCACCCAATTCCACAAATGGCCGGGCCTATTCTCAGATTCCTGGAATCCACCAAATGTCTGCCTCCGGGCTAATTTCCAGAGCATAACTTTTCTCTGTAGGGTCTGCCTAAATCCACACTGTAAACCTGCAGTTCACATTTGTAAGAAATAAAGAATAAAGGAAAAAAAAAAAAAAAGGGATTTCTGAGGCAGCTAAGTATCAACTCGAGAATAACACGGAGCTCTTTGAAGTTCACCCTCGTCCACACCGCAGACCTGTATAGGGATTTATATCGCTATGACTTGGAGCCTCTGGGAATCATGAGATTGTTCAACGCCTACTGAAAGCTCAGAGCTGGTGAAGGTGCAGGGCTGTGGAACGCGTCATTAAGTGGAACGGGAGGAGGATGGGGACATTGCATCGCCTTCCCCCTCGCTCCCTGCCCTCGACTCGCCTCGCCTCGCCCCTCCCTTGCCTTGCGTTGCCCTGCGTTCCCCTCCCTTCCCTCCCGCTCCCCGCGGTGCCTCAGCGGCTCCCGCCCCCTCCCGCTCACGCCGCGGCGCGCGCCCGGCTCCGCCCCCCGGCCACCGCGACGCTCCCTCCGTCCGGGACGGGACCTTTCGACCAATCGCCTCCCCTCTTCTTGGAGGACGCCGGGCCCGCGGGCCAATCGCGAGCCGCCGTGCTGCGCAGTGCCGCGGTTCCCTGGCGACCGCTTCCGCCCGGCGCCGTTGCCATGGGAACCGAGACGCCCCGGCCGGGCCCGCCCCGCAGGGTCTCACACCAGCACCCCCGGCCCCCGGCAATGAAAACACAAGCGGCCTGAATAGAGTCCAGGAGATTGTTTATTGCTTTTACCAACTTTCTGAAACGTTACAAAAGATAATTTTATTCTAGCAGTAATTAAAACAACACAAAGGCTGAATTTTTCACATTAAAGACAAGTCTGAGAGTTGTGTTTTCTGTATGAACTGAATATTGATTCTACAGTTGGAATAATGTTTTCATTTGCTTTGGATTTGTTTATAAAGTAATAAAACGCCACTGTAATTAGAAAAGCAGTCATAAAAAATTCGAACCATACAGTATGTAATCACATTTCAAATAAAGAGTATTAAAATCAAAACTGCAGTTCAGCTGCAGAAGCTGAACCTGGAAGACACCTTTGCACAGGAGCATCAGCAACAATAGAAAGGAAAATACTATAAATGATGTGTCTTTCCAATAAAATCATTTAGAAAAGTATCGATTTTCAAACTCATTCATTATTCCAAATAAATGTCAACAGATACTAAATCCAATATGAAAGTGTCTTTAGGTAAAGTTCAATGCCAACTACAAAGTCCTATAAGTTTTCACTAAAAACATTATAAAATAAAATTGACAAACTTACTGAGCAATTTGCTTTATTTATAGCACTACACTTATGCTGACTCAAAGCTGTGTGCATCTATAGCCTTAAAATTTTCCATAAAATAAATTACCATTGGTATAAACAAAGCATTTCCCATGTTTTACTGTACTTGATAATTTTGTCCTAGATGAGTAATTAAAACATTACTAATCATAAGAAAGCAAAAAGAAAACTAAGCTCGCCGTGGTGCTCGCCGGACAGATTACATTTGTGAACTGAAAGTCATGAACCATTTCCTTTATGATTTACAGAACCTATGTACAAGACAAACACTTTAGAGCGGTGCAGGCTCTGCGACGTGACACCCATTTGTTACAGATAGATTTTACAGCCTCTCGAACCTGCCTTTGCAAAGGGCACGAATTAGGAAGTGATCGTATAAAGACACAGATGCAGGTGAAGGAAATGATAACTTACGGGAGAACTCCCATCAAATGCAGAAAAAATGGCCAAGATACTTGGTTGAAAAAGATCCAAACCATCAGGGCACCAAGTTCTACCCCGACAGGTTTTATGATGACAAACTTGGCAATTTGGAACGTTTCATGGAACAATCGTATAAAATATTATGTTACAGCTGCAAAAGTAATCTAGGAGGAAACTGTCGTTAGCTTGGGCATATGTAAACAGAATGAAAAAACGTGTCACTGTAATACATATGAAAAGAGTGAGTTTTCTAGAATATAATTTAAACACAAAACTGCATTTTAAGTGATACATTTTAGATGATAATTTAAATGAAGTGGTCAAAATTAAGACCTACATTTCATGTAAACATTCATATCTATAAATAAATTAGAAAAAAAAGAAAAAAGGAAAAAGAAGAAAAAAGAAAAAAAAGAGGGACTTCCTGAGGTGGCTCTGCAGCCAGGTACACAGTAGCAACTAAGCTCCATTCCAGGAAACCAAGGCATCTATAAAAAGTGCAGGGTTGTTTATTTTCCTCTGACTGTTGGAATGGAAATCCATTGGCGTAGTTTTTACAGGGCTTAAGCCCTATGAAAAAAAAAAAATCAGTGCACAGCAACTATCACTGCTCTTTTGCATCCATTAAGGCAAAACATATATCTACATACAATAAACTACATCCTTAGTCGTTTTATTTTAATACTACATGTGATTTTAAAGCAGAGAAGGTGTAAAATGAGCAGTGAATCACTTAACCATACATTAGTAACAGGGATTTATGCACTTAATACCAGATCTTCTCCATTTCATATGGGAAGAAAGTGCAAGTATAACTATTGCCCAAGAACACTGGTCACTGACAAGGTCACTGTAAACTGGTTTGCCAAGTCATGGTATTTCTGGCACTGAATAAAATACCTACACAATTAAATAAATACTGTGATTGGACTTGTGGGGCTTTGGTTTTGTTTCCTTTCAACTTTACTCGAAATATACCCACTTCCTGTAATATTGACCAAAACGTAACCCTTCTGAAGTAGAAGCCAAATACAAGGTGTGCAGCACCATGGAACCCTGATTTCCAGCATTAAAGAGTTAGAAATCCAAGAGGCTTCTAGCAATTTTTTGGGTCTTTGGAAACTGTTGCAAGACTGTGAACACAAAGCATAAAATACTACTAAGAGGACAAAAGTACTGTGTTGTGGATGATGCTACATAAAATGCTCAGAATATCTCTTCCCTCCTTGATTCAGAGCAAGAGGTACTCAGTAGTCAACTACTGACATGCAGACGGTGTTGTTTTCTTAAATAATGTAGAACGTTTTGAGACACCATCTGCTGTAGTTTCACTGTATCGCTGTTTGATCAGAGGGAAAACGTGGGTTATTTTCTGAAAGAACATGAAGTCAAACTAAGGCACAAGCTACACTATTATCTAGGAATGCAGGTCATTACACAGTATTGGTCAAACTGGTAATGCAGACCTCACTTGCTTTGCCACTGACCTGAGCCTTTGTTATGACAGTTTGGATACCATTATTCATACTGCTGTACACTACGATTTCCTTTCTTTAAACTGTCTTCTCGGACTTCATTCAAATGACAAAAGGAAAGGAAAAAAATGTTAAATAATTGCATTACATTTAAAGGGAACAGTAACAGTCCATGTAATGTAAATACTATTTTTAAATGTTTCTATTTATTCTCACTGATTGCTTTATTTTTGTAATATACAATTACCTTCTCTACAGGTGACACTTGGCTGAAGAGCACCAAAATTCCACCTCAAGTGGCATTTTCAGATAAAGTCTGCCCTCCTCCAGAATCAGCTCCTTTTGCAATTGTTGAGAATTTTATCACTTGGTCCATGGTAAAACTCCCAACTCTGCCAAAAGCAGAATTAAGCAAACAGCATCTTCTAATATTAAATGAGCACAGATTCTAACTAAAGCCATTGTAATACATCGAGAAAGGGCTAGTGGCAATTCAGAATGTAAAGAGATAACATTGGAAATTAAAAAAAACTAAGGCACAAGGCAAAAAAATATTAAGAATGGACACTGCACAGGTAAGTGATCAAGATTTTCATTTATATATAAAATTCTCATTATTTCAAATATTATAATGCTAAACACTAGAACTTGAAAATGTAAGTACAATAAATGCACTGACTGCATCTTTATCAGTGGAGTCCCCAAAAAATCCCATTTACTTTAATAAATGAATATTTATTTTTTCAATTCATCTTACATGATAAAAATTTATACTAATTAAAATAAATAAAGTGTTTAAAAATAAGTTGGTGTGCTATCATATATGCCCTTTACAACGGAGAAGATCAGAACTGTACATACAAATACCACAAGCAATTAGTAATCCATAAAATAATACTGATCATAAACCTATTCCAGAATTGAACTACAGCTAATTTAACCAAATACACAGTAAATTTAAAAATTTATTAACCAAGAAATATATTTGATGAAGATATGAAATACTCTAAAATCTTAGAGCTGAGTAAATCAGACTCTGAAAATCTATGGGAAAAAACGTAAGCAAAAACAAGAAGGAAAAAATTCAAGAGTACTGACGTGGTAAGTACTTATAACTTCCTATAGACCAATTGCTGCCTGTAAATCCAATTTATATTGTGTAAACAAGGAGTGTCCAGAATGGCAAATACTGACTTGGGACTGTAACTACCATTACTGCACTCATACTGCTACTGGACAATAATGAAAACTCAAGAGAATTTGAAAAAAGAAAGAAAGCAGCACACCAGGGTATTTAGATACATTTTAAGGCTTAACTAACCACCTGACTTAGGGCTCTAGGCCACTTCTGTAGGTTAGGAGAGACAGAATCCAGAAAACACTAGCATGGAGTGGAGACATAAAACACAGTAGTTCTTGTCAACAGCACATTAGTATTTGTTCTATGAAACCACAAAAAAACATACCCTGCAAAAACAAGCACTAATTGCCTGCATGGAAAACAAAACTTCTGTAGCGCACATTATAAACAGAGGTATTGCAAAATTTTAAGCAATGTGGACCAGTAATCATCAGCAAAAGCTGATGTAAGTTTTATGCACGTATTGATTATTGAAAATAATAAGCATTCATTAAAGTCTTCCTATTTAAAAATGAAAATAAAATTTCCAATAAAATAAATAGCTGAAGTGTGATTACCACTCATCTTATTTGTTGGGAAAATCTTCGCATTATGCAAGCTTATCTACAGTGCCCTAAACAATGGCAGAAATTAAATATATGTTGCTCCTTAAATTGGAAATCACACTTCCATGGTATAATATCCTACAGTGATATATATACACACACAAATACACGCAATTCCCATTGGTTCCATTCTATAAAGATGTTTCAGCATCCACATATCTCACAACACGGGAATTTTCCACTTCGATTTTCACACTTTCTGGTTTTTCAGGGCTGTTTGAAAACAAAGAAGAAAATGTAAGGTTTGGTTCACTTCAAGAAAGATTAAATTTCAAATATTTTATACTTCACAATGAACACTGAAAGTATTTACGTAAGGATGCTTTTATGATGATGCATTTCTATTGCATTTTAGTAATTGTTAAATACTATTTAACAATTATTAAAGAGAGAAAACACCAATATCTCATCCATAAATACCATATCCAATGCCACTGCTTTTATTGATTTGAAGCTGTTAATGCAAAGCATCTTTAAAAACCAACAAACAAACCCCCAAGACAGCCTGCAAAACTGTCTAGTTAAAAATACCAAAAAACACATAACAAGCAATATTACTAATACTTCTTTATTCTTGGGCAGGGAAACCATCTGTTCACAAGAATGGGAGAACATTTCAGTCTGTTTAAAAGGGGAACCACACTTCAGTCTGTTTAAAAGGGGAACAACAGCAGAGGACAATAAGAAACTTGTGTATGTGTCCATTCAAGTGAAGCAGAAGACCCTAAAGACAAGGGGCACCTCAACAACTGACACTCTTAGGGACACAGACACTGAACAGTGCCTGACTGAAGGACAATAAAGAATGTCCCAAAGTAGTTGCAAGTCAGCAGAAGATAAAATGGAACAGCATTAAGAGGGAGGATGAGTTTCAGAAGAGATGACACATCTGTAGAGTTGCTCTTTAATTAAAAAAAAAAAAAAATTAGAAATTCATGCAAAGATCTTCTTAGAAAATACAAGTGTGCTGGGACTCCATAGTCTGTAAACTACAACAGATGGTTGAGGCAGAAAGACAAGGCAATCTGGATCAATTCAGAAAAGGCAAAAAAATTAGAAATTCATCTTTTTAAAAATATGATTTATAATAAATCATGTCAACCCACACAACATGTCATCTGGAATTATAAAAGACATGCTTCCTTTGAACTGCATTAGTATTTGAATATAAATCTGAAAACAGAAGTGGTGCCACAGAACCATTTCTACCACAGCACTAAATGTCTTGTCTGTACCACCAGATGAAGACAGTTATGCAGAAAAACCCTAGCAGAACTGATACGGGTAATTTATTGGGAATTACTTTTGACTGATCAGTAGTGACATCTCTGAATCTCAGCAGCATGCAAAGAAAGTGTAGCAAATACCTCAAAAGAGCAACCACTTGAGTTAAGGTTCAAGAAGTCTGCCTTTCAACATTTTCCAGATTAATGCAGTATCAGATTGCCTTCTAAAAAGCTGGTTTCTGGCACCAGTGGTTTTTATTTTTCATTTGTAGTTTTAGTAAGTTCCCTACCAAGATGGAATTTTTACTGTACTAAGCTCAAGCAGGGTATGTTATGGAATCAAAGGGAAATGTCTTACAGCAAAACATAACAAATAGATGGTATAATGAATACAAGGCTAAGCAGAACAAAAAACTCTGCAAACTGGTCAGAAGCCTGATTTGCTTATAACTCCCTACTAACTTAACCTACTTAGGAAACAGGAAAGTGAGAGATGAAATTGTACTAACTTAAAACTGCCTGAAAACCAAATCTAAACATCTTAATTCTTCTGGAAAAAGAAATACAGCCCTGTATCTCTTCAAGCCTTATATACCCAATGGCTATCACATAATGCACTAGAATTGTCCACAAATTCTGTAATGGGTTTCTGAGAATTTAGCCAGAAAGATTAAATAAGGAGAGTATACTGACAGACATGCTCTGTTATCTCTTTAATGCCTCTATTATTAGTCTTCTTGATTGTCTCGCTCGTGTGGTAATCAAGTTTTAAAAATGTTTTAATTAAACATGTGTTTAACATTTTAAAAATGTTTAAACAATACAGCCTAGACATTCACTGGAAATGGTGCTGCACTGATGAGTCTCTCAAGCTTTTCCTCTTACAATACCTCAAAGCTCTTTCTCTGTCTCCTTCACCCTTGATTGACCTGCTATCTGGCCAAAACAAAGCATATTTCCATGCCTAGTTTGGTGCAATGCACATGGTGAATAGACAGATGGCATACAAGTGCTTAGTCACTACTAGTGTTTCCAAAAGTACCAGAGATGGCTTGAACAGAGCCATTAACAGAGTATGAACACTCCAGCCTTGGACAGAGTGTGAACACTCCCTCCCCACCATGAATGCTTTCACTGAGATGTAATTTTATACAAAACACGACAATTTTGTATCTCTGAAATATGTCTTCCTCTGACAGAATTGGCTGAAAGGGATCAACCAATAGAAGATACATACAATAGACAACAGGATTGCTTAGGTTTAGTTTTCTGAGGGAAACATGCCCATTCTTCCCTTTCCTACATAAAAATTACTAAGCAATAACTGCATGGATGTGGAACAGTCCACAGATACCGGTCCCTATAAATTACAAGCCTTTCAGGAAGTTGGGGATATTCCACATAAATATTCATGTTTTGGCTTGTTTCCCTTCATAGATTCAGCCAGACAGGGAAGAAATTAGGATAGAATAGAAGAATGATGCATCACACACAGACTTTGTTCTTTGATGGGGAGCTCATAGAGAGAAAGGCTACTGGTCAGCACGGAAGATGCATGTGAGCTTACAAAGGAATGTTCACTGACTCATTATCTGTCAGTGTACTTCAGTCAAGTATATTTCATATTCAGTGAAGATAGTATTTGAGACAGGTTTAATTTTTAGATATTAAAAAGGAGTTGAGGAAAAGCAATCCAAGCAACCCACCCACCCACAAAAACATAGGGCAGATCCTAGGGCAGCACAAAGCAACAATGAAAGTGCTGGACTTACCTTTTATTCTCAGTGGAATTTGTATTGTTGAAGATCAAATCACTTCCATGCTCATATACACTCTAGTATTTAGAAACCCTAAGCTCACCAGAGTAGTAAACACTTGTATTAAGCAAATAAATAGTAATTTTAAAATTACTATTTAAAATAACACATTTAATAAAATAGTAATAAAATAATTCCGTATAGAAATTGATAAACTTCAAAGTAAAGAGAAAAATTAAGCTCAAATTGAAGTTCTTCTAAAGCAAAAAGTCAGTAACTCAGATTTATAAACCACAAATACTCATTTTTTTGAGATACATGTCAATAAATACAAGTACAGCTGCTAAACACAAGACGATAGCTAGAAAATGTGTGAGTAATTATAGCTACCTCAGGTTAGCTCTGGTTACTTTGGCATTCTCAGTATTCATGGCAAGAGCCTTCCACTGTGCAGTTTTGGCCATTTCGTCTGATATGTTTACCACTGAGGGATCAGTGCTAAAGAACAAATATACTTTCTGGTTAGTATTCAATTCCTTGCAACACTATTATACTTACTGTCACTCATCATTTACATCAGTTGTGCCTTCTTTCAATATTTACGCAGCCACAAGTTGAATTCATCTCTTACAAGTATACTTCAACAAAAACCTGAAAATTTAACTCACTAGCACTACCATAATTACATAGCATCTCAAAACAGTTTCTCACATAGGTATCAGTAAGATATTGAAAACACTTGAGAGGTAATCCACACCTAACTTCAGAAAATTATTTTGCATGCCCAGAAATAATGGATTGAATCACACTGTTGTGCTAAGGCTTTCATGAATCAGTTACTTTAAGTGGCTTCTAGGAAATAATCAAGAGCAAAAAGAGCAAAGGTTAATAAAACTTCAAAAATTCAGGTGAGATTTGAAACTATTAAAAATCTAGACATTCCAATTATTTGGACAGATTATATGGTTTTATTCTTCCAAAGCCTTACTAGACATTTTGCAAGGTTCTTTTGCCAGACCACTCCCCTCCCAAGTGCTGCAGAAGGTAAGTTTACCCTCACAGATGGTAAGTTTTTAAAGCCCATTTCCACTTTTTTCCTCCACACAGCTGCATGTACACCAGACTTAGGTGTTGCCTGTAGGTCTGTTTTCTGTTCTGTTCCATATTTAAGCTTCATAATCCACTCCAGGTCATCTCTAAGTTTTTCAAATGGCAGAAAAAACTTTCAAAGCCATTTTTCCTCAGGGATCCTCTCAAGATACAAGGCAGCAGAATACATACAAAACACCTGCACACAGTTGATGAAATCGCAGTTCGCCTGTGAGAGCAATAAGCAACTCAAATGTTTCTTTAAAAAGCTTTAGCATTTTCACTTGAGTTGCTTAAGTCTGATTAAGCCTGCTCTCAGAACAGACAACAGCATTCAGCAGGAGTATCTGTCTAAGCCAAATTTCTGCCTGTTCCCAGCTCTCATCAGGGTATACCTGGTACTACCCTAGATCCATAGGAAGGCCAGTTTTTAACCTAGGAACCCTTACTATTAGAGAGGAAAAGAAAATGTGTAAGCTATTTATCTGTCACATCTTCAGGTTGTGTTGGAACAGTGGAGAATACCAGACAACTCAGCTAAATACAACCCCAGTAAGGGAGACACCAACTGAGACAAAATGCCTACCAAAGCTGAAAGAATTTCCATGACTGAAATTCCAGTACTTCCTTTTCTGGAAGAGAACCTATTCTCACATTTACATTCAGAAAATAACTTTTTTAAGTAAAAATGGTTGACTGTAAAATGGGGTTTTTGTACCACAGAAATTACTGCCTTTAGCCCTCACTTAGGTAAACCAAAGAACTACACACTTAGATTTCTTCTGAAAAATCCAAGTGGCTGGTAAACACATGGCTCAACTGATGCTATTAGTTGCTTAATGCTCAGTATTTCATGCACAGTAGCACACAAATATTCCGTAGAAACTGACCAAGGACGCTTCTTCACCTTTAGTACAGCTGGTCGAAATTGAGTCATCTGATCTGTTCAAGATGGTCATGTAAATTTATAATTAAGATGCAGTTTTAAAGAACAATGCAATATAAAAATACTAATGTAGCACCATGAGATACATCTTCATATTTCCTAATCATGGCTAAGTTACAAGCTTGGGGAAAAAAATTATTTCAACTCATACACAACCAACTTAATATAAAGAAAATTACAGCATCTGATACAAGAACTTTTAACAGACCAACAATACTTTCTACCTGTATTTCAGGCTTTTTACAGGAAAATCCAGATTTGCTTCTCCATATGCAAGGTGTACACTGTCATTGTCTGAAAACATTCTCTCTGCTTCCTGTAAATTCCAAGTAAGAAGTTTGTAAAATTACTCACACAGCAGAAACCAAAGAAGTATCTCATGCTGACAGTTATTCCATAGGGGTAAGAGGCACTTGCCTGTAGGTACTGCAGTTGAATGCAGGAGACAGAGCTTATGACCCTTCCTCTTAGAAGTGTTTTACTAAGGCAGGGTACATGGGAGACTGGGGAAGGAGGGTGGTACAAGCCTGGTGAGGAATTCAAGCTAGGTGGTGTACAGCAAGGCAGGACTTTTATGGAGAAGTTGCAGAAGCTACGCTACTGTATTATTGGTAACTAGCAGTTGCTTTTAATGACAGCTCCACAAATACACATAAGCAAAATGTCCCTGATATTATGAACAGTTTTGTGACTAATTTAAGCATAATAAAGAAACCCTACTCCACCACTCCCCTCTCCCTCTCCTTTCTCTCTTTCTCCCCATTTTCTCTCCTTATCTGATGCAAGAAAAAAACTCCAACTTTTTTGCGCTAACAGCTGCTTCTTTCCACTTTGCTTGCTAATTTTCATCACAAATAAGAATTATGGTTCATAATAGCATAATTGAAACAGAGACTTAATTCCTTAACCACCAGCAACGGTTCCTCTAGTAAAGAATTTCCTCTCATCAGTGAAGAATTTCAGAATGTGTATCTGGTATGTAAGATCATATGCTCCAGTCACACAAAATCCTTTTAAACTGCATTAAGTATTTCCTAGTAATTTACACCATGCTCAGTTTGATTGTTTTCACACTTACTTCTTTCTCTTTTATCTTTTTGTCATCTTCTGTCTTCTTTTTACTTTCTGGCATAAGATCATCAAGCCAGCTAAGCTCTTTTTTGGTGAAACATAAATCCATGAGCTTGCGAATGAATACTAATGCTAGAACCTACAGGGAACCACAGATGAAATACTTTATAATAAACTGTTTAAATGAACAAAAATGCACACACACTTTCAGTACACTCAGAATCTGTAACTGAAGCCCTTTTTTCTCGTACTAGATTTTATCTTACCACAAAGTTAAATCATTTCCACTTTCAATAGCTATTCACAACTGAATTGCTTATTTTCAGGAAATGAGAAGTCTTTGTGTTTCAAAAGTGAACAGCTTGCATTACAGGGGGTTTTTTGTTTCTTTCCCACTCCCTTCTTTCTTAAGGCAGCAAACATCTTCTGAAGAGATGCTGAATAATACATGTAGTGTTGTACAGAAATTATTAACTGGAAAATCAGAAAACTTACCATCATAGGGAAAACAACAGCAGCTGCAGAGGCTTTAATCACCCACAACAGAACTAGACAAGTGAGCTGAACAACTGTGAAGATATGAACCTTCCAGAGTGGCACATAACGCAGATAAATCAGGTCAGGTTGATGTTTGGCAGGCATTCCAAACAGTTTTATACGGTCAAAAAACTGCATGGAAAATAAAATCATTCTTCAGTTAATTATTTTCTGCCTTTCCAGAAGAAAATAAATATTTTTAGGTGACTACAGAAATATAAGCTAATCCCAAATAAAATACTAATGGAGAACACTGAACATTCAAGTGGATAGAACTGGGGGCTGTTTTGCTGGCGTTGTCCCCCCCCACTAATAATAAAAAATTCCAGAATATTTCAGAAAATTTGTTTCTTAGGTACACTACTGAAAGAATAAATAAAAAAGAACTGACAAGTGAAGACACAATATTCTAAGAACAAATACCTAAACATGACACTCAGGAAATTATCCTACATGCCATTCAGACAATATGGGATAAATTTATTGTGGCTCACATAATGCAGGGTGTTACAGTTTCCTTTTCATTCAGTGTTAAATAAAAGCAAACTACTCATTAAAATCAGACTTTACCTGAATGCCTTTTAATGAAGATACTCCCATGTAAAGAAAGACACCATACAAAACTGGCATTGGAATAAACTGGGGAGGAAAAAACACCCACAGTTACAAGCGGAATCAACATAGCATCAGAGAGCAGTTCATATCACTGAAAGGCACAGACCGAGTAATTTTTTACTTTATATTTTACTTAAGTGAAATCTGAGGACCTTTATTGAAAAGAATACATATATATCATTGAGCAGCAAAAAAATCCAGAACTAACATGGCTATCACCAGGATAAAAAAGAGGATAAAAAAGTAGTTCTGCCTTGACTGTCCATTCACTCAATTTTCTAGGTTGCAACCAAGATTTCTATTCATGCTAAGTATACTGCTTTATGTTGCTATTTGATAGGAACTGTATCAAGACTACTGTATTCTGTACAACTGCAATTGCCATATTAAGTTTTACTTTTGAACACTTGCGTATGTGGAGCAGACAATACAAAAACCTCACCATACCAACTGAGCTATGAAAAACTGCTAATTATTCAGAGCTAAATTTTGCTCCAGTAAGATCAATATAAAGCTCATTAAAGATAATAGTTATAATAATTTAAATTGTAATATATAATAGACAGCTTATATAATTTTGTACAGTACAATTTTTTTAATATAATTTAAAGCTTACTAAGATAACAAAGTTGTCCACTGATTTCAGTGGCACTTGCATCAAACCTCTGCAGGGAAGCCTTCCTTGTTCCTGAATTCATTAAGCTTCCAAGTAAAGGATGGCAAAGATACAATGTGAAATCTTAATAAAAACTGGTGCTCTCAAGACTGAACACAAACCTTTATTTAAACAGTGTGGAATAAAACTCTGCCTTAGGGATTCATTACTGCATGTGTGTGTGTGTGTGCCTAGTGTCTTCACAGTAAGTGCTATAATTTGATACAGTATCTTCTACTGCATTAAATCAGTATAAATCCACACATGGAAAAAAAGCGCAACAACTGACAGATGCAAGGCTTTGTTCTCCTTTTTTTGTTTTACTTCTTTTGAGCAATAACAGTCATTCACACTGAAAAAGAAGGACATTTCTTAAAGAGCAAAGGGTAATAATTCCATTCCTATTAGCCTGGGCCAATAAAAAAAGTATTAGTTTTTAAGAATCAGATGTTAAAATACGGGGTTTAAAACACATTGCTTCAGCAATCGGCACTTTTAATTCTTGCTTTCGAGCAACAATAATCTACTTCAGTATTTCTGCTTTTGATTCTGATTATTCGCATTATACAATTGATCTCCTGGTAACTTTTTAATGAGAGATTGTCAAAGCTGAATACTTATTTTTAATAACTGCTATGGCCTTATTCTTTTCAGACTTTCACATTCTTTAATAGACATACAAATGGTCAATTATTTATAATGTATATTATGTAACTACTTATTAAACTATAGCTGTATGTTTACAGGATTATTCTTTCCCATTATCTAAATTTAAGAAGCTTCATTTCTTAGGAAATTATTTGTGATCTGTCTTTATTTAAACAGACTTTTACAAAGTTCTTTAAAGGTACCAGCAGTTATGCAATATCTGCATTTCTGGCAACAAAAAGACAGTTCTTTTGTTTCTCCTTTTAACTATTGGATTTGAAACAACAAAGCAGAAGTTGAACAGATTTTAGTAAATCTGAGCAAAAATCCAACTGAACTGAGTAATTTTCTTCCAAAAGAGTCTTTGAAAGGTCACTAGGAACATAAATTAAGAGCTAAATTGTAATCCGATGCTACATTCCAACCAGCAAAATCACCATTCCCCTGTGATGATACATAAAATAATCTTGATACTCTAAAAATCAAATGAAGTTTAATAAGCTGAAGAAGTGAACAATGTCTTTAAGTTTAATAAGCTGAAGAAGTTAACAATGTCATTTCTCCCTTTCAAAGCAATGTTTCTGTTCCTTCTGCTCTATTACATTACTTCTGCTCAAGTAACTTTACATCTTTATCACACTCCTTTTTTCTCTCCATTTATGCACTCACATAAAAACTGCAGTTTTTAGATAACATGCACTCAAGAAACTAAAAAAGAGCCGGCAAGGTAACAAGGGAAAAGGTTGCTTTCTTCACTACTCACTACGTTCCTAGCTTTCTCAGCTTTCATTTTCTTGCATCCTTCCACATTGTTACTATTCAACTAACATCTGTGGCTAAAAAAGCAATTTGAGAATGAGTCCAGACATATCTTACTTAACATAACAGAACCTCCCAGCATTATGCAATGCTAAATCACAACATCAAAATCAAAAGCACAAAGGAAATATTTTGGGAAAACTGTCTTTTACCTTTAACACAGAAGTCATGAACACTGACAACCCCATCAGCACGAAAATCATCAATCCTGTCACTCGCTGCTCCCGGATCCCCAAAAACTTTGGTTGCTCTCCTGGTGCTGAGCATTCAGATTCAACTTTCAGGCTGTTAACATGACTTATAGACAGGACAGTTGCAGCAACAAACCACGGTAAGCCCATGAGAGAACATATTCCCAACATAATACCAACCATGAGCAGATCAAGATGATAACCACAGCCTTTCTGTAAAATTAAGCAAACAAATAACTTGATACACTTTCTATTTATATCATATTTTTAACTCAGCAGGTGAATAACCTACAACTACAAAAGTCAGATACTTCGAGAGTGTCCACAAAATTATATTTGTTCTTTATTAGTCAATTTATACATGTATTTAGTAGCTGATGGTAATTTCACAAATTTGCAGAATGAATCTGATTTAAAATAAACCTGACTTACACAACATTAGACTTCTGTAAAAACTACTTTTACCTTCAGTTTATGCTCTTTCCTGTTTACAATAACGGCTGTTATTTGTTGATCCATGAAAATGAGAATGGTACAGAGTAAAGCAGGAAGAGCAGCAATCAAGAGTGTCCACCAAGGATTGCCTCCAAGAGGATCTATGAACCATCCTCGGTCTTTTCGGGTGGGCTGAAAAAAAAACCCAACCCATCAACAATGAGAATTAAATGACTAAAATAGAATGTAGATTTTATCACTACAAACAGCTTAAATGAACAACAGATCAGTCTCTTAATATACGTTTAGGTTGTTTTCCAACGGCTTTGACCAAAAGACTGATTTAGCTGTTACACGTGACCATGACATTTATATAGAAAAAATTAAAAACAAATCCATTCAGTTCCTTCATTTTTGTACATTTGCACAAAAGAATGCTTCCCTGTCAGTAAAAATATAAAACATAATTTCTTCTGTCAGATGAAACATACATCCAAAACAGAAAAGAGAAACTACTTGATCAAGTACATTGTAATCAAAAGAGAAATTTCTGTTTCTATACAACTCCGTTGTTCTACTGTTCATAAAACTGCAAGCATTTTAAAAGTTATGTTTTTCAAAAGGTTTTATTTCTTACTTCAAATTTCTCTGGAACAAGAAGCTTAGGAGAAGGTACTCCTACAAGATAGTCAATCAAAACCATGATTACTATGGTCAGAAATACTGCAAAGTCACTGATGGTAGAACGCACCTATAAAGAAAAGACTTGGGTTAAGCCTTGCTTTTTCATCATTATAATTTGCAAGTGTAGAAAGTCAATTTTCTCCCCTATAAAAGGTGAAGTTTATTTATATTATACTACACCACTGAACATTATGTATTTTTTCTTGTTACTTTAAAATTTAGGGTGCTTGCCAGCATAGTATGAAGCTGCAAAAGACAAGTATTTTGTACAACTGTTCACTCATTTAAAAGTGGTCTACTGCAAGAGGCAAATTACTTCAAACAACTCCATCATCTGCCTCTGCCCTCAATCCCCCTAGGAGGCTGGGCCATCACAGCTAGTCCCTGGTACCTTAGGTCAGTAATATTCATATATTTCATGTTTTAATCGATAGGAGGTAGATAACTTGCAATACATTCAGATTACCAAAGATAACTTCATTAAACATTAGGAAGACATTGCAGGGATGAGCTGAGGTTTATAGCAGATCTAACCACTTCATTTTGCCTAGCAGAAGTTACATAAATCAGTCTAAGAACAATCATCACATTAGCATCTGTTAGAAATAGTAATCCCCTGAGGAACCACTCAAAACCCAGTAGACATCCGTAGTTTGGGGAAAGCAATCAATTGTTTTGTATGGCTAGGTGAGGAAAAGAGCAGCAATATTATCTCTACTAATGACACCCGGCAATACCCATTAATGTGCAGAGATGGACTGCGTAGGTCTTTCAAAGTTTAGAATATCTTGTTGTAACTCTACAAAAATACAGAATAAGGACCCAATTTTCTGCAGATGATTTCTTTCCTCAAATGTCCTAAATTTTGTAATTATCAACTGATTTTTGGGTTTTAATTTCCTTTCCTGTCTTAAAAGAAATCTCTCCAAGACAAAATTCAACTCCATTAAATTATATCAAGGTATATATTACAAGATAACAATAGACTAATCAGAATTACCTTAGTTGGGAAATAGCGTTTGGTCTTGAATTTCTTAAGGAAAGAGGAGAGGAAAAATGTTGCGAAAAATAGTATGACAGACCAGAAGAGAACATCTGGAATATATGGTCCATGATGGCCACAAGCCGATCCACGAAACACACCATGAAATTCTAAACATTCCTGAAAAGAAAAAAACTCTTCATATGTCTATGTTTTATTCATTCACACCAAGCTTCCAACTTTTTTATAATAAACACATTTGAGAATGTTCATAATTCCAAAAAGGGGGTTTTTTCCTTCATCACTACCTCACCCTGAAAAAGCCAAACATGTGTGCTGTCTGTTCCAGAAAAGCCACAGTAGCCACCACTGATTATTTCAGGATGCCAAAATGCTGGGAGATGCCCAAGAAGAAACAACTTCTTTACAGTCACAGTACTTCTGCTCTGTTTTTCAAAGCATTGCAAGATTGCCCAGGAAAAGCAGAATATCCAACATCAACTTAAGGGTAACGAACAATCTCCTCAGTTTCTCCCACCTCTTTGACTTTGTTTTGCTTAGTTAAGGGAAAAAACACACTCCTATAAAATAAGATTACCCAAACCATAAGAAGAAGTTTCTAGCAAAGTAGGAAAGGATCATAAGGAATGGATTTGAATAAAAAAGAGAACAAAGTCAGATGATACCTATCCAAAAGACTTACTGAAATGCAAAGCAAAAAGTTAAAGTAGACACAGGAGTACAAGGAAACAACAAGCCAATAAATCAAGCAACTGGAAGCAGCCCTGCCCCAACCTAATTTATTACTTAATTTATTGAAAATTTAACTTATGACAGAAATTCTCCCTATTAACTATCTACTTTGATTATAAGATAACACCAAATCCTGGATCAGTTCTGTCTCTCGGATAAGACTAAAGATGCTTTAGAGGATGAAAAGGCATATAAAATAAATAATAAATATAAAGGAAATACAAAAACTAAGTTCAAAAGAAACTGCCATCCTAAGTGATTATAGTAAACTAGGAGCCATTGGTAGCACATAAAAAACAGTACTGCTACAAGTCAAGTAAAGCACTGAGGTTTTACATGGAACTTCTGGCTATGCAAGAGAGGTGCTTTCAGTGTGAATGTCTAAGCTCAGACACAAGAGGAGCCCACAGGCAGCTCTCCATGGCTGTTTTAGACAGCCTCAAATGGCCAAAGTAGGCACACAACCTAGCAAGCATAACAAAAACCACAGCAGATCCAAATGATTCAAGATGCAGGTGGGAATCAGATGCCAGGGTATGCAAAGTGGCTGCACACAGCTGCGTTTATTCCACTGCAGACCGCCCAAGAAACTACTGATCAGCAAAAGTGTTTCTCCCTAAATGCCTTCCAGAGCACTTCCACATGGTAACTTTCCTCCTCTTCACCTACCCACAAAATTAGATATTGGTATAAAATAGCCAGTTCAGAAGTTCATGCTTTCAAGCCTATTACAAATAGTTATTTTCAATTTCAAATAATTATTTTCTCCCAATCAATACTTAGGTAGTTCCTTTGATTCTGTTGCAGTTTTATACCAACATCTAACAAACTAATGAAACATGTTTGCTGCCACACTAACTACAAATTCCATCATCACATCATATTAAAAATATTTTTTTCAGGAACTGGAAGAAAGCAAACTCCTGTTTATTCACCTCATCATATTCACCTGCAGAAAGACAACTGTGGTGCCTAAGAGCATTAAGGTAGCTACCTCAAACAGACATTTATATTAGCATTTACTTCCCTGGACTCACTCATCTAGTCCTCTACGAAGACTGTTTAAAGCCTTATGCAAGAAATAAGAGAGTTCAAAAATACAGTTTTAAGCAAAACAGTCTAGGTTCAATTAAAAAAAGAAATCAGATGAAAAAATATTAATCAAAAATGGTACCGTGCAGGTATTTATTTTTTATACATCTGTTCATACACACACAGATACATACACACAGCTCTCAGATACTCACGGAAACTGTAAGGTTACTCCATGCTATATCTTCCCCAGACTTGTTCATACTCCTCCAAGCACGCAATGTTTCATTGCTTGGTTTCTCAGGCTCAGAACACACACATCTGAAAGGAAGAAAAAAAGTTTACATGCTTTTAAGCTATGTGTGCCAAAATGCAGCAATCTGAATCAAATTCAAAAATCCTGAAGAGTTTAAACCAGAGTTTATCCCAAACTTCTATGGAAGAAGCAGAGTACAAGGCTTTTCCTTACATCAACATGACCTAGGACTATTGGGAGGGTGGCAGAAATGAAGAATCACCCTCAAGTAAGACACCATGTTTGAGTACGTAGTGAGCTAACTGAAGATATAAATGCTTACAGTGCTCAGCTTTAAAGTGACTGTATATGTACTTTTTAAGCAATATTTTTGTAGAAGTAAAAACGCCCCTCCCTACTACAGCATTTTGCTAACTTGCATGGCAGAATATTTTCCATCAGACAGGTTGACAGAAGTACACATCAGATAAAAAAACCCCAAAACACAACAGACTGAATACTGATTTAATGGGATGTTTTCAAATAAACTATTCAAGTACACCAACTGGTAAGCTTAACACATAAACATTTATGTAGAAGAGGAGAAAGAGGTAATAAGCAAGAAGTAAGTCTCCTTTTTCTATGAGATTCACTAAAGACACTGAAAGAAACCCCAATGAACCATGGAAGGGAAACTCTGCATCCTGATAGTGTGAAGGTAAAGAACGAAAAAAACCACTAAATGTGCATGGGCAAAAAGAACCCAGATTTGAAAAGCACAGGGTTTGGGGAATTTTAAAAATACTAAGTAAACATATTTTCTTTTGTTAACTGAATCCTAAAGTAATAGCAAAAGGAAGTGGGAAAGGAGTGGAAAGCAGTAATTCCTACAAAGTAGTTGCCAAGACAGAATCATCAGAAGAGAAAGGAATTGCAACCATAAGCATGATGTGACAGAAAGTATCATTAGTTGTTGGTCAAGCAACATAAACAAGCATGCTGAAAGAAGACTGACAAATTTCTCAACAAAGGCAAGGAAGATAAAGTATGCCACCAAGTAGATAAGCAGAAATCCAGAAAGACAAAGAAAAAAAAAACCACACCCAGAGAAAAATGTAAGAGTATTTGAGATTATCTTGCGGCTCAATTAACTGAACATGCTTGTTCTGCACCCTTTTCCCCACTGAAGGTTACAGAGTGGGGAGGAAAAAGAAAGCAAAAGGAGGAAGAAAGCGATTGTGAACAGCTGGATTCCCTACAGCTTTGAGAGAGAAAAAAATATAGGACAAACCCAAGCTGAACATTGTGGCATGTCCCAAAAAACACCATAGAGCTAAACCAAATTAAAATACCACCTTCCCCTCTCCAGCCTCGTGGCTTGCCTGTGGCAAAACACAATCAAGTGGCAAGTGCTAGAAGACCTACAGTACATTTTCTGCCAGATCAGTGAATTTACCATGCTCACACAGGAGTCCAGTGAGGACCCAGAGCCACTGGAACAGAAGGATGAGCAGCCAGCAGAAAGGGGAAAATAAGGAAGTGAGTGTATTCCCACAGCCCTCTCCTGGCAACGTGGCCTGGTCTTAACAGCTGTTAAGACAGGAAAGTGAGTGTAAATGTCAAGTGTGAATGGAATTCAAGAAGGGGTCTGACAGGGTGTTTGCCCTTTCCCCCTGAAAAAAAGTGCTGAAGAAGCACTGAATGACTGTAAAAGTGAGCAGAGATCTTGGAGGGGAAACACAGTAGAGTCCAAACCTGGTTTGACACTGCTAAAGGTCATGCTGTGTGCAAGATGATCATTGTCCTGGCCAGGCAGAGCAGCTGCCCAGGAGGACAGTGAATATTCTGCTCTACAATTAGGGAATGATCACCCAGTGCAACAAGCAGGGACCCTCACCCCAGGTGCATGGACATGACCTCGTTGGGGGTCCCTCACCCATATTGTGACCACACAGGCACAACTAAAGCTGGAAGATGCACATCTCCAACAGGAGGGGAGCACTAGCATTTAAATTATTTCATTTAAACTTTGAGAAATTAGCAGTTTTTCTGAGCAATAGTAAGCAGGATCTCCATCTGGTAGGTGTGAGCTGGTAGCCCAACTCATCCTATTTCATGAAACTATACTTCCTCGAAGTAGGAAGGCAGAAGTCCTGTCCTGACCCTTAGTAAAGCTGTAGTTAAAGCAGGCTTTGTCATAGCCCCTTATCCCTTGCAACTACCCATAGCTAATACAGAAAATTCAATTCCATAGCATCCTGAATAGAATTTTTCTGAGGTTTCTCATGCCCATACCACCCTTAGCATTCCTCCTACCCTTCCTGGAAGTGGCACCCAATGCCATTTAGCAAACAACATCTCTCTCTATATTTTCCTATTTATTTCACTAACAGATAGAAACTTGGTACTTACGAATATAAAGTCAGTTTATCCAAATCGTTGTGCATATTGAAGGCATACACTTCTCCCAAATGAACAAGCTTTTCCAGTGCCTCATAAATAAATATGATGCATATAAGCGCTGCAAAAGCTTCCTCAGTAAATCGAGTGATGTAGCACACGAGGCTGCTGGCATCTGTGGCTACAAGCACAATGCATAGAAATGCAGTCCACAGACCAATGCTAGTTCGCAGGGAGAGGTAGGAAAGACCATAATCCCTGTGTGAAGAAAGAAACAAAAAGCATTAACTGAGCCAAAACCCACCCGTACCATATTCTATTTGAAAAGACACTGAGGCCAAGCTTTATAGGTATTCAGCACTTTTCTCATGCTTGATATTAGCTCTGAAGGAAGCAGAAACTTTTTTTGTCTCATCTCCCACCAAAGCAAAGCAACACTGCAAGGTGTTTCTAGGATTGACAGTGCAACTACCTAGCTTGGGAAGCATCATGGGGATGGATCTCTCCAGAACTACCCAGATGGTTTCTCCTAGAGGGCAGATCGATCTCTGCTTACCCCTGCAGAAGCAAAGCCAACATCTTCACACAGTCAAAGTTAAACTTTTATTTAAGTCCTTGCCACTTCTTAGTACTGATTTTCTCATTCAGGTTTGCCAATGCCTCACAGCTTTACCAAACCATATCAATTTCTCAGTCTCTTGCCACTGTATTTACCTTCATGGACATACACATTTACTGCACATCTGCTTTCAATTACAGCCATTTTAACAGGCTAGAAAAGTTAAAAAGTACATCAAGCCAATATAAACATCACTTACCTGCAAAATTTAAATAATATTTTTTCAAATACTAGAACTGGTCCGGTGCTTCCCAAGATAGTAAGAGGTTGCCCAGCAAACAGAGAATAGGCAATCCCAGTTAATGAGGCTCCAAAGAGAGACTCTATTGCACTCTGTTCGGGGGAAAAGAAACTGGTGTAACTATGCTGCCTTTCACGTTAGCATTTAGCATCATATCTGCATAAATACAGCTTTAAGATGCATTAACTTAGAAACAAGACAAGATGTAAACACATTGCAATTAATAACCATGTTTGAGACAAATATAACTTAACACAGTTTTGCAGGAACAATACCATGGACAATATTTTGAAAACTTCACTCCTGAGAAACATAAAGCCATCCAAAACCATGAGAACAAGTTACTAGTCCTGCTAGCTATGGAGGAAAAGCATACCAACGATTATACAAATTTAGAAAAACAAAACAAACAAAAAAGAAAATAGTTACTTAACATGTTGTTTACAGAAGGAATTAATGGTCGCTGTAAAGAAAATAGATATGTATTGCAACGTACCTGTACCAAAATGTGATACAGTGTGCCATATCAAACCTGCATCAGTCAACCAAGCATTACAAAAGAAAAAAAAAAAACAAACTGACAGGCAGAGGTGCAGGGGGAATTACTGAAGAATATTGGTTTATGTATACATGACACCAAAAATAGATGAGCAGTAAACCAATGTCCCACCTGGTAATGCATTTCTTTTCAAGGAATCAAGGTACCTACTTCAGTTCTTGAATTAAATGTTTTACTGTAACATTTTCTGCCAAAAAAACCCAGTTACAATGCACCTCAAAAGAGAGAGGCCAGAATTTTAAATACTAAAATTATACTAAATTTACTTGAAAATAGTTAAATACACCATCTACCACTATGAGAAGTCATGGATTACAGATTCCTGTAATGGAATTACAGTGTTCCTGGTGGAACTTACAAGAATTTACTATTTTGAAATTATGCAAGCCTAAAAAACAGTATTTATACAAACTTGAGCTCCAATTCAGAAAAGCATCCGAAAACGGTCAAAATGATTTGCTGAACTGGGGCTATAAAAAACAAAAACGAGTCCTTTGTTCATAACATTAGGAAAAAAATATATAATCCCAGTCTATTGTTCTATTACCTTTGAATTAGTGTTTTTGGTTAGTCAATGCATTAACCTTGGGGCTCTCAGTCAGGGTGGCAGGGACAGGAGCACTGTGGAGGTGATGGCCTCTGAGAATGCGAGGGAAGGTTTCAAAGACAAACTGTGTACCTTACAATGTCAGCTACTGTGCTTGAACATGTGTGTGCAGTAACTAAATGTTTTATTCAATGATGCACACCAAGCATCTGAAGGCAGGAACAAACCCGCAAACAATTCCAGATAGCTAAAAGAAAGAAGGTGTTTGAGAATCAAGCTTTAAAAGGAGCGTACTTTCATTACTATACATGTTGTACGTTCAAAATTTACACTGACATTTTAGTAACCATTCCTACATTTATAGTGGCAAAACCAGCACGCAGAAAAGACATAATTGATTTCTGTATTTCCTATCAGATTGAAGTGCTACATCAATAAACAAATATCTGAGTCAACAGCAATACTTGAAAGAGATAAAATAGTTAACTAAATTTTAATACAGTACAAGTTTAAAAACTTCATCTAAGTATCAAGAAGAATTTTGTAACATTATAAGCTTCAACAGAACCTTAAAATTTGTAAAGGACACGTCTGAATACATCCTTCCCTCCCACAACACGACAGAGCCTTGTTTCTTTGTGACAGATTTAAAAACAGAAAATACACTTCAAACTGGTTTACTTACGAGCCAATTGACACTAAGTTACTAACACTGCTGATATTAAGCAATTTTTCCCTGCTTCAAAAACTAAAGTGCAATGATATCCTGGGGAAAAAGGTGCTGGTTTTATCTACTGCCCAACATAACACTACCAAAATTTTGTATGCATATGGTTTACATTTGAGTCATTTACAATGAAGAGTATTTTCTGCTGATAAACCTCAGACACTTTATTTTATTGTGAGCAACATACCATTAGTGCAAGCACAAACATATCCTGTCCGTTTCATAAATGGACTGCTGGCCACACACTGCAGGCATTATCATCCTCGTAGGCCTACTACTCAAGGCCAGTACATGTTCTTGGCTATCCACCTTGAGCCTCTGACTTTGCCTAAAGTAGGCCTAGTGGGATGGTGCACCTTTACTGCTATTCATTACTCTTAAGCAGCCAAAAAGAAGGCAATGCAAGCCTTTTCTCAATTCATGAAGCCATTCATCCAATAAGGCAGGATAAACATTTTTTACCTCCCCTGTGCATCTTCTCCTGTTCACATGGGTTCCCCACATTTTCCATAGCAATTACCTTTTGGGGAAGATCTGCTTTGGGGCAGGCTAATCAAGTGCTGTGGGTAAATTCTTCAAATACAAGTATAAATAAATGAGACAAATGCACACAGTGACTTGCCTCTGAAGGTCTAAAAGCCTGGCCACTACCATTCTTTGTACTCACTATTCTGCCTTGTGTAGCTTCTCCCAGGAGCCCTCCAAAAGTGATTACAGGAGACATACAGGCACAGTATAGGAAAAGAATCGAGGCCAGGCACTGCAGGCTTAATGCATCCTTGAAGTCACTCAAGAAAAAAGGTGCTTTCCTTTGGATGTCAAGTATCAAACCACCAAAAAGCCTAAATAGGTGAGATGAAACTCGTCAAACTGTACACTAAAGGATTCTAGCTAGTTTAAAACTATGGGCTACACATGACTGCCAGTGCCTATTGTTGGCACAAATTAGCTATTTCATAATCCAGATTAAAGCATAACAATAAAAACATAAATGAGAATCTTATCTATTCCATTCAGCAGTATTCCAAATATAATCAAGCAGGTTACCCACATTTTTAAAAGCTGACTAGGTTTTTTCTTATATATGGGCTAGATACTGAAAAAATAACTTTGCAAACCATTTTACCTAAACAATGTTTAAGTCAAATCTGTCTTAGAATATTCAAAACAAGGAGCAGAAGAAATATGCTAAACCTCAACCAAGATCACTGCATTGACACATTTCAATATTACTACTCCAACATATAGTAGTAGCTTTTTAATTTGAATTTTCTTCATACATATGATTATGTCCATAAATAAATTTAGGTCTATCATTTTTAACAGTTCTTATCTGGAGTACACAGATATTCTACAAATATAAGTATAAAACCAAACATACGTAAGTTAGTTCAACTGGATAAGTTATTGCCAAGAATTTAAAAAGCAGTTTAAAAAAATCTTAAAGACTCCAAAATACTAGATAATCATTTGCACTTAGAAAAATTTATTTTATTTTCCTAAACATTCCTAAGAAAAAGACAAGCCTAATCTACAGATAATTCTGTGAGCAGAAATGAACTTCTCAGCTCCCATACTGTCTACACAAACAGTAAAAAGTAATTATAACAAAGCCGCAATGGTAGAATTCAACACAAATGTTGTAAAGTCTTTCTTGCAAATGTATGAAAAAGATGCATTTGATTTAGAAGTTTATTATTTTGGGGATAACAACACTGTACATATATTCCAGAATTTTTCAGTTGGTTTAATCTCTACTCTCATTTCAGATATCAAAGTTTAATCATAACCAGGTATTTCCAATGTTGGAGACTTCTTTGGCAAATATTTTGGAATTAACAGAGAACAAAAATAACTGAAAGAAATTCCTTCAATTTTACTTTATCTCCATAAGAAACCTAATCAAAACCCAAAGCTAACCAATAGCCAACTACATTTTGCCATTTTTTATTTCTTAATTTTCCATTTCATATACATTTAATAAAACATATTTGTATTCATGGGATTTTTTCATACCTAGCCCAATACTGAAAACTGCATATTCCTGCTGTAATTATGATAATTGCATGCTCCTGAAGATTAAAATTTAAAACTAAACTCTTAAAAGTCAGTTAGTTAAATTAGGCAGCATCTTATGTGAAATCCTTCGCAAATGTGTTGAGAAACATTGCCAGAGGCTTGAAAATACTTTAAGCAGATTGGCACTTATAGGCAAGAATCCAACACTTGAAAAGGACAAAGGATGCGCTCTGACACTTACACCGTGATTTTTTAGTGTTTAAATGTCAATCATTAACATGAAGATTTATCACTTTTATTTCTTTATGGTAGCTAGCATTTAGGGAAGTGAACACACCTTCCAGTTCTCTGAAGTTCAGGTCCAGCATGATGGCCTTCTTCTTTAATACCCTCTCCTGGAGGAGTAGATCCATTTGGAAATTTAGGTGCCTTCCTTTTCTCCTACAGAAGAAACGGGGAAAAAAAAGAAAAAGGAAAAAAACCCACTCTGAGACTGCTTTTACACTAAAAAGTATAATTAAAAGAGAGCGTGCAGAAATTCTATGCCTTCCACACCCTTTTTCATATTCCTAGCTCATCAGCAGTCCTCCATTTTCCAAACTAATCTTTTGTTTAGTACAGATGACTAGAACTGTACAACAGCGCCCAAAAGACCCTATTAGTACCTTGCACAACAGTAATAATCTTCCCTGTATCTACACGAAATAGAGTCCTGAAACACAATGAAACAAACCCTAGATTTTCAACACACAGTAGGGGCTCAACCATGAGACAGAAATCTTTAGATACCTTTTTTCTACAACCATTTCCAGAGCAGAAACGTTTAACATGTATCAGAAACTGACCTCTTTTTACTATACACACAGTATTTAGCTGAAATATAAATGAGAAGTCATTCCCATGCCGAGCAAGCTGCTTACCAGATCCTCATAAATTTTTCAGCTAAACTTGCCTTCCAAATAACCCTGAGCCCTGCTTATTTTGGAAACAAGTTACATGGTAACCTCAGGCTATTCATGAATAAACTGCACTGCCGTTACCCCCTTCTATTCCACCCACTCTGCCAAACCACCACTGGACTCAACATCAATGTCAACCTTTTGAATCAAAAGCACCAGTCTCTCCCCTGCTTTTGATCCTGGAGGCCCAAATTCCTATAAGTTGTAAAGAGGGAGAAGGGGAAGAAAGTCTCTCTAAGGACCCACTTTCCTTAGCTGTCATTCTAAGCCTGTATCATCACAACTGAGCAATACGATCGATTTCTATCTACTTCATAAACATTCTGTGAACAGTATATGCTAGACAAAACACATTAATGCATTGCAATCAATGCTGCAGGCAAAAAGAAGTTCTTATAATAATTAAAATATTCTTGCTGCTCACTGCTAGACTAGTAGTAAAATTTGGTAACATGAACTCAAGTACAATTTCTTACCAATTCACCCAGTTCTCACATGAACTCATTTCAGTATTTCAAAAAGAAATGTAGTAAATAAAATTAACTTAACAGCATAGCAGAAAACTGATTAACGCCTTTTTCCCCCTTCTTCTTTTCTTTTATTTAAAATTTTTTTCTAACTTAAATGGACAATCCACTTTTTCTTGCAAAAAGGATGTGGGGACTTTCCTGATGCTTTACTGCCATCTGGATAGGAGCCAGCAGTGCAGCCAGGTGGCCAGAAAGGCCAATGAGATCTTGGCATGTGTCAAGAAGAATTGGCCAGCAGGACTAGGGCAGTGCTTGTCCCTCTGCACTTGGAAGCTCGAATCTTATGTTCAGTTTAGGCCCCCTCACTACAAGACAGACTGGACTTTTTTTTTTACCTGGGAAGGAACACTTTTTGGTGGCTCAATTCGTATAGATGGATCCCACTCTCCTGGAGGCAGGACTGTCACTTGGTCTAAAAACTCATCAATTCCTGACAACAAATCATTTCGGTCTTTTGCTTTATAGGCAACATCATGGAAAACCTACAAGAAGAAAGTACTCAACATTCATTTTTATTTTCTTTTTCTGAAAGAGGAACCGATTATCATTATATAATGATTACACTTGATTATTTTTAAAAAGGCATGGAAAATATTTTGTAGGTCCTCAAAAGTTTGGCTTTTACTTTACTTACATACTTTTAAATTATAAACTACTGGTATGCACATTCCTATGGACCACAAAATACGGAAGTTTTATCTTCAAACTCAAAATGAATATTGAGTTCATCTCTAAAATTAAATAATAAGTTAATCTTCAATATTCAGGACATCAAGTTCATGTACTATTGTCTGAATAATTCTGCCCTATAGCCACTGTACCACTATGCTGTGTTAAATCATGACAAAAAATACTTCAAATAAGCTTCAAACCAAACCACAAGTTTTTATTAAGAGTAAGAATGCATTTTTACACATCTCGCTTAATTAAGTTTAGAAGACTACTTAAAAAGCACATGAAATCAATCCTACTAAAAAAAACTGTACTGTTTTACAGACTACTACAACATGAACTCCAAGATGCATTTTACACACAGAGAGAAAAAAGTGCTACTTTGCTATAAAAAACTGCTTGCAGAAAATGATCCTAAATTGCTTCTGTGCATTTGAAACCTGAACTGTTTTTCTCCAAATACCATTAAATCTGGCCATTAAATCCTCTAATCTTGAAATAGAACTCTGAAGTCTACTCAGGTCTTTTTAGACCATTGAATAATTTATATTTTTTTCTATTTCATTGATCTAGAGTATTCCTAAAAATCAGATCAGCCTATCTAAAAAATACCAGAAGCTACAACTAAAGCTTTTAATGTTCAGTTCTCACACTGAACAAAAACTAAATTCACAGACTGGTTACCAGTTGCAGAATGACAAATTTCTAGTTTACATTCCCAAACTTCAAATTGTTCTAGAGTAAAAAGTACTTGCATTTCTGCTAGATAACCTTAAAAATTACCAGCAATTCAGTAGGTGGCGCTCAATGTGAAGTCAAAATTAAAACATCCTAATTCTGCTCAGTTAGATGGCAACACTCTTAAAAAGTCCTGGTTCCTCCCTGAGGTCTTTAAAACCAATAGGGCTCTAAGCATATGACTTCAAAAGGCTATTAAAATTCTAATTTTATTTATTTGACCTTGCTTAGATTAAAAAAAAAATCTATGATGACTCAATTGCATGCATTTTTAAAACTTTGTGTCCTGAGCACTTGCATGGTTGGTTCTGTCCTTTCTGACAGTGACTCATATCAAGTGCAGTTCTATTTAATAGTTGTGTTAACCAATTTAACACAAAAATGGAATCTATACATCAAAGCCAATTTTTTTTTTCAGAAACACATTTAGGATTTCTTCAAGATAGACAAGGAAGAAAGTTAATTTACCATTATCTACTTCACTAACACAAAAAATAAGTAAGTTTACAGTTCTTCATTTAACCAGTTTGTGGGTTTTTTCTTTAACCTACTACTCCAAATCATTTACTGAAATCAGTCGGTAAACACATTATACTGGACTTTAACTACAAGCATTTAAAATAGATCACTCACATCATCTGTCATAAGCGTTGCTATTGATCGCCCAATTTCATGGTACTGTGGAGCTTTTCCTGCTGGTCCCAGCAACAAAAACAAAAACCTGTGGAGAAAGTAATAGAGATCAGTATGGCTGACTCATTTGCATATATTCAGAGGGGGTCTTTCAAATTAATGTTTAAAGAAAATTGAGTGGTGAAGTAAAAATACCATTTTCACCACTTCAGATGTTAAAAGACTGCTGCAACACTGAAAAGACTCAGCTTAAAGTCATTACTGGAAGCAACTCAAATCCTGAACCAAAATTACTCAGACACCTTCTTAATTAAGACTAATTCTTCAATTTCTTATAATGCCTTAAACATAGTAGAAATCCACAGACTAAAGCTCAATGAATTTTTCCTCTGGATTCTAATCCCTTCTGACACTCCCAGTAGCAAAGACCCCTTAAGTGGCAGCCTAGGAGCTTTATGACCTGTCCTAGGCTCCCTAATGATCACATTTTCATGGGAGTCAAACCCCCACACGTGCTGTGACTGGGTATGTCACACAGAGGATGCACCTATCTACTTCTTGCAACACATTGGGCATACTCATATAATCATACCCTGGTCTTGTGTCAGTGGAAAGGAAGGGAACTTGGATACTTAGAACACCTAAGCAAGTAAGTGACATTCTGGGAAGCTGATCCAGTCTGGGGGTTGGGTCACAGCACATGTTAGTGGTCTCCACCTCCTTGTACAGTAACAGTGCCTAACACAAAACCCACCAAAACCTTGAACAGGAGTAGCATTTTATAAATTCAAAAGGATACAAACCAAAGAGCAAACCTTAGTAATTTGTTTCACAACCTTCCTCCTATATTCCATGAAAATGACGTTCCCAAGCACAACACATCTGAAAAAAGTGGCGCTTTCTTTCAACTCATAGTACAAAAAGCTCAATTCTGTCTCCTTTGCAAGTTTACTATCCTAACTGAAACCGAGAGTGCATCTTCAGAATCCAAGTATGCTATTCCAGATCTGCAAGTCTACACCATTCTGAAAAACTTTGGACAGAATAATTTTAGCTACAGTAATACAGTAATCTGTATACAGAAATTTTGGGATTTCCCAATAAACATTATGAGCACTCCTGTCAACTACCCTCTGAAAATTCTCACATATATGTATTTTTGCCCTTCAAAAGAGTGCATAAGCTGAAAATCACGAAGATAAACAAACACTTGGATCATTTTAAAACATTAAAAGCCCACCAAAAAACATAAATGTACAAATGTGTGCCAAACACCACAGAACAGCCCAATACATCAATGTGCACAGAAAATGAAGTGTCATCCATGATGATTGATGAAATGATCTTCTACCTTCATCATGAGACCTGTATTTTGATATTCTGAACATCTGTGGTAAACATACCCACAGTATACTGGCGAGATCCTGGGTTTGGGGGAGCAGGGGTGACTGCACCGGGTTGGATAGCATATTGCAACTGAAAACTGCTTCCATGTATTAGCTGCAGATTGATTACACCAATGTCAATCATGTAGATTTGGGTGTACAATAAAAAAAATGTTTTCCACCACCTAAGTCATTCACGTGCAGAACATTTGTATGGAAAGAGCAGAGCTTCAGATTATACAGACCTTCAGACTTAGTGTGCTCTTCCCCACTGACAAGCTGTGCCACACCGAAGGGAACTGTAACTATCTTCACGCGCATCTTTAAAATGTCAACACAAACTTGGAAGACTCATTGCTTTTACTCCAAGTCAGCTAGCAGTTTCAACTCCTGCACTTGCTTAAGACAGCATCTTTACATATATATACATATATATGTATGCGTGTGTGTATATAGAGATATATATATTATCCATTCAGAGAATTTTGCGACAGATCTCATTCCTTCAAATTTTGCAGCAAATGACTGACATAATCTTAAACAAAACTCTACATTTTTGAGCTTAATACAGTATAAATAAAAATGTACAGCTATTTGAGATCTTAAATATTATTATCTTATTGCATAAGTAAAGCCAAACTTTCCAGGCATTTATTTACCGTGTAGGAACCGGAACCTCTGTGAGACCCGAGAGAAGTACAGCAGGGGAGAGCCTCACAAAAGCAATAATAGGTCTTTCTAAAAAATCTACTTCTCCCACTAACACATTTGATGCTTCTGCTCCTGAAGGAATTTTCCTCATGAAGTTCATATCAACCTATTCATACAAAGATGAAACAAGTGTTTATTCCGTTACATTTCTTAGCAGAAATTCCATAACATAATTACGTTTATCAGAATTTACTAGACATTTATGCTACAAAGAAAAATTAAAAAGCAAATTAAATATCCCACAATACAGAAAAGACAAACACATTTAGATGTCAGCCAGCCAGCCAAATAATAATAAACTATTTTCTATAAGTTAGAACTACTAACACCTAGTATATTCTAGAAGACTCCAAACTGCATAATCACCTTTCTAATATTATCATGACAAACATTCCGTGATAGGACATAAATTAACAAAATCTATGCACAATTAAGAAAGGAGAGTTCATGTAATTACACATGGTTTCTAGAATGCAGTATGTTATTTCACAGCTGTGTATTTCAAATATGTCATAATTTTGAAGAATGATTTGTATATTTATCTTTTCATCCATAAAAAATATGACAGCTGAAAATCTTCACCTCCATTTCTGTACATCATTACAGAAGTGCATTAGAAAATGGTACAGCACATGAACTCTGTGTTTACATACACACACACACAAGCACCAGTGACACTGCTAGCTAGAGAACTTACAGATGGCCTCTTGAGTCCCACACCAAGTGTGCCACAACTACAGTGCCAGGAGGCTGACTCCTGTCCAACAGGAGACAAGGCAGGTGTACACAAGGACAGGCCAAGCAAAAATATAAAAACTGTGACAGAGGATCAGGAATATATGGCACCTGCCATGATTAGATCAGAACTACAGTATAAGTTAAGTTAACTTTCCTTAAACAAAATTATTTAACTTGGCAAAACAATTTTCTTACAGTGTTTCACAGTACAGATGACACTTCTGACTGAACTTCATAGTAACAGCCACAATGGAACTTGCCCAGCACATTTAAATTATGAAAGAAATATAAGAGATTTATAGTAGATTTTTTTACAAGGTTTCTTTCAGAAAGTGGTATTATATGTTCCTAACGGTTAGGATGTGCAACAGCTTCTGTAGAGGAAACTTACAATACCTATAAAGCATATCCTTAAAAGCCCTTTTCACACAAAAAAAAAAAAAAGAACCAACAAAAAAGTCCTAGAAAAAAAAGTTACAACACAATCTACAAAACTGTCTTCATAAGAGCCTTAACAGCAGATGTGAAAATACCTCCATCTGCATGAGAAAGTACAACGGCTGCACTCTTACGTTACCAAAATACTGAGATCATCATCAAACAGTTCTCACTGGGGAGAATTTCAAAATGTGTGACACATCTAGCCTGTATCATATTGTGACACAAGTTATCTCTCAGTACCTATTTCTTGTGTACACTGGTACACTTGTCTTAGTTGTAACTAAGGGGGAAGTTACAACCATCACAGTTTTTGTTACATAGTTAATTGATGCTAAACACTGAGGTATTTAATGTTACTTACCTTACTAAAATCAACCGTGCTGTTTTCTCTGCTTCCTCCTGTCCCAGTAGCTTTAACATCTCCACTCTTCCCAGCTTCTAAATTTCCAGGTGCTGACTGTGGAGATGCCAATAGCCCTAAATGAAAACAAAGGAGATAAGTTAAAAATGGTGTAGGAAGTGAACTGAGTGTGCAACACTACCAAAACTCAATGTGGCAGTTTGCTTAAAGCAAAAGTGCACGTTATTCAGTAAGTGCCCTACATTAGTATCATAAATGCAACATTAACAAGTCACTGTGTTGTCAAAATGACATAATTTTAAAAATTAAGTATTGCCCAAATGATGGCCATTTGCAGAACAGTCACCAGAAAACACCAGCTACTTTAATTGCACAAAAACTGCTGGCACTTCAATCATAACTGGCTCAGTAGTTAGTATAGAGCATCTCCACCATACTACAAAGTCCTAGGACACCAAATGCAAACACCTCTAGTCTGCTGTGTAGCAGTTACTGCAATTGTAAAAAGTGTCAGCAAGCCTCAGGTTACAACTACAAGGAATGTAGTCAACTAAGTTAACTAAGCTGCACAAGTAAGTAGTGTGCTACATGAAGGATAGACAGCTTGCAAACCATGGTTTCAATCAACAGACCAAAGATCCCACTATTCATCGGACCACGTTACTATATGGAATATGTGCTTGAGCTGAAGAGGCACACACAATAAAGTTTTCAAGTTCAACATACAGCTTCCCTCTAACACCTGCACCAAAACAAAATCATGTTATGTATCTTGCTACACTGCCAGCAGCACTGAATTGCAGGTTCAGTAAAGGGTGCAAAAGGCAAGTAACCCGAGCGTTCATACACACTGAATTCCATGTTGCATCATGGTTCTCTCTACCCAATTAACTTTTAAAAGCTGGTCTAGGCATGCATAACCAAGCCCAAATCCCACCTTCTAAATTACAGGGCTTTTACTTGTTCAGTTTAACATGCACTAGAAGTGCATTTGGCCTTCTTGCTTGTCTACACTAGACCTTTCAGCTGTGGTGACAAAACATGCTTTTACATGCTTTCAAAACCACATCTAGATAAAGTGTGAAGCCTAAACATTGTATTACATGGCAAAAGTTTGTATTTAGGTCAAGCATCTCTCTAGCTAAGATATAATTGAAGCCCTCTCTGGCTACCATTGGGCTACTGTTCTGTCATAACTACTGCCAATATAAATACTTGCATACCGCCATGTTTATAATTTCTCAATTTTGACCTTTTTTTAGCATTTCAAATAACAACTGAATTCACTTATTTCACCTCTGTATTTGTTTCTAAAAAACTCTTTCAAAAAGTCATCATATCAACAAAAAACATGCAGGTCCAAGCCTTTACTACTGATTTTCATTCTTACAGTTCATAAGGGACGTAAGTGGTGTGGGTAGTTTTTCCTGAAGCAAGAATCAAATTAAGTTAATAGGCTGTCATTTCCTTCATAAATCCTAACATGCCCAAGTAATGAGCTAACACAACAGAAACAAAAAACCAAAAAACAAACAAACAAAAAACAGAAAATGAAACAAAACCAAAACAAACAAAAAACCCCAACAAAAAACACATTCTACTGTGCTGCTCCAAGATTTATGTGTTATTCACAAGAATCATAGCATCAACCACCTACAAAATCAGCTGATCAAAGTATTTAACTGCTTAGGAGTTAATGTGTTTGTAGAACTAGAAAAAAATATTAAACAGTTGTTGCAGAAGAGCAGCATAACATAAAAGTTTAGACATATAAACTTTTTTCACTTTTTCCCCTTCTCTGTAGTAATACAGTAACTTAAAATGTTTTTAATTGATGAAATATGAGCCATAATGCATCATTTTTCATTTTTTGGAAAAGCACTGTGAGCAAGAGCAAGCAGAGACTAGAACAAAAAGTGGAGAGACAATGAAGGAGAAGGACAGAGAATAAGGATCCTACATATTAGCAGAAATATTTATTATTTCAGTACTAAAGTGATATTGATTCTTCTAAAAGGTCTGCCTTCAAAATTTCTCTAATCAGTCACAGTTAAGGCTCACACGTTTTGGCACTGACACAGGAACATTTGTCTGATCCTAAGCCATGTGTGAATAATTTTTCTTTCTGTTGGCCTTGCGGCTGGACAGACTGCTGCTCTCACAAGACAATACTGCAGGTTTTCAGACCTGAGCAAGCATTTCCATATGAAACTCCACTTCATTATGCATATCCATCAATCTGCTATTTGTAGGGAAACTCTGAACAAAAAAAATATCTTTAATAGTGAAACACTTCTATTCCAATCTCACATTAATAAAATAACTTAGTTCCCTCTCTTCTCCAGTTCAGTAGATGCAAACTCAAGGACAACTACTTAGTAGTACTCTTCAGATTGTAAGACAGAGAACCTCATTGTTACCATGCTACCGAGGGGATCCTTAAAAACACAGTGCTCTTCCTGATGTTAGGCAGATGTACCACTTGTCTCCTCCAACAGACTACAGTGCATTGAGTCTTGAGTAATTTGGAATAAAACTTCATAAACTCAAAGTAAAGTACTTACAACTACACCTTCACTAAAGATCATGTGCTTTTTCTAACCAACTACATTTAGGACTGTGATCACAAAAATCTAATCAACGATATCTAAAGAAAAAAGAAAGCAAAAATACGTCTCACGTTTCATATAAAAAGATGAGTAATTTATGAGTTCAACACCTGAGCATGACTATTCCAAAATAATTTTAATTAAAAAGGCAAAGTTATGTAATACAAACCTTCTAAATATGAAGTTCACCATATTTGTATTTGAGGAAATTAAAATCAATTTTTAGAACTAAATTCCAATGCAGCTCTAATGTGAAAAAAATGTTCAAATTACTACTAGAGAGCAAATATGCAAACCTTTCTGAATTACTATTTTCAGTAAGCAATTATTGTAAGAGGAAAGCTGTTGTAAATGTTATTTTGCTCAGTTTTAAAGTACATTTATCAGTGGACCAAAAGACCTCTTAAAACAGGCTTCTTTGCTGTTGTTCACAGACATTATGAAAGCTCAGTAATGCTGGTGAATTAACAGTGTTCATTTTTAGCTGTGACACAGCTCACTTCCTAGCCCTTCCTATGGAATTCATGATTCAACAGTTCAAAGATGGGAAAACAAACACTGCTCTTCAACTGATGACAAAATTAAAAAACATTATTAAGAGAAGCCTTTGTCTGGTTGACGTACTGTGAACTGATGACCGGCTGATTAAAATTAAGTGGTAGACCAAAGGTGTGTCTCTTCTCCCTCCTTTTACAGTAACTCACATAAAGTTCAGTAACCTTCCAGCTATTTATGAAAACTGAAAAATAAAAGTCTGAATAACACAAGGCCAACGACAGAGGAATGTTAAACAGAAGAAAGACACCTATTTGAAAATTATCACAGTTCCTAACACTTACAGTAGGCAAACCCAACTCAGTCATACAGACGTGGAAAATGTATTCAGACTGCAATATTCTGAATTATCAGAGAGATGATACAGACCATAACCTTTAGCAGAATGGACCAGGAAGATTTTTTTTTTAATTATTATTTAATTAATACCAGGAAGATGACTTCCTTGTCAGGGTTTTCTTCTGACTCTCATCTCCCAAGACAGAGACTGGTCCAGTTGCAGCCCTGAAGTCATAGTCTGAGAATGTCTTCAAAAGCATCTCTAAGGAAAAAAATGTGTCTTTCTGCGGTCAGATGATTTCTTGAATTAAAAAAGGGGGGGGGAAACCCCAGAAAACAAAAATATGTTCATTGTTGGTGTTTATCATTCTCTGGAAAGACTTTTACCTATGGATTAACTGGGAAATCATCCCTTTCAGACTTTTTTCTTTATGAGAAATATCCCCATGAGGAACAAAAGCAATTTGAACACAACTTGGAGATTCTAGTAGCAAGCTTTATTAGTGATAACAATAGCATCATATACTTGAACGTTACTTATTTGCCTTCTCCTGGATTCTAAAGATCTTTTGTCTGGCATGCTGTCATTCCTGTCAGAGAAATGAGAACTGGAAAAACAATTACAGCTGTTATTTTACTTCTGATTTCTAAGCACCTTTGGAAGATGACCTGTGAGAGAATTCCCATCATGTGAATTCTCTTAATTTCCCATAAGGAAGTCAGAAAAAGAGATTTTTGTTTGCTTTTCTGAATTTAAGTAATGATGAGGTCTCTATACTCCAACTGAAGATAAGAAACTATGACACAGTTTGGTCTTTCCTTTTCAGTGACTTGGCTGCCAGTGTGAAAAGGCAGACAATCACAGCCTCTTCTCTGATAGCATATTTTCACTGCTATATGTAACAGTGTGCTCTTATTTATTAAACAAGTGAGGAAGAAACCAAGAAAAGCCTCAACTGATGGAAGAACTGAGTGACATCAGCCCCTCCACTCCCAACACGCACATGCCTAAAGCAGACAAACCTACAAGCTAGATTTTGGCAAGACAAATTTCTAGGAAGGGGAGGAAGAGCCTGAAAGCTAAAAAGAAAGATGATCGCCCCTTAAAAACAATCTGCCAAGAAGAATTGTGAAGTTTCGAAATAGGTGATAATTTTGCAAAAGTAAAGCAAGTATAACAGTACGTATGCAGAATGCACGAGTTATGAAACTTTTACTAAAACCATTTCAAGAAAGGATGGAAAGTTCTAAGTTTCTTTCAACTTATCTATACACCTACATACCTTTTTACATATAAAGAAGAATAGCTTTGCAGATAAAAAAATAGTAAATTGCTGAGCTCTGACCTACAACTACAAGCTCCTAACTACTGTCTCCAATTTTGCATTCCAAACACAACAAAACACTAATGGAGTGTGATGGTGAAGCAGTGCACTAATGGAGAACTATCCAGAAACAGCTGCAGGTGAACCGAACCTGACAATTTCATCAGTTAACTACTGCTGGTTTTAACAGTAATGGTTTTTAAAAGCACAAAAACAAAAATAAAACTGCTTGAAGACTTCATGATACAACTAAACTAATAATGCCACTGATAACTGTATCCTTCCTAATTCTTTTCATATTCACCTCTAATACTTTACCATGTTTTCAGCTGTACCTATCTCAGGATATCAAACACTGTTTTAAAACATTAACTCAACTACTGACAAAACCAAAGCAAAACCTGCTATGGACTGTAGGTGAGTGAAAGGAAAAGGCCACCATTTTTGACATTTTGCTTATATATTAGATTTTAAAACCATATTTCTTTTAAATTACGCAAATGAATGTTAATTAAAGAATTTTTTGCTTGCTTTAGTTAAAAGCTAAAAAGTTAAAAATGCCAAACAAGGAGACAGTCACAACTGAGAAGAAATAAACATGCAGGCAGAGGTAATAGTTATCGTATTTCTTTGTGCCCAAGTTATGTGCCAAAAACATCGCAATGCAAGTGATCCAGATGCAGAGAGCATCACACATGGACAGCTTAAATTTCAATAGTTGCCTGGTGTTTTGCCAATATTTTCCTCTGTCTTCTTTTCCTGGCTTTCCTGCACTTCTAAGTCCTCCTCAGGTGGGTGGATTACTACTGAAGGAATATCATCACTGGCAGGTGACACCAGCAATTCCTTGCCCTGAAGTGGACTTGGCTGGGCACTTGTGGCTGGCGGGAGCCTGCAGGTAGGACTGGAGGGTGGTGTGTTTTGAGGGGTGGTTACGGGGGTTGTACACCTTGAGGCTGCCGGGGTCCCAGCTCTCGAAGAAGGAAGAAGGTAACTGAGAAGAACTGACAAACGGCTGTCTCCTCTCAGGGAAAGATTGGAGGCAGAGAGACCTGTTCGCAAAGAGTGGCGGGAGGCTGAAAGGCCTTCCCCTGAGATAAAACAAATGGAACACCATGAGGCTTACAAAAGGGATAGGTTATATTAAATTAAAACAAAACAAAACAAACCCACACAGATACTAATACGCATTAACAATTTACATAGCAAATTGCAAGCTTTACGGGCCAACGTGTCATACTCATGCAAGTAAGATAAGAGATAAGAGCAAATCTGATTTCAGACATTAGAAAAGTCAGAAATTACTGAGGAGTACTAATTAGAATGCCAAAGATCTGAGGGAGAAGATATTATCTTAAGTCAGACTAAGATTTGTTAATAAAAAAAACTTATCTCTTGAAACCGACTCTTAAATTTTTCTGGAATTTCTTATTCCAAATTGCATAGCAGCTACTGTTAATCCATCCAAAAAATGAACTAAGAAATCATTAGCAACCAGAACATTACAAGACTTCAGTTAACTCTATCCATTATATACAAAGAATTATTAATTTTTAAAAAGTGATCATGACCAAACATATCTAAATGTGTTAAATGCAACTGTCTTCCAATAAAAGTCTTGTTTTACTGAGAATTTTCCCAGGCAGCTGTAGTCTAGTGTATATTTTTGAAGAAGGCACAGAAATGAGATACACAGTCCCTTCTCCATATCCTCTTGCTATGACTTACCAGTAGCCCCATATGCCTAAAACCACACATTTCTCCAAAATCCCTTGTTACTTTTCTTGCTCTAGTTTCCATGTCCCACTAATTTCATACAAAGAGAACACAGTCTTGTGATGGTTCCCTCAGACTGGAGTTTGTAATGGATTTCAGTTCTTCCTTAAGCAGGAAGAGAGACTGTTTTTGCTCATATTAGCGCTTCCATTAAAAGGTTTTGTGATACCAGTTCTCCCATTTGCCACAAACACTTTTCCTGGGACGACCAGTCTCCTTGAAAACATTACTGATGACTTCTCCTACAATCCCTGAAATCCAAAACATGCCAGTTTCATGTACCATGCCATCAAGCAAGAAAACAGCAAACTAGACACATTTACTCTCACATTTATACCAAGCACTACAAAGACCAGTAAGTTGAACAACCCCAGAATAATTAACAAGAAGGAGGTGCAGAAAGCATGCCTAGGTCAAGGTCACATACATTCCCCTCCCCACAAACAATGAAAGAGTGGATCCTACAGATACAAACCTGATTTAAGAACAAAAGCCTCAAAACTCAACTAGTAAAACATCAAAACTGCAGAGCAGTAAAGAAAATAGGACCAACAGAGCAGACTTGGTTGATTTTGCCTACATTCATCACTACAGTAATAACTAGACTTCCATCAGTATACCTGTGATAAATTGTGCACATGAGATGTCCTAACACATACACACCCCCAAGGAGACTAAGAACTAATATGCACATGTGCATGTTTGGTTTACCAGTTTATTAAGGGTTACCATAGGATTATAAAGAGAAAAGCAAATCAGTGTATGCTGACAAGGAGTTCATGATACTATACTGGTTTCTTATGTCAGCATATAACCCATAATGTCTTGTAGAAAGAGTATTAAGAATAAAATGCCCTAAAAAGTGGAAATGATACATGAAATGTAACTGACAAGAAAGAGATCCCAAACACAAAATTTGCAGAACTACACCTGGGGATACAGGTGTTCAAGGATGGGCAAAACCAAATCCGTGTGTGTGAAATTTTTGTGTTTGCTGAGCAAAACGTCAAAGTCAGGAGTTACAGAAGACATTACCCTCTTAGATAAATGAGCTGAATTTTCATTCTTGAAAAAATAATTCTGAAACTATTAGAGAAATCTTTAAGCATATGTCATATATTCACTGGCTAACAAAAACTATCGGCAAGCTCAGGCATTCACTGGAGAATACTCCAGCATATGTAGCTCCTAACAAGCACTTAACTAAGTGAAACATATTCTAAGCAATGAGGCATCTTTCAAGACAGAAAAGGAAGTTCACTTACTGGTTCATGAAATCAGAATTAAGTTTTCACCAGACTAAAAAATTTCATTTGAAATTCTATGTGTCTTCACGCAAGGGAAAAGAAAACCAAGAACAGAGACGAAAATAGAGGCCCCATAAAAACACAAGAATACAAGTAAGCTGCTCTGTAGTACATATTGCTGTTTGGGATTTGGGACTGGACATCTAGAGTAAATTTTCAGGAACTGGTTCAAGAAAGATATGGTGCAGCTTCTAAGAACACTGCTAATACCTTTCTTGGGTTTGGGATTTTTGTTCCCATCAGACCCTTCTCTACAAAACAAGATAAAAATAAACAGTGTCCTAGCTAACTGCAGTCCCTTCACCACTGGCATAGCAAACTTCTTGTCAAATGAACATAAGAACACTGGGTTAAAACACAGCAATTGTCAGCATCACTGAACTCATGACACAATCACTAAATCTCTTGTGCAAAGACTGTGTAAGGAAGTAGGATCCATCTGACACGTGGATAAAGTTATGCCACAATGCTGAAATTCCTCAAACATCGCACATTTTATTTAAGCACATACTAAAAAAAACATTAGGACCAATGTAGATCTATTACTATACTTAAATAATAATGCATGCTATGGTATACAGGCAGGAGTAGAATATTTGAGTAAATTAAAAAATATCATCCACAGCCACACATCACACACACTCTTATTGTTAGTTCTTTGCTCATCAAGAAGGAAACACTTATCTGTTATTACCAGCTGACCTTTCCTTCATCTCCAAGTGAGAACATCATTTACCAGGTTAGTATGAACTGGATGCTACAACTTATCTCACCATTTCGTTCAAGCAAGTGAGGGTCAGAATGTTTCTTGCCTATATCTGCGAAAGACCGAACCAGAGGAATCCGACTGCTGAATTTTTTCTCATTCTGATGATGGTGCCTCTTTAGAAGAGCCTCTCTCACATTCTCTCTTATGGATTCATCCAGCTGGCCAGAGGCAATCATGCTGTCCAAAACCATATCTACATAATAATAACAAAAGAACAAAGAAAAAATTATATAGATAGCTATCAAATCTCTCTTTCACCACACTCAAGCACTGTAGTTGCATCAAATTAGAAAAGAAAATTAGATGTATTTGCTAAAGAAAATAAAGTCTCTATGCTAAAGAAAAGTCTTTTCTTTAGCAAAACCATCTTCAAGAATCCACAGGAAATTTTCAAAGATGTCACTAAACAAGCAAGTGTGAGAATAAGAAAAGCACAACATGCAGATCCAAGAGAGAGTATTTATTAGTAGCATCATTTCAAGAAATAAATTACTTAGTATCTTATAATTTATAGTCATTTACTTCAACTTTCAATGGAAACTCACATTCAAAAAAAGTATTTATTGTATTCAACAAACCTGCACTAGGAATGAGTACACAAAGACAAACACAATGGAAAACAGACTTATGACAGTCTTAACCTGGTGATCCCTACTATTAAAATATATACAACTATACAAAAGTTAAAGTTGATATAGAATGAGATGAATTACACAACTGCTGTCATCTTCAGGTGCCTTAAGTTCCTGAGACTTTCTACCAAACTTCATGTGATTCACATGCTTTAGAAGAGGAAGTACAAAACAAAATCTAGGTGTATCATCTAAAACTAACTACTCATCTGTCAAACTACATCAAGTTTCAAAAGGGCATCTCAGCAGTATGCTCACACCAGGAAAGCAAGACTACATATCAGGGAAAATACCTACTGTGGTTTCTTAGGGGTACTTTTTTTCTAAATAACAAAAAAATAAAATAAATTCATAAAAGACCCCAACCCGCACAAAGCAACACAAACCTATGTCACAAATTTTTAAATATATTTTGCCAGTTTTAACTGATGTATTGAGACTTAACTGCATTGTTAAATTGAAATTTCACAGAACTTCTCATAATGAAAAATGTTAGGGCTCAGGATAGGGCTGTGTCCTAACTAACAGAACAATATGCAGCCAAGTGTCCGTCAGCACAGTGCAGCTTCTTTCTGAGATCACTGCTAACACACAGCCTCTTGTTACAGGTTCTCAAAAGGAAACCTGCCACCCTCTCCCTCCTGTTATGAGTAAGAAACAATAACACCTACTGGGTATTCCTGGCTTGTGGAAACAAGAAAACACATTTGTGTATCAAGCACTGCTAACCCACATGGCTCACAATGGCACCTAAAATTAACTTGAAACAAATTCATACAATCTCTTAAGGCATCCTAGTTCCAACTAAAATACCTGCTACTAAGAGTGCTGGTTACACAGAATTAAGCAACTGCTTTCCTTATGTACGAAGATTATTGCTAAATTCAATTACAACAAATAATATTATAAACCAAAACATTATGTTTACAAACAATCTATTGAACACTCTGTCTCAGCAAGTCAGAAAAATAGGAAGAGAATACCATTTTCCTGATTGAATATCAAGGATTTCAAAACAAGAAAACATTTCAAGTACTGCCAGAGTTTTTTAGGCCAAAACACCTTGTCCTTCACATACATGTTGGTCAACCCTAAGTCTAATATGATTCCTGAGAAAGCATTCCACTGTGTGGTACCTATAGCAAGAGATACCAGGAAAATTATGTAGAACTAATTCAAAGGCATTTAGAGCAAGCAGACATATATAATGTATATATATGTGCACGTGTGTATATATTATATATATATGGAAATCTTCAAAGCTGCCTGTACAGTATCCAAAATGACCATGTGATTAGTGAGGACACTCAACATAGTAGGTCAAACAACATGTACAAAATTTATTTCTGCTCACCTCTCATAAAGGTGAAAAAAATACCAGATGTGCAACAACCAACTAATGGCATCAAGTTAACATCAGCCAAAATATGATTAATAATTACGGTACTAAAGTGCACAAATAACTCCTAAAATGTTCTGGCAGATATTTACAATTCATCTGTAGAAACAAAGACAGAGAACACATTAAGGGATTAGAACAAAAAGGCAAGTTCTGGGCCTCATCCTAAAACACATGCTAAGGAGCTCCTACTCATCCAGGGTAGCTTTTTGTAAGTTTGTAAGATCCTCACAATCAGATCAAGAAAAGTGCAGCAAGCATGCACATACCTGTTTCTTCAACACAATGTTTTCAAGAACATTAAGACATGACCAAAAACACCTCAAGTTATAGATTAAAATATAGGAATAAAAGATTTTTAAAAATTTTTGCTGCAACCTGCTATCTCATCAAGTGTGTTTGCTCTCATGTCCAACATGACCGTCCCATTAAGAATACAGCTCCGCAGCTCAAACAGACTGTGCAGAGACAGAGTTGCTACGTAAGGCTTGCTCCATCGATCGCCACCGTCTTCAACATCCTCTTCAAACTTCAGCCACCTGAAATGCATTCACATACACATATTTATGTTCCTCCTGGAAGGAAACTTTGGCAAGCAATCCCACTCTTCCATGTGGCTTAGGCGTGACACAGAACAGGAAATCCCATTAAAACATACCAGCTTTCATGTTCTCAGACAGCCCAACTGATCAGTCTTTTAATCAGGCCTTAATAACCACACTCAACTGCTTTAGTTTTAGTTTATTTTGTTTCTTTGGGCTTGAGGAATATCTGTCTATTCACATGTTCTTGTGAAGAATATGGCAGTCTGCCTTGTTACCTGATTTGCATCCTCATTTCATTGGTATTTTAGGACTAGAAAGCTGTTTGAAACATACCATATAGCCTGTTCAAGTCTCCTAAGGGTGCTAAGTCAGACATTTAAGAACTAGGCAATATTAATACATGCAACTATAAACTGATCTTGATTCCAACTCACAGGCATTATGAAAATTGAGCTTCTACAAAAGCTAACATGCAACAAGATAGCTGGAAGTACTGAATGCAGAAGAATTCACCACAATGTATATGTAGAAGGAAGCAACTAAACCAGTAAGGGTCAAAAACAATCATGGCATCCTGTAATGTTCAAGTATGCAATTTGCCAAAAACTAATCAAATACTACTCAAGAAAAACATACTACCCAATTTTCTTTATGTTTGAGAAATGATACTAATATATTGGCAATAATATACCAAAGAGATTTCAAATACCCCACTCCATGGACAAACACCTGTATTTATAACTCGGCATACTCCTACCTTTCCCAATGTTTGGTACAATCAGTTTTAGGAAAGTGAACACATCACCAGAAAGACTGAGGGTCTCTTGAGAAACTGTATTTATTCTTTCCGAGTTGGACAAAAAGAACTAAAGTTTTGGGTTGCTGAGCATGAATTGAGTACACAGCTCCTATAGTGAAGATTCTAACCTAAACCTGGCTTGCAGTTCTCTGAAGTAAAATTATTGTAAGATATACCTTGAAACAATTTACTCCACACATACCTAGCAGTTTCTCTCCATTCATATTCTTCTCCATCCCTGAAGCAAAGTTCATCCATTTCAGTGAAGAGATCATGAGGAATGTGTTCATCATCATCTTCAGTACCCAAGATAAACTGCACTCGTTGGGATGGTGTGTCTTGAAGAAAAGGAGAAACTCAGCAATTAGAAGAATTCATACTTCTACTACATAAGGAACACCACATAACAGTAAAATCTCCTGCCCTCACCTAGAAATATGCAGGACAACATCCTCTTTAAGAGGGAAGAGGAACAAACGAAACATATACATTTCTTTAAAAGAAGGCTCTCTGAAAATTTTGCACAGTTTCTGAAAACAAAACATCTGGAAATTCATGTTTATGAAAATTAATCAACTATTTTTGGCTCTTCTATAGATTGCCAATATGAAAATGAACATCAACAGCAGATTTAGTTTAAAAAAGTAAAAATTAATATACCAAAACACTAGAAACCTTGTTTTCACTTTGAGAACAAAATAATTAATACCATCCCAACACAAGACACTAAAGGAGAAAAAGTGAAAACAAAACAGGCTGATGGAAACAAACAGCCTTACTTACAGATCAGCTGCCCAAGCATTAGTTCAAGACAGTCACCAGTGAGTACCCAGGCACTCACTGTTAGAGCAGCAGATTTTGCTGTGGTCTGTTGCTACTTATGTAGGACAAAATTTTTTCATTGCATGGTTGGAGCACTATGTATAAATTAGCATGGGAAAGTAGAAAACTATGCAGCTGAAGTGTCCAGAAAATATTTTAACTTCTCATAGTATAATGCCTAGAGGAACAGGCTCAATAATAACATGCTAGAAAATTAAACTATCTTTATTGATTAAGTAAGTACTTGATTTCAATTAATACGAGCAAAACTTTAAAAAAACCACCAATAAAAACCACATCCTTTTTGAGATACTTTTAATACTTATACAAAGATTTCATTTCAACTCAAGTGAATTTTCATATTACAAGGATTCAATAATGTAATAATTGCAATGTTATCTCAAGGAAGGTCAGAGACAGAAAATCCAGGTAAATCTCAATTTAAAACTTTTTTTTTTCATTTTTTCAAATTTTAAAAATTTTACTTTGCCCACTGAAACATCACTCTCACAACTGTTAGATATGAACATGTGTATGACACACATACAACTGTATGCTTCTACTGTAGAAGGAAGATGGCTTTTTAGATTTAAACATAAGATCTGAATTACTAACAAAGCTCATTCCAAATTGAATTTTGCTTTAGCATTTTTTTCCTGGTATATACCATCATCCAGTAGCATAATTCTGAAATCTGCTCTTGAATGCAAATAACATTCATTGTCAGTTAAGATCTATAGCAGATTGTTTCCATCCCAAAACCAACACACCCCAAAATCCTGCCAAACCCTGTGCATCCAGTATACAGAAGCAACCAAAACAGAGAACTGAATTTCTACCAACTCAATATCACTTGTTTCTTCAAAAACTATACAGCAAGACTCTCCAAACATAACATCAATTATAATAATGTGTATTTGGGAGGGAAGACTTGAAGATGGTTGAAATCAAGAACCGTAGGAGAATGGTAAAAGGAGATTAATCAAAGCATTTCCATTTGAAAACTCCTTTGTTTCAGGTACTGGCCCCACGTAGAAAATGCTGCTAGTCATAGAAAGGTAATAGTGAACAGCACAGTGTCCACACTTAAATTCAAACATTGCACCATAGTTTGCCCATTCATGGCAGTCCAGGAATAAAAGTGGATTTAGGGTCTTGAAGAAAAACTGCTAAGAGTACTGCCAAATAATTTCATTTTAGAGAATGCTATGACAAAATCATCATCTCTTAAGGATCAGGGTGCAGGGATAATTTGTGATCCAAACCAAAAACTTAGGAGGCAGTACAATCCCTTTACTGACAGAGAGCAAGAAGGCTGAAGTAAATATTTAAATAAGATCATTGATCAAATTACCATGGCAAATGCTGCTTTTCACAGCTACATGCTTACTTTCAAAAATCAGTGGAAGAAGCATACACGACTACACAATCTGAAAAAAGGTGTCTAATTTAAATAACAGAGACTTTCATGCTACAGAAGAGCATTACAAAGCTCTAGTCTAACCTATTCAGTGCAGGCTGCTGAACATTCATGCAGACAGCTGGACCAAGTCCAACAGCTTCTGACTTAGATAAAACACAACCACAAAATCCTTGTCTGATTGTACACAGAAAGACATTAATTACAGTGAGAATAAAAGAAACAGCGCAAAACAAACAACATTTAAGCACAGAGTAGCTACTAAAAGTTTATTTTCAGGAGACACGAAGAACAACAAATTTCTTACCATATGATGGAGATTCTCGGCCATCCTCTCTATCAGTTTCTTTTTCTTTTTTTCTTCTGTGGTGCCTGTGCCCACGATGTCTATGCCGTCGACGGCCTGGCTTTCCAAGTGGGACGTGAACTCCAATATACACAGCTCTGTGGCCTTTTCAAGAAAGTTTAAAAGGACAAAAGTAAACAAAAAATGACCTACTGACCAAACTTAGTATCTAAAGACAAGGGGTTTAACAAATAGAAATCCAAAAGCACTTGACAAAATTACCTTTAGTGAACTAACAGGCCCATTTCCTTTCTGTCCTTCCAGGATGTCAAGGAACTAGTGCTAGACTCATTTCTCTGATAAATTAGGTCATATTCTTATGCAGTTTAAGAATTCAGTTGTGAAACAAGTAGTACAGAAGTACAAGCTTGGCCTGTAATACTGAAAGCAGCTACTTAATAAACACAAGGCCAAGGCAGAGAAATTACATTATATTCCTCTTTTTTTGCAGGAATTCATATCAGGACAGTTGTAAGAATGGCAAAATAATCTCCTGGTTCAGCTTATTAACTTCATTAAGAAACTGCCCTTTGTTTAGAGTCTGCAAGTAGTTTTTTTCTCCTTGAAAGAGCTGCCAGTATTTCCTCAAGCAGCACGTAACACCTCAAGATGAAACTTATGTTCAATTATACCATTAATTAAGTATGAGGAACATAAAAGTAACTTCTATTTTGAAATGCATGTCAACACTTCAAATAACTTACAGAGATGCTGGGGTGGTTTTTTTTTCCTATTCTGGAACTTTTTAATAAATTTAGGAGCACATCCTCAAGTGAATACATACTGCTCTTTAAAACATGTACTTTCAACATCTTGTTTTTACTTTGACCTTTCACATTAAGACAATACTAGCATCAACATCTTAGTAAAAGAAATCAATCAACTGACTGTTATGAACATATTACTACCATGTCTCCTGTAATGGAGATAGCATATACAATAGCCTTTTCAATTCCTATTTAAACAAACAATCTCAGGAAGAGACAAATTAACTATAACACTAAATACTCTGTTTCATGGTGTTGAAGAGTTATTACAGAAGACTGACATTAACCAAAGGAAAAGGAAGTGGTCTTCCAGCTCTTAGACGCAAATTCAGCAAATTTACATTATGCAGGCAAGCCCTAGGAGTTGTGACTGTACACATACATGCACATATATTTGTGTGCATAGCACACATACACTAGATTAAAGATATTGAAAATTCCTGGTGATTATAGAGCTTTAAAGAAACAAAAAGTGGTAAGAAGTCAAACTTATTTCCCAAAAAGAGAATCCCTAATCCCAAAAAGATACTGCTTTATAGAAGTTTTGTATATTTTTACAGTGCTATATGACTAAAAATACAAGCAAAAGTCATTATTAATACAAGTAAGTTCAACATTTAATTAATTTGGTCAAAGATTCCTTTTCACATAACAAGACCCAATTCTTGACACACTTCCAACACTAGTTTAATTAGAGTCAACTGACTGGCACTACGACCAAATCTGAAATTAAGCATATTAAAAGCTATTTGTTTCCATGTAAGAGTGGAAAAGAGATTAATTTCTCGAAGCACTCATCAGTCCTATTTATAGAGAGAGACTTGTCTTCCGTGAGCTTCTCCCAGCAACAATACCCAGCTGCTGCCCAGCAGCCTGACCTCTGCTCTCTGTGACTGCTATGCACAATGCAATCTCAGAGGAATTAATGCCAATGTGACACCTAAACATAAATCACTGCACTTGATATATAATATGATCAGGGGGCATCATTAACAATGCTCATATTGTTGATGCCATAACAATACAATGATCGTATGCATAGGGAAAGCAAAAGTATGAGATTCAAAAATAACTGCATTACTCACCACATCCCACTCAAAGCTGCAACCGAGTGAGCCACCACTCACTGCAAATGCTGTTACTATGCTTGTTAGGGCGTCTGTTTTATCTTATATATTCAATTAGGAAGTATCAAACTACAGTTTACATACACACTTGAACAGTTCTATTTGTTGCCAAAGCATTGGATTTTTTGCAGGAACTATTGCTTCCTAAGAGAAACTCTAGCACACTTCTAGTAATAGAGCATTTTCTGTAATTGCTTGTTTTAGTATTGTTAATAAGACTGTTTTAAGCATGTGTTTTGACCACTGCACTAAAAAAAAGAAAAACAACCTTGCAGGAATCTGAAACTGTTCAGGACTTTACTCCCTGAGAAATAAGGACTTCCATATTTTGGTCTCTTGCTGTGTCCACAAATTAAAGACAAAAATGCCTCACAGATTTTCCAAGGATCTCCATCTTAAACAATACACCTTGCTGGTGCAAAAATTGGCACTTGTAACAGTGTGACCATTTCCATAGTCAAAGACCATGTTGCTGCATGGAGGAGAGGTGGAACAAGCAAACAAGGAGTCTATCTCCTTTTACATAATTTCACTGAGACAGAATTTTTTTTTCCAGTAGAAAAGCTTGGAGGCAAGCAGATATGTTGCAAAGATACAGGTAAAAGCTATTGAAAACTGAGCTGAAATAAGCAACAAACAGAAGGTGTTTTTAAACAACCTGTGTCCATAGCAAATGGCTTTTACTATCACAGAACCACAGAATCGTGTCCAGGTGCCTCACAGCTGCCTCAAGCACACCAAGCAGGCACTGCCAAGTTAGTAACCCAGACAGTCAGTCCTACAACATTTGATATTGCTTTTCAGCTCCAAGAGGAAGATTTAAAGGAAGCATCTTCTCACTACCTGAACAAACGAGGGTCTCACAGAGACAGGGAACAGTCTAGCCATGGGTTATCCTACCCTTCAGCCCACACTGCCCAGAAATGACTACTGTGTGACTATTACCTCACACAGACACGGTCTTGCAGGCAAATGTAACGCAAGAATACCTTCCCCAAAGCATTTCTGTATATGCAAAGTGTTCAGACTGCTGCATCTGCAATGGTATTTTGGGGCTAACACAAAATGTCGATGAGCAAGATGATCTTCAGCGTTTATTAAGTAAAATGGATCGCAATCCAATGTAATCCTATCAGAATAACTTCAAGAAAAAAACCTGATGTTGACAAAGCGCCTCTGAATTTCTTTTTCTCTTTCAGAGCAAGCAGTGGGCGTGACAGTTCAATAGACTAACCAAGAAAAATTTACCTATTGTAAACAGCAGCTTATGAGTGCACCTGACTGTTCCTTAAGAAAAGGGACCTTCATTCTGCTATCACAAACAGTCATAAATAAAGCCATTTCAAGTACTACCTAGAAAATCTGAAACTACTGCTGTTGAGTATACTGCCATGATTACTCAAAAACGTGTTACAGGCATATTCGCCTCCAAAGGTGGGACAAAACTAGAGACTAAAAATTGGACAAGCTTAACTTTGATTCTAACTCAACAAAGCAAAGCACTGAGAAGCCTTCTAAAAATAAGACAGCTGCATTGAGTAGGTCTGTGTTTCCTTAAGTTTCATTATCCAGATAGGAGTAATGTTTGCAGACGGACAGACAAAGATTTACTTATAAATACAATTTACAAGGAAAAGCAAAACAAAACAAAACCACGGCCATTTTTTTTCCTTCATTCCCAATGAATTGGGTCAAGCCACTTATGGTATTTTTCAGCCTGGTCAAAAAACCAAACCTGAACAAAATAAAAAATCGCACCTGCAAGAAAGGCAATTAATATAAAATTAATATAATATCAGTGGAAGCAATGGAGAAAAATTTAACTCTAAAAAGGCTGGGATTCAAGTTTCTAGCGCTGGATGTTATTTTTTGTTTTTAAAAGGTCAAAAGCTACATTATGTGACCTTCAAAGCTTTATTCACGTAAATGTCTGTAGCACAGTACCACTTTCAAACAAAGCTTCTTACAGAATTACTATAAACCAATAATCAATAGAATTAGTAGACTGCTCAATACTAAATTTAGTAATACAAAGCTCAAGAGATAGTTGCTCATTTTAATCCAACATGACTTTATCCAAGCTTAGCTGTTCAAATCCACTGAGAGTATTTACTACTTAAGGCCTTTATCAATATGAAAGAAACTTAAATGTTAGGAACTTGCAATGTGTCTCCAACCCATGGTTGATCTCCAATCACACGGTTGGTCTCACTCTGAAAGTCAGTTTGGGTAAAGTCCTGAAACATTTACAGAAAAGAAAATGCTCTAGGTTCCCTGATTTCTCCCCAAAGCTCCTATGAAAATGGTAATAGAAGACTTCTGACATCTAAGAGAGATCAAAACCATGTCTCCAAAAATGCCCTGATGTCGCAAGGCTTTAAATACAATTCCACACAGAACCTTCACTTTTTTTTTGCTAGATGCCTTTTAAGCTTCATAGAAGGACATTGTTATCCATCTTAACATGGAAATGCAAACAAAATCAAGTTTATATATCTATGTGGATTCTCAAATCCTGTTACTTAGAAACTTGAACTAAGAGTGATCATATATTAATAATGGATGTAAGGACCAACCGGAGATGAGCTACCCGGTCCAATCGTGCTCAAAGTACAGCCAACTTCAAAGCTGAAGCCATGGTTTTGATCAGTTTAGTTAGGATGACAGCCATCCTTTTACTATTTTTAAGGATATATGCTCTACAGCCTATCTGGGCAACCTATACCAACCTACAGGAACACACTACCTGAAAAAAAAATGTCCTAATATCCAACTATCACTTCCAATACAGCATCTTATGTGTGACCCCCCTCATCCTCTCACAGTGCACCAGTATGACTCCATCTTCTCAATAAGCTCTCAAGAGTCTGCTGAACACTAAAACTTTGTGACAAGAATTACTATTTTTTTCTGAAAATCTTCAAATAATAATCTGAAGATGGATAACTTCTTTTACATAGAAGCCTTCCTTTAATTAAATAATGCCATAATCTATCTTGTCCTAGCATGGAGTGTTCCAGTACGGAAAAACTGGAGCTTCTGCAGGAGAGATCCTTATCTGTTCCTTAAGATCATAAAATGGGGAAGAAATCCAGCTGTTTGATGTCTTAACTCACATCTCCAAATGCATTACCCTAGTAGGGAAGATCTGGAACACAGCATCTCATTCCTTGGTATTAATTTCCCTTACATCACTGAGAGTACTTGTATGCACAAACGTAAGCTCAAGGCAATCTACGAGCACAGCTTCTTGTGACCTTTTCTCTCACAGGACTGCTCTGAAGGTAGAAGCACACAAATGGGAAAAAGTAGGTGGATGGAAGAAGTAGGAGTGAGAACAAAAGTGTCATTTCTTGCCCTTAAAAACTTCACAGCCCATAGGACTTCTCCAAATATTCTCAGTTCTGGTAAAACTTAAGGAACAAGAACAATGCCTCTACACATACACACACACACTCCCTTGCTTATTGATAATGAAAAATCACTCAAGTCACTAATTCACTAAAAATACTTCTGCCATGCTAATTTTCTAATTAAAAATAATGCCCTGTTTCTGAAGGACGCAATTAAATGCACAAATTGGTATTGATAGCAAAGTTCCTGGCATAAGAAACTGAATATTTCAAAACAAACAGCATTTTTCACTTATTTTATAAACTTTCACACACGTTCCCAAGAAAGAGTCGAATTATTTTCTAAGGAATCAATGTACCGAAAGTGAATATAAAATATTTTAATATAATATTGGTCTTCCATGCATGAATTGACTACTAAGAAGTCCTTTAATTACCAAGGATTCTTCTTGTTAAAGAAACTATTTGGCAAAAGCTATCTCTCGCTCTCAGAATTAAACATTTGAGATAAAATTTTCTAACCGAACCTGTAGAAAGAAATAAAGAAAATTCTTTCACGGGATAGCTACATGCCATAACTGGAGCCCAAAGGTTCTCCACAGTACAGGGTATTTAAGAATCCATTACACCTCCTGGGCTGTGCTCTGAAATCTCCTGCTGTTCCTAGCAGTTAGGTCTAACTGATCTACACTCTTTATACTTAAACTGATAAAACTGAGAAGCATAATCCCAAACTGTAGTAAGCATAGAATAGGGTAAAGCAGATCAGGAAGAGTGTTTTCTCACTACATGACAAAAATTGGCATATTATGCTCACAGAAGCAGTAAATGCCAGATTTCTCATTACACACAGACGTGATTTTTTTCTGACTTAAAACCAACTGAGTTCGTAGGGGCAGTCATAGAGAAAAATGCACTGAACATTTCTCTTTGACACAATCAACGATATTCAAGACGGCATTATGAGTAATTACATTGGACATACAGGTAGGAACAGTAATAGGAAAAGCTCAGTGCCGGGTGGCAGTGCCACACAGGGATTCTGGCCCAGACTTCCACCTGTGGCTCACTGCCAGCACCGATCTTCCTCGCCTGGGAAAGGAGCCAGCCCTTGGTACCCATGGGAGGGGGGATGAGCTGTCCCTGCACTGCACAGCCAAGCCAGACTAGAGCTGGGCCCCACGCTTTATCTGAGCTCAAGATCCTTGGTCCAGCCTGTGTCTGCAGCAGGGCTCAGGAAAAAGGATACACATACGAGATAATCTCACAGAGCTGTTCCTGTTGGAGGAGAGAAAACCTAGAAACAAGCAATTCAGGCTGAAGTCCCATTAAGATTCAAGACTAGCCCTTTGTCCACTGAACACAACATAAAATCACAGAACAGTTTGGGTTGGAAGGGATCTTAAAGATCACCAGTTCCCACCCCTCTGGTAAAGACACAAGGCTTCCACATTCATAACACTGTTCTTGTAAAGTATTTCATAAGAAACGTTCGCAAAGAAAATTTTCTGAGTTGATCAATGGGTCACAAATTCATTGTCATTATGAATTTGATCATATCCCTCTCTTGTACAAGCGCTTAAATGGATTGGTTTGCCAAATGCACCTATTGATATTTTAAGATATGAAGAACATTACAGAAGGAATCTTGCTTCATAGAAGGGTCACCCCTTCCTGAGAAAAACTCAAACTCTCTCATTTTTTTATTTCTTACTTTGTAAGTTAAAAAAAGGGTAAATCTCACACTTTAAAAGCTATGAAACACTAGCTTTCAGTGAACTGTAAATAGAGAAATCATCCATTCAGAAATAATTCTAATATCCAACAAGGCACAAGCTTAGTCAATTTTTGGAACAACTGATTTTTAAGGGCTTAAAAAAAGGTAAATGTTATGAAAAGTCATCAAGAAGTAATAGGTTGCAGAATCAAGTAGTCTATTTCTTGTGCCTCATCTCAAAAATTTTATATTTGAGAGATCTGAGGCTATCAAGTTTACCGCAAGTTTTCAGTTTCGGTTCATGCTGTTTGGTAAAACTTCAGTTGTATGACCATATTACTTTAACAATAATTTTATGTATGTTTCAGATTATAAAACTATTATAGTTAGCAGTTAGCTGTCTTTTGATAAAATTTCTGATGCAGTCGGAACAAAAACATTACATATCATTCTCTTAAATAAAAGAAGTTTGGAAAAAAAACATTAGGACACAGTTTATGTCAAACACTTTTAAAAAGCCTTAAATTGCAAAACAATTGTACAGCAAGTTTTCTACTTAGATACACAATATTCACCTACAGAGGGGAAAAAACACAGTATTATTTGATTACCTGTCCTTGTCAACTAAGATTAAGTGAAAACCACAGCTCTTTTCTTAAATAAAAATTAAGGCTCATCAAGGTATGAGAGATAATGGGGTCACTTAAAATGTAAACACTACCTACACCTGCCACAGGATAATGTGACAGTAGATAGCTATTAAACCATCTTAACTCTTGAAAGCTGGTGCTTGGATTTATGCCACAAAAAACTAGTCTACCAAGACACACATTCCTGACCTCAATATTGTTCCTGGAACAAAACCTCTGTTATGTGTAAACTTCTTATCTTTGCTATGCCTGCTAAGAGTAACAGAATGTATCCTTGTTCCCTTAAACTGTATCTAGTAAATGTACCCTCAAATCAAGGTTGAAAAGTAGCTACACGTTAAAAGATGCATCGTGGTAGCAACATGGCAGACATATTAACACGAGTTTAAGAAAGTTTTCCTTATACATCATTTAACAGAAAATACCTTTTACAAGATCTCATGAAATATCTCTGGCATTAATATTCTTGCCTTACTTCTAACTCCTGGCTTGTTATTATTCTCATTCATTGCAGCTCAAAGAGCCTGGCATCAAGTTAAGAACATTAGGTGCTCTTAAAAAGGTTATTTTAAGATGTTATTCCCCTTTCTAGCTCTTCTGTAAACTGACATTTGTTAATTCAAAATAAGGCCTTACAGCTTCAGTAAAGTGCAGTACCTTTATTTAGTACACACACAGTCTGACCACAATTGCAGTTTACCATCTCTAACCATTCCTGTTTTATGGGAAGAGTGTTACGAAACCAGCAGCCTGCGCCTAACCTTTCTAACCTAAACACTGTCACTCCAGACAGGTACCACACTACCACGCCAGCCATAAATAGAGTGCAGAGCTTGAGAAGCTCCAAGTCCAAGATCTATTTTCCCCTTAGGCATTTGTTTCTCTTTCCATTAATATTTCATCACAGAATTTCCAGAAAATACAAGTATCCAATACTGACACCACCAGGTAGGAACTTTCCCTTTAGTATTAGTAGCAAAATTATGCCTTCTACAGTATCAAACCTATCAACATTAGTTTGCACATGCTTTAAAGTGGTTAAGTATCACCTGTCCACGTGCACTCTAAAAGGTGTGGTGCTTCACATCATAACTGAACTCAATTCACTGCTTGCTGACTCTCCTTGAAAATACATCGATGCACACTTCTGTAAAGGTTCAAAATTCCTAAAACTCCTTTTCAAGTCACCAGAAACACATATTGAAAGACTAGACTGAAACAGCTTAAAGTCTTAAAATACTTCCAATGCCTAATGCTTTAGTACAAGTCTTACCAAGCCTACAAGAAAATGTTCATGTCAGAAACGAAAGGTAATACTAATTGGAATTGTTTTACTGCTTGCAGCCAACAATTCCATTTCTCCCCTTGTAGGATCTTTAATACCAGAATTAAAAACAAAACCTAAAAATTCCACATACCTACTTTCATCATAATAGCTTATAAATAATGAACTCTTAAACAAAGCTGTAAGCTCACATACATTTATCCTCTAAAACACCCTGAATTTGAATAATGTCTGAGAAGATAACTATATAAGTTGAACAATCACACTTGCATACCTTTTTCTCTTTCATAAAGGAAAGGAAAAACATTTTGGAACAGTTTTCACTTTTATCAAAGTCAAACGACACAATGCACCTCCCTTGCCCCATTCTACCAATAAAAAATTAAACTCTTACAAATATACAAGACACTAAAAATATATGTGAACACCAAGACCAATTCCTGCTTATGTGTGAAAATGTGTCCTTACATGCAGCTTCAGGTATGCAATAATCCTACCAGAAAACATTTTTCTTGTCAGATATTTCATATTAGTTATTTGTTTAATCTCTGTATAGCCAGCCCCCTCTTGCACTGGGCCACTCCAGAAAGAGTGAGGGAGTAGAAGAAAAGATAAGGCTGCATGGCTAAGGGCAAGGTGAGGACAGTGAGATCTCAACTCCTCCTTTCAAAAGCGCTTATGTTGACTCAATTGCTCATCAGACAGCAGTCTACATTTCACCTTAATTTACTCTTTGGCTATGGGTAAGACAGGGGTATTTTCCATAGCAGTCAGCCAAGAGCTTAAACTGCCTGAAGCAGCCTGAACCCCCCTGCCTTCCCACCCAGTATCTTGTTTAACTGCAGTGTTGTACGAGCTGAAGCACTCCTACAAGAATGTGCTCCAAAAGAGACTGGGGAAGTGATCTGGCTGCACATTCCCATGTCATTCTTTGTGGTCGAGGTATTACAGCTGCTAAGGCTGCTGCCTCGAACACTACTCCAGCTGGATGCCTGCTTCCCCTTAACCCCTGCCTCTCTGCAAAACATACACATGCTTTTTCTGGGTCATCTGAGAAAAGCAAGAGAAGGAAATTAAGCAGGAGACAAGCTTAAATCTGCACTGAAGATTTAACTGCAGAAACAGCTAATGCAGTGGTTTCCCTACAGCAGAACCCCCTCCAAACCAGTGCTGCACGTCTCAGCCTCACATCTACACTTCCTTCCTCTGCTCAGCTCTGGCACACATCCATCTGTGTGGCATTTCAGCTGAGATCTTGACCATCTTCCTTTGTCAGACTGTTACATTTTCTGATGGCTTAACACACGTAGCCGGGCTTCTGGTTTGGTCAGGCCAATGGAAGTGTTAGCACAAGACAGAAAACAGTAACAGCATGAAAGGAACAGAGCAAGAGTGCAACAGCAGCAAACAACTTCAATCACTTTAAACTGTCTCCTGTTATACCACAGTATGAGAAAAAAATGTGACAGCAACATAAATCAACTTTTCTTAGCCAGAAACTGCGGCCATTATGGTTCTCCAGTGTGCTGAAGCAGTAACAGTACAACTCAGTGAATGTACTGCCTTCTAGCATTCTGCAAATGTTAATTAAGCTTCAGAGCATTCCATGTGAAAGGCAAATAATGAAGATTTTAACACTGGATCTCCCTAGTCTTTTCCTCATTCATTAAATAGCATCCATGAATCCTCACCCCAAACTAATTTCTTTTCAAGTAAGAAAAGAAGTCATGTCTTAGAAGAAATATCTGATTTTACATTCTGCTATATGAAACTAAATCACTGCTATTTTTATTGCTAAATGTGGGATCCTGAGTCAAATAATGAAGACTACCATAATGCTTTACTGACAGCAGATTGTGGAATGTACAGTTTAGTATGGAACCAGAAGGACAGTTATATGTCTGTTCAGACTCTCAGTATTTGAAGTGCATGACCACAATCACAAGCATACTTGACTTTCAGAAAAGAAAACAAACATCTCCCTCATGACCCCTGTTTCCTGACTTTTAATTTTGCAGAACTTGACATCATTCATGCTGGAAAATTACTTACCAACAGCAATAATTTTTTCAAACCTAAGTCTAAGAAGCAAGCTTTCCTTGGACAGTTTCAATAATTTTTTTTTTTTTTTGGTGACAGATTAGAGCAGTGGATATTTACCAGCATGCACAGAGACAAAAAACAGGGCAGGTCACCTATTGCTTTCACCAGTTTTACTTCCAGAATTTCATGATAGCCATAAAATTTTGATTCCTTTTAGCAAGGAAAATTCACCTTTTATTCCTAGTCAAAAAATGCATGTTAAGCAAACAGAAAACCACCACAAACTTACTCTCTAGTTCTTCTTTCTCAAAATTTGTATTGATAGTAGAACTGATTTTGCCCATATCCACAACAGCTTCTTCATCATGACCCTGAAGAAACAAGACACAAGGTTAAGTTAAAACTAAATAGAGCTATTTTTTTCCTAAATTCCTAAATATGTTCTGAAATAGTATGTCATCACTGAAAACCTACCCATCCAATTTTTCAAGAAAACATTACCCTGTATTGAAGGAAAAAGAGAACAAATCAACAGGTAGGCTAAATACCATAAAATTTCCTTCTGCAATGCTCTTGACTTCATTGTATCAACAATCAGGACACACATTTCAAAAGTGCAGTATTCTTTTAGTTTTTTATTGAACAGCAATCAGTCTACTTCAATAAAACAACTGGTATATTTATAAAAAGATACAGAAGTTAACACTGAGAGATCTCAAGGTCTTCTCTTTAGGGGACAATTCCTGTGTGAGATTTTCCAGCACAAATAAGAAGCTTTTTTGAACAAAGGGGTAGCAAAAAAGGTTAGGTTACCCAACCAAAGGTCTTTCCTAGACCAACAGCTCTGGAAATATCAAACCTTCATTCAGGTTTCAACAGCCAGCTTGTTAACCTAATTCACATTTTTTTTACCCACAAAGGTAAAAAGCAGCAGTTTCAAGCAGACTTGTTCAGCTTCCATTACTACTGAAACCACACCACAGTATTTGAAATAGATATAGGCTTATCTCTGAGCATGTCCTCTAATCATATCTAGCACATCACTAAAGCAAACCTTAAAACCGCCTTTTGCTCAGTCTTGACAAAAATGAAGTAACTGAGTAGTAGAAATCTCAAGCCCACCTCAGACTTGACATCAAAACATCATTAAAGTTGCCTTTCTCCACGTGTTTGCATTCCTTAGAATAAAGTCCACTTTCCACAGCTCACAAATTAGAGTCTCCTGACAGAGCTGGTTCTCCAAAAGAATGACTGCCTAAAGGTAACATTTTACATCCAAGTATAAGGGCAAGGCTAACTGCTAAAGATTATTGTCCCTGCTCTTTCTGCTCCCTTGGGCACACACTTTTTTCCTTAAGTCAGACCTCACCATCATGAAGTCAGATAAAAAGCACTTAAGCGATGGATTTTTTAATTTTATTTTTTTTTTAGCTTTTTGTAAAAACTTGATTAGTTTTCCATTGGATCAGCTCACCAAAGTGACTTCTCTTGTGGCCATATGACAGCTAGATCCACCACAAGTTTATCTGTTTGGTCACTGCTTCTAGCAGCATTTACATCAATCTGATGCATTTACATCAATCCACAGAGGATCTGTGATAATGGTTTCATGAGGGAAAAATAGAAGCCTAAATGAATAGTCTTACAGGGACTGGGAACCCTAACAGTGTTGACATTCACCTAAACTTTGGTCTTAGAATTATGAAATTGCTTTACACATAGAACAAGTCTGTCACCTCACAGCAAAGTGGCAAGGATGAAAAACAACATACCTGTATGTAACAGGTGCAAGCTATAACATACCGTATCAACTCCCACCCACCAAAAAAAAAATTAACACAGGACTCCTTGATCTTAAATAAAAATATCTTTATTATAGAGTATTGTGTGCACATACACAAAAAAAATCTGAATATTTAACTATTCAGGAAAGAAGATTAAACAATATGAAGATGATAAGCACGACATGCTGCGAAAAAAATTCTGATGAGGTTTAAAAAGAGGTTAGATGCATCTAGACCAGATAAAAAAATAAAAGCAACCGACACTCTGCAAATAGGCAAAAATACCGGAGAAAAGAGTAGCACACGGCAGAATAAACATCTGAAAATTAAACACAAGTAGATTCTGAGCTGTGTCCCTGAAAATAGGGTTTTCAAGAAAGGCATTACACCATAGCCTGACTTTGTCACTACTGCTGCATTGTAGTGACAGTAGAGTTTTGCATGCAGGTTAGAAAAACCAAAATCCTGTACACTCCACAGAGCTACAATTAAAAAAATTGAGGCGATATCTGTTGGGCAAGTCTGAAAATGTTCCAAGGACCTACTAATAAAGAAGTGGCAGAAATTTTTTAAGTGTCATAGTAATAAGATGGGAGGGGAGTATATTCCTGTCTCCTACACACCAAAATCAAGTGTACTGCAGTACAGTCCAGTTCACAGAAACAGATATACACAGTAACGCTGCAGGTTACCACAAAACTCCAAGTAGAGATGGACACAGACGGAAAAAATACAAATCCTCTAAAATACCTCAAGTGTTTTTTCATATGTGAGTGGAAAAAAAAAAAAAACCCTAGTAATAGGAAAACTGCTATCAAAACTTGTTCCACATTTAGCTTCATGGTTACAGCCACAGACTGCTGAAAAATCCTGTACCTAAACACACCCATCCCCAGTAGTCCTTTTAGGACACTTGGAATCTTGCCAAACACACAGTTTTTGAGCAACAAAGGAAGAAAAAGTTTTTCTCCAGATTATACAAACAACTGCATACCAGTAGAAAACTACATACACACTGTGAAAAATACACACACAAGGAATGATTTTTATCTCCCAACAACAATTTGAAACTGGATTTGCTGTGTGCCCTATATCATGTTATTAATTTTTATCACCCTTTGCTTTAGTAAAAGAGATTCTCTGCCAAACTCATACATACAGAAGCAGCCTTCAAAAGCCACATCATGTGAAAGTAACATGTCTTTTAAGATTAGATTACAGGAAGGCATGCGTGCCCTTGCAAACCGTTCTATCACTATCTCAAAGTACTCAACATATGCAAAGACTCTTCCAAGAATAAACCATTAACAACCACAAATATCGTACATGAAGGAAGCGTATCATTTACAGCCTTTGTTCAGAAAAACACAAAGCATCATTTTAACATATCTGTTTTGTGATGCCAAGAGCAAATCCCAGTATGAGATACTTTTGCCTTAGGTCAGGTAAAAAATCAAAAATATTCAAATACATTACAAAGTAATTCAAAACTGCAACCTTTTCCTGGTTAAAAATAAAGTCTGCAGGGCATAGACTTCCAGTAATTATAGATGATCTATCATATCAGTTGAAGGCACTGAAGGGAGGGAAAACTTTTACAGTTGCCATTTTAGTTCTCTTGTCTACTTTCTGAACTTTTTACATAAACAAAGAAGTGGGATTGTGGACAACTTGTTCACTTCCCTTTTTAGGCAGAGAATGACTGGAGCTTAAAGCAAGTATTCCTCTACAGTTTACCATTCACTGCATGTGAAACTTTGCATACAATAATCCCACAGATGCCCAAATACAGCTGATGTAGATGAGCCAAAGTAAAATCCAAGACTAACTTAAAATGTATATAACTTTCATTTTCAGTGAAAAGACAGAACAATTGAGAAGCGGGAAAAAAAACCAACATAAGCAGCAACAAAGGTGCCCTAGGGAGATATTAAGCTTTCACCTTTGGTTTTCCTTTTTTTTTTTTAAAAAAAAACAAGGAGATGGTAATTTATAAAAACAGAACAAATCCAGAGCACTTCAAAAGAAAAAAAAAGAAAAAGCCTCGTACATTGTATTAAGATACACTACACTGTATTAAGATACACTAAGTATACTTTTTCCTAACACCAGATTTCTGGATACTCATAAACATACTGCAGAAACAACCCTCCAGTAAAACCTTCATATTCAGCCAGAAGTGCCTGCATGCACCAGAACCTGTCTTCTCAGCCTTCTAACTCTCCTCAGCATGAAAATGAAATCCCTTTTCAACTGCTATACATCAGACAACACTTTCAAATACTCAGTGCTCCAGCAGATTCCCAGTAGGATTCCTCTTGCCACCTCTGGTTTTCAAACGTCTTTTCTGAGTTCGTGAGAAAAGAGTAATTCCCCTTTGCAGAAAAATAAGCACCAGAAATTGTTAACACTACTTATTTGCTTCTCAAACATTTGTCGTCATTTAGTACGGTACACTTTTGTATCTACCATATTAATGCTACGTGTTTTTTAAAAGTAGTATTGAAAAAAGAGTCAATCTTAAATTGCGTGAATTTTTAAGGAAAGCACTGAGTTTGGAAGAACTGACAACCTCCAGCAGTATGTGGTAGCTGCAGTCTAGAGGACTAGCACGAATATGACGCATGGAGTATTAAATCCAAAGGCAAGTTTCCACTGTCATCTCTGCAAGCACTTCTCACCATGCAACTCACTTAACCTTGTGCAGTCACACACACGACAGATTTCAGACGGGCACGCTGCCAAAGTGCATTACTGAATAACCACTTCCAAGACAGACAACTTGCTAGAAGCACATTTTTAAGGTACTTGAAATATAGCTCAATCAAATCATTCTGGTGATAGACAGTGATCATAAATGGCTGATACAGCTAACTGTAAACCTTTAAAATCTATGAGCAATACAGTAAGCATGTTAAGAATAATTTGAGCTCAACATTTAAGTCCATTACTTAGCTAAGTCAATGTTTATGTGCTCCATTTACATTTCCTCAGACCAAAGTTCTTCCCCAGGAGAATTAGGGAGTGACTTGCAGCACCAGGAGAGACGGTATTAGTGCTCATGGAAATACGTAAGTAGGGCTTAAGAGAGGGAACAAACAAACAGAAAAACCTCTACAAACACCATTACTCTTCCCCCACACAAAAAAATTACATTATGACTTCCATGCTACAAAGAAGTTTCACTGCAGCATTTATTGAAGTAGGTGCAAATAAAGGACAAAAAAAAACAACCAACAAAAACTAATCCCAGCTCAGGATGAGGAGGGAGGAGTGTATGCATATCAACTTTTTTCCTTTATACGTCTGTCTCTGGCCAACAGTTTAACACTTCTTTTTTTAAGAATATTCTAATACAACTGCCTACACCATGCCAGTGATCCTACATACTGCTTTGTGACTGTAACCGTATCCCAACCTCTCTGGCTTGAAGAGAAAGCAAACAGTTCCCCCCTCCTTCCCACAAGAATCCATGGATACATCCCTACTTTTGCAGGCACAAGAGACCTTGTGCCTACAGGATTTAGGCACAAGTATTTAGCTCTTAAGCTGGAACGTGGCACCAACAAACCATTCCTCTCAAAACAGGAGCACACCCCGCTTACAGACCCAACTGGCAAACCTTTGTAGCATGCTACTGTAGATTTACCAACTAAGATCATCAGCACATGAGAACTTGTGCCCAGTGCATTTTGCCTTTCACACTTTGTTCTTCCTTGTTTCACCTCCAGTAAGTATATAGGAGCAGTTCAGCTGGATCAAACCATCCATCAACATGCTGTCTGCAAGACGACACAACAGGAGAGCCCCACAGCAACGGTGCAAACTGAATCAGTGTCAACAGTGGCCTGACCTTAGGAAGCATAGCCAAAGAAGGTCTTTTATTATCAGCCCTCCTTTGTTGGATCTGCATTCAGAAGACAGACATGACAGCCATCAAGAAAGGCTCCAGTGACAAAAACAAACCAAAAAATTAATGATTGTCAATAGTGGTCTGCTTCAAAAATCAAGGTTTGGCTAGAAAAAGGAACTAAAACCTTCATTTTGACCATATATCTCAAAGATAACCAAAGAGGAACTACAAAACCTCACTTTGCAAATGTATCCAGGTATGTGTGTGTACATCTATAAAATATTTTAAAATTGACCTTTTTCAAAAATAGATAAACAAACTCACTTGTTTTGTTACATAGGTATTGAAATACATTGTTCAGGATAATTTAGAACCTGGAGGGTAATTCATGATACATTTTTACAGACACATTTCCCACGCGGTCTGTTTCAGAAGCCTGCATTTCTGTTCTAGGCACACATAATACTCCATGTAGTCAGGAAATAAAATACATCTCCAATTTACAGAATGCACATACAACCTCCTCTATCCATTCAACCTGCCAGAGCTGCCAGTTAATAAGAACTAATACTTCAGGGAGTAAAAAACAGAAAAGATCAGTGTTGTAGACCCACAAAATTAGGAGATAAAGTCTACCAGGGACAGCAACTCTGGAAGTGATAAGAAAAGAAACCAGAAAAACAGTGTATTTGTTAAGGCCATCTCTGTACACTGTATGCAGAGTGGAATGACAATCACTCTACCTCAGGGAATCATCAGGTCTACCCCACAGCTCCCCCACTGCTACCCATACACAGCACCAAGCACCTTTAGTTAAAACTGAGTAAATAGGAAGGGCTTATTGATGTGGTTTACCTGCAGGAACAACAGCAGCACTTGGTAAGTTCTAAATATATTGTTTTACTTCTCTTTCAGACTGATTCTGCTTTTAAACCAGTGGTAAGATGAGCCCACAGTGGGCAGGAGGGCAGGCATCTCTGGTTGCTGCCTCCTTGAAGGACAGCCAGGATACAAAAAAATCAAAGTTTTTTCTAAATAACAGTAAGTGAAGGTATTAGGCAGTCTATCAAACTGCTCAACTTTAGTTGAACTGCACAAGTGGCCCTATAGATGCATTTGGGCACAGTCTCTACATAGCAATACTGTATCTTCAGAAGCTGCCAGAGTGATGAAACACTACCAGTTCTAAATCAAGCACATCAACCTAACAGCCAAGGAAAAATGCACCAAATATAAATGAGCCCTGTCTCATTTTGTCATTGTACAATTTTTAGCTGGCCTTCCCCTCTAAATATATACAGATGAGAGCACAATTAATAATAATTCACAAACAGAACACTTGCCAGGTTTAAAATAGGAAGCATACTGTTGATGGGTTCCCCCTTAGTTGTATTTTCTATGGTCTCCTTTGCACAGGAACAGCTGCTTTTCAGAGTTTTTTCCCCCCTACTGTCTTAGCAGAGGGTATCACTCAAGCCCTACAGGAAAGACTCCAGTATGGCTCAATGGCTTTGGTGTCACCACATACACCTCCTTTTCCTGAATTTTATCTGTGCTTCTACAATTCCTATTTTACACAACAATCCTCATATAAAAATGATAGCCCCTCCTAATCGAAGCTACACTCAGAGCCTCCCAGGAAGGTGTGACACTTAGATTTATTTCAGTAAGACCATAACTATAACAAAAGAGGTCAGGGATACTTAGATTTTCTTCAGCCGACTAATCCTCTAATTAACTACTCAGCTTACCTTACTAAATACATCTGACCAATCTGCTGCTAGAAGACTTACAAAAAACACAGCAGCTCTACAAACCTTGTTTGGACAAGTATGTCCAGAAGACATCAAGAGACTTCAGTCAGACTCTCCAGAAGTTGCACTGTAGTTTTTATTTTCCAAAACTGTATGTGGAGGGCACAAAAGATGTGTATGTGTGCTACTTAAACACCACAAAACCCAAACCCTCTCAGGGAAAAAGCAGTTCTAAACAAGCTAATGTTTTGCTTCCTGCACCATTGAAATCTAATGTTTATAAGTAGTTTTATCTCAGTCCTAGCAGGCCTTACTCCAGTCAGGGTCACACAGAGCACCACAACCTGCAAGAGAAGCCATGTCCCATACCAGAAAAATTAAACACATATTTGGACAGTAAAACAAGTGTTTGTGTTAATCAGAATAGAAAATTAAATTGGGAGAAAAAGTCAGAAAGAAAAGGAAACATAATACCAACAAGAGACTGGTCACAATTGTGAATGGTTATCGACTACAGCACACCACACCAATTCATAGAAAAAACTGAGCTGGAACAAGCACAAGAAAAAGGGATGGCTCGATTCCTAGCAAAGTATGTCTAAGGTGCAGGTGAATATTAGATTAAAATTAGAAGCCCATTTGAATTCAGCCTGAGTGTTCTGCAAGCCAGAAAATTCACCACCACACATAAACTTAGCAAATACTGTCACCAATCCAACATGAGATATCAAATTGCATATCTAATATTATAGTAGCTATTTTACAAAGTTGCATTTTATCACTGCCTCACAGTACTAACTTTCATTCAAAAAAAATTCTGTATCTCCATTCACTTAAATGTATTTAAGTGAATTCCTGAGATTACAGGTTAAAAAAGCAGTACTATGTTTACAACTAGTCACTAGTCACCTCGTATCTTTGCCTAGTCTTCTAGGCATATGCATGCTTGATAGAGTTCTGTGCCCAGAGCTTAAAGCAGCACCACAATGGCAACCAAAAATTGAGCGCTGTACTATAGAGACCTTGACAAACATAAGGCCACTGGAATCTGATGCACTTTAACACATCTAAATCAAACTCTTACTTCTTATGCTCACACAAGGGAACAGAAAATTTAGTTATCATATATAAAATAATTCAGGGATCTTTAGAGTTTGACACTTTAGGAAAATACCACCCCACAGATTTTAGTTTCCAGGAAACTCTTAAAGTAGTAATCCCTGTTACACGCTGCATTGCAGTTACATGGCAGTGGTAATGACAACCGTACAACTGCTAAGCAATAGCTTGTAACACTAATACTAGAATTCACTACTTCACTGTACAAATCCCCACAAATGGGAGTTTTGTATCTGTGCCACTGAGGTTTGAAGAAAATCTTATCTCCATAAATATTTTACCTCAGTTACACAGCTCATTAAGTTCATTTTCCTTTTTTTGCCAAAAAAGAACAATTAAGTGGCTATTTCAAGATTCTCTGCCAGAAACATCCCTGCTATACTTGCACAGAATCAGGCAAAGCTACAGTTGATAACCTTCAAATTAAGACAGGCTGACTCAAAATAATGCAAAAGGAAAAAACAACCCAACCCAAAACACTCAACCACTCTCAAAGTCCGGTAGCATACTATCACAATTGTAAAAGCACATTTTCTTTCTGAATTAAGCTGGTTACTATGATTAAGCAATTCTAACAACACAGCAAATACCTTCCCTAATACAGAAATCTCTACTCAAACTATTACTTCTATCACCAGATCTTTCAAAAATTTCTTCCACAACCAGTGAGTCTAAGGTAGCACACAATTCTGAGCCACAGCTGCTAAATATCTCTTGCATTAAATCACACTTGAGCCATTATTACATTACACAGCTGCTATTTACATACAGGTTGCATTTTCTTTCCTTGACGAGCTTCTTCCATGCTGATGTGCAGAAGCAGAGAATGCCCTTGTACGAGACCCTGTAATGAACCTCCCAAGAGATAGAGCCTGCGCACACATGACTGCTTTAGCTCGCTGTGCCTGACACAGATGTACTCCGGGAAATTGCTCCCCAGCCAATCGCTCCTGCTCCAGTCGCTCATCTCCCAGGCCACTGACTACAGCTACCGCAGGGTCGCACAGCAGCAGAATGGGCAAGACGGCATGCCTTCAATTCCAGCTCAGGGAATACCAAAAAAGGAACTGAAACTGAGTTCCAGACATAAAATTTTCTGCATCAACAGCTGCTAAGAACAGCTCCAAGGTAATATTTTTGCTCTGATCCAAGACTTCATTAGCACTACAAAAGGAAAACGCATTTGTACCTCGGGTCCCAGAACAGAACAACCCAGAAGTCAAACATCTGCTAAGTTTGTTTATAGCTGTATTATCAACCTTTCACCGAACACTAATTCCAATGCAGGTGGTTTTGTTTTGTTTTTTTTTTTTACATAAGCTATATATTCTTGTTTAACAAAATAAACCTAGGTTTCCTAAAAAGAAAAATCCTTTTTTTTCCCCCTTCCTGTTGAAAAGGTAAAAAAAGCATTGATGTTAGCTGCAATTAACCTCATGTGTCCTCCCAGAGAAAGATGTCTCCGTTTCAGGTATTACATGAGTAGCTGTACTTTCTCCTTCCTTAAGCCAGCCTTAGAAATACACAACTTCTGCTCCATCAGATCAAATTCAGAGCTTCATTTCACTCTTTCCCTCTTCATCACTGACATACCCTAATCGCCTTGTCCCATCATGAAATGCATGGGAAAACTGGCTCTTTAAGGAGTTATCTATAACTTAACCTTCAGGACATGCCACTGCCTTCCTTGTTCCTCATTACTCTTCTATTCCTACGTCTCATTTGATGAGAACTCTACCGATGAAGCTGGAGTGGTGCCACGCCAACCAACAAACAACTTGCCAAAATAAAACAAGTAACATACTGTCCGTGAACTTGGTGCAAATACGTTGTGCAACTGTGAAGATGGTATTTATCACCTAGCTGTAGAGAAATCAGAAGGCCACATTCAGTTCCTCTCATTGCCTCAGTCCAGAAAATTCTCTAACCATACGCTAATAAAAGTATTCTCAGATAGTGCTGACAAGAGAGTTTAAAAGTAGCTTGTTTCCACTCTGTAAATAGAAGTTCACTCTAACACACGTATGCATCTTTTCACTTGCAAGCTATTGAAGGCCTCTCTGCTGCCACATGTAAATGACTAAAAACTAAATGATTCATACAGGAAGCACAAACTTAAATAAAAATATCATATACCCTAACTCTTAGTGATCTCAACTGTGCATCCTCAATCACACCTATTCTTTTCCTAATGCAGAGCACAGATTCATGCAGCTCTTCAGCTGCTCAGATGAATACTGAAACAGCTATGCTGAACTGTGTCCTGGTGGCTTTCCCATACTTCAATGAACTGCTACTTAGCATAAATCCATACTATAAGTAATTCAATTGCTACAAGGAGAAAAGATGTTTCTTTCGGATGGGAGTGGGTGTGTTCAGGGAAAGGAGACTGTCTATTCCTTAGGGATAGAATAAGAGGGGTGGGAATCACATATTTGACTTTTTGATTTTTTTTTTAAGTTTTTGTAAGTTTGGAAAAAAATACTTGCTTGGTTTGAATACTTAAAGAAAAAAATCCCACCTCTCTGAAGCAGCTTATTGAAATTTCTTTATAGTCTGTACTCAACCAATTCCTTGTTAACAGTCACTCAGTCTTGGAACAAAACAAACAAAAAAAAAACACTCAGAAGCAATATAAGCACTTTTTTTTCAAACAGATGGAAGTTTTTGTCTTTTAAGTCACATACCAAAACATTTTGTGGATAAACGTCCTTAGACTAAATGCCAGGAAAAAGCTTCCCATCAAATGGAGAACAGCACAGCAACTTCAAACTGCAACTGTCTCAACATGTTTAACTACAGAAGTATTCTAAAACAAACTGTAGGCAAATACATTCAAAATTATCACATCCTTGAACATGTTCAGTGACAACACTGTGAGAACTCCGAGCAGAACTATTTCTACTGGAGCAATATTTTAACCATATGTTTGATGCTGCAAAAAAATCTCTATGAAGTGTATGAGAGCTTTTTTTTGAAATAAAAGAAACATAAGAACCTATCACAAAACATACACTTTTCCCTGCAATCCTTCCTTCTTAATTTTCACTTTTATACCCCTTCAAGTTCCACTTATTTAACCTTGTCTCAGTCTATAAAAGCACATTTTTGAAAGACGGGTCCAAAAGAGTGTGTACCTCTTATCTAGGCAAAAAAATATATATCATCTGAGCTCTTACGCCTTTGAAAAACTTTTCATCTTTTCTCAAGTGATATACAATTCTGATCCCAATCCATCATGAAGTGGCAGTGAACTGCCTTACTGCAGGGTCTGCAGAGTGTCTAGCAGGCAGAGCTGTGCTTAATCTGCCATTCTGAAATGGCAGGACATTTAAAGTAGCTGTGGTAAGCAGGACTGAGCTCTCAGCAGGATTTACCACATGAGCTCCAGCCCAGCTGCTATCGGGCAGAGCCAGATATGAGCACAAGGAAACTGAGGGCTTGTTTGCTTGCAGAGAGACCATACTGACATACCCACACACGCAGCCCTGTAAACTCGTACATCTAGTATGAGGTTTCCAGTGATACTTTAAAATCCTGGTTTGGGGGGTAGGGAGGTGGGGTGTTAAGAGTTGCATCCATAGTCCAAAATCAACCCTTCCTTGTATGAGCAAATTAGATCAGGGAGTTGGAGTTGATGATCCCTGTGTGTCCCTTCCAACTCAAATTAGTCTATGATACTATGACTATCTTTTCCAACATTGCAACCCCAAAAAACCAACCCAGTCCACTGCCACCTTTCTTCATGCAGCTGAAAGGACAGCATTTGGCAAGCTTAAAGCATCTCCTTTCAGGAAAGAATAAAAAAACCCCCAAGAAATAATTATGAGACAGCATGACAATACTTCTAAATGAGGCTTTATTTTGGAGGGGGCAAGGGTGGCCCAGGCCATGGGGCAGTCAGGAGGGAGGCAAGGTGCTAGGAGATTAGGATGATGCAGGGGGCAAGTTGTACGACACAGCCTGAAGTTCATATGTCAAATACCTCTACAGATGGTTTTGCTCAGGTTCTTAGCAAATGGGAACCTACTAACTCATATTAAGAACAGCTTCCTGGGAGTTTCTTATTACAAAGAAATTAAATATAGGGTATTCCTCTAAAGAAACATTACTGCCTTAGAAAGGGAACACAGAAACCTTTGCAGGCAACAGCTCATCATTTAATGAATTAAAACTAGCCATAAAACCCAAAAGTTTTACTGCCTACAAGTATTTTTGAGAATACAACTTCTATATAACGGCTAGTTCCCAAGACATAAATCTGCACAGCACGCTTCAGCTTGCCTCAGTATGCATCGGCACGTACACATGAAACTGGGTGTTTCCAAAAAAAGAAAGGAAGAAAAAAGATAGATGTATTCTGTACAGATATTCTCTGGTGTATTGCCCCAGCAGTGGACTCCTGGGTTTCTCAGCACACTGCAGGACAGCTGTCAGAAGCCACCAGGACGCTGAGAGCAAACATGAGGCAGATCACTAGTTTAAGCCCTCCTGACATTACACAATTGCACATCATTTGGACAGCTGAGTACTTATTCTCTAGAGATACCACTGAAATTTATAACCTGAACCCTCATTAACAGAAAGATTACTATGTTCCCTACTGTACTATGTACTACTGCATTAATCACCCCACATCCTGATCTAAATACACTGATGAAGTAGAAAAACAAAAGATGTGTGTAAAGTTTTCCAGGACTTGTTCCTGGAATCAAAACCGTGTATGAGCATGTGGTCAGCATGCAAATGTCACTGAGCTAGGCTAGGGAGGGTTGAGTGATTTGATTTGTTGAGGTTTTCAGAAGGTTGGGGCTTTAAACTTCAGGCTGCTTTTTTATTTTTGGGAGGAGGGGTGGAGGGATGGTAGGGAGACACTGAGGAATTCAAAGCTGCTCACTTTGTAACTGCAACATATTGCCTTTAGCTAAACTCATCTCCAGGCATTTTGGCAACATTTTTGAGAGATTTTCTAATTTTTCTTTATCCTAAAATAGTCTTAGATCACTGTGCAAGTTCACAAGAACTATAAACCAGGGCTGTTTCAACAGTATTAAGGCCACCTAACCTAGGCCATATGTTTAATTGCTCTACAGCCACTTGTAGAAATATTCTGAATTATGGAGTGGTTTGGGCTGGAAGGGGACCTTGAAGATCATCAAGTTCCAACCTCCCTGCCATTGGCAGGAACACTTTTCACTAGACCAGGTTGCTCAGAGGTCCAACCTGGCCTTGAACTTCCAGGCATGGGGTATCCACAGCTTCTCTGGGCAACCTGTTCTGGTGCTTCACCACTCTCACAGTAAAGAGTTTTCCCTAACGTCTAATTTAAACCTACTCTCTTTCCATTTGAACCTATTCACCCTTGTCCTGTCACTACATGCTCTCATAAATAGTTTTGTCCCATCTTTCCTATAGGCTCCTTTCAGGTACTGGAAGGACACAATTAGGTCACTCCAAAGCCTTCTTTTTTCCACGCTGAACAATCCAAAGTCTCTCAGCCTTTCCTCATAGATGATGTGCTCCGTCCCTCTGATCAACTTTGTGGCCCTCCTCTGGACTCACTCCAACAGGTCAATGTCCAAATATTAAACACTTATCCTCTAGATTAATTCCTAGGATAGATGGCACCATTATGAACAGCTGATGAGTCCAGATATGAAGCAGCACAATAAGAGACAGATAATTTTATCTTGTTTTTATTGACATTATTTAAAGTGCTTGCACAAGAAGGCCTTTCCCTGACAGCAGATCCTCAGGAGGTAAATAGCAAAAGAAAAAAGAAATTTAAAGAAGTCAAACCATCCAATTATTGAGTTAGGACTAATTGCTCAAATACAACCAAATCAAATTACACCCAAACAGAACAGCTCCTTGACAAGACCACCAACCACCAGCAACTAATAAATAAAAGAATTCTTTGCATGAATGGTGCAATTTTGAATGATTACTCACCTATATGTCGTTACACAGAAAAGTGAAAGACCCTGAATCTCACCAATTCACACAAATTCAAGGATTAATTCTTCACCTTCAGCTTTCCCAGTGTCTCAAATTCTCTATTCATATAACTGCATCCCAGGCAAATCAAGTACCTGTATAGTAACTTACTGACAACACACCTTTACTCTTACAGTGAACAAAAATTACTACCTACAAATCAAAACTCAGTAAGTTATAGTGGGAGGGTAAGGCAACGTTTCCAATAGTGGTATCAGGCAACTGATACAGGAGGAAGAAACAGCACTCTGCTGGCCCATAATATTTCTTTTTAATAAGAAGGCAGACAGAATGGGAGTACAGTCTGCTTACAAACTGCTCATGCAATCTGAACTACGGCAGCATTTCATCATAAATTCTTAGCTGTCTAAGAGATGTAACATACAGGATACAGGTGCTGTCATCTGCAGATTATTTTAATAAAATAATAAAAAGAAACTAAACAAAAAGCCCCAAACAACACAAAACAAAAACCAACAAAATAAAAAGCCCACAAGTCACATCTCCAAAGTTATGCTGAGGAACTTCAAGGGATTTGAAATCCTTGTATCATGAATGCCAGTCAGATTATTAGCACTGTTACACATGCTGATTGCCAACCAGCCACCAGTGTACTAGCAAGCCTCTACCATAACAAATCCACAGTTACCAAAAAAAAAATGCTTTAGTAATCCACACATATTTTTATTAATAAGGCAGACAGTACCAGAAAGCTGCAATTCCTGTTTCAGGCTAGTGCTGGCCATAATGTGAACCAGCAACATATCAGATCAGGGAACTGATCCAGCAATAAAATTGCTCTGACGGTATTTTGCCACTTCAATTCGGATGCCACTCAGTACCAGTGAGGCACAGGCAGGGGAGACTGCTGAGCCCAGAGGAGCTAGAGCAGGATCTACTCTAGTCGCAGGGGCAACTCCAGCAAAGCCAGACTCTGACCATAGTGGAGCCACACTTCCACTCCTGTAGCTTCACATCTCAGCTTGGAGAAATGGCGAGGTACCATTCACATCACCTCCCTTTCTTGTCATAATATTTTGACAATGCAACATATCCTTACATTAGACCTGATGCTTTCCCACTTCTGCCCCCTTTACCTTTCCTCACTCCCACAAGCACCAGGCTCTTTCCCTGCCCTTGTGCACACCAATAAGATGCCTTCCAGAGTAAGGGACACCCAGAAGCTGAGGGCACACGTTAGCCATGGCCACATGGGCACACAGAGGAAACATCCCAGAGGACATGGTAATGCTGGGTGGTATGCAACATCACAGGATGAACTTCGACAAGTACCACAAAAGTAGGCATGACACACTGTCACTTGAAAAGAAACCAAAACTTCCATGCTACTGTCAATTTGGAAACTGTGCACACTTATAAGTGAATAGAAAAGGTTCAATTACATGAAAAATGAGGCTGGACTGGCCCCAGTCACTGCTATTATGCACTCAGGCTACTACAAAGTGTTGGGCAACGGGAAGCTGGCCCAAGCAACTCCCAGTTGTGAAAGCAAAGTTCTTCAGTAGAAGAGCAGAGGGGAAAAATGGAAGTTGGTGGTGGTGCCTGTGTGTTTGTGGAATAGAAGTTTTTGTTTTATTCAATTTTTTTTAATAAAGACAATATGTAAAATGAGCTGAAAAAGAATAATAAAATAACCATCAGCATTGGTGGTTCAGTGGTAGAATTCTCGCCTGCCACGCGGGAGGCCCGGGTTCGATTCCCGGCCAATGCAAGTTGGTACTTTTAGGGAGGTGATTCCATGACTCCACTCCAGTGAGACCCCTCCTGGAGTTGCTGCATCCATCTCTGGTGTTCCCAGCACAGGAAGGACATGGATCTGCTGGAGAGAGTCCAGAGGAGAGCCACCAAGATAATTACAGGGATGGAGCACCTCTCCCTGGAGGAAAGGCTGAGAGAAAGTCTCTTGCACTTCAGATGGAAAGAGAGTAGGCTCACATTAGGTATCAGGAAGAAATTCTTTACTGTTGGGTGGTGAGGCACCAGAACAAGTTGCCCAGAGAAGTTGTGGCTGCCCCGTTCCTGAAAGTGTTTAAGGCCAGGGTGGATGGAGCTCTGAGCAACCTGATCTAGTTGAAGGTGTCCCTTTCCATGCTAGGGGTGCTGGAACTAGAAGACTGTGCCTTCCAACGCAGACCATTTTTTGATTCAGTGATCCTGATTACAGAATAAACATGTAATTCAGTTAACATTCATTTCAGAAAACTAAAACTGACAAGTCTTGTTTCAGTCTGTAGGGCAGTTTTTAAGGTTTTGTTGGGGTTTTTCAACAGCTTCAGAAGTTGAACTGGCTTATGGGAAAGGAGACAGGATATAGTGGGAATGACATTTTCCCTTTCAGAAATCGGGAACTAGTTAGTCCAGCTCACCCTTACCGTGAAGCCATATTTTAAGACACATACTTTCTTGCCAAAATTTCTTCCATTTTCCTCTTGCAGTTCTAAAGCACAAGACAGTCTTAAAAGTCTGAAAAGCCTGAAATAAAGACATGCTAGACAAAAACTGTCAGAACTTGAAATTTCTAGGAGTCATTCCAAGGCCCTTCAGAAGGGCCACTGAAGGGACATTTAAAGGGGGATCCACTTCTGTTTCTTATTTGTCTTGCCTACTATCTTGTAAAGCTATACAGACGAGCTCCTTTAGTTTCTGTTTTAAAAAAACAAGTAGCTGATCTTCTGATGTGTTAAGGGTACTGCTTTCACTATGTCTGACTAGCAAGTTTTGGGAGAAGTCAGTTGAAAAGTAAAGTGTTGACTCTGACACAACTGACTCATGCATGCCACTGCACACGGTGCTTATCTTACACGAAAGTTCAGCTGACGAAATGCAAAGGGAAACCTAGATAGATCTAAAATTAGCCAAAAAAAAGAAAGCCTACCTACCTCTTTTGTAGCCACTTCATTCTTTGTCTCAAGGACAACTACTGCTATTGGTTTTAGCATTTTATTAGTTTTTGTTTCGTGAATAACCATGTAAAAGACAATCTACAACACAGTACTTTTAAGAAAGAGACATTTCTCTTGCAAAGAGAAAAAAATAATGCTGTAGGACTCCTATTGTAAATTTATGACTTGAGGGGCTACTTGGTAAGAAAAGTTGACAGCATCTAACACATGGCAGGCAGATCAGATGCTCTTCATTTGTTTAACACTTAGAATTCTCTACTTCAGAGAGCATTAGCATGGTTTGCATGGGAGTTCTAACCAGCCAAGAACTACTAAAAAAGGTGCTCTATGAAAAGGCATTTTTCATTTGTTAAGAATGAACAACGTAAGTTACCCGTCTTTCTAATAAAGCCATAGACCAAATGTTCATGCACCTTAATCTGTACGCTACCATCCAGCAGCACAAATACACGTTCAAGGAAAGACAATTTATTTGAGACAATAATTTTAAGCGAAATTGGAGCACGTACAACAAAAAACTTAAGACAGGCTTTTGGCTTTCACATTGACTTCTGGAAGACAGATAATAATCTAGCCTTGCATGAAGTCTACCTACATAAAAATTCTTCTGCCACGGTTTTCTCATAAGGCAAATTTGAACACGCAGAGTAAACTTAGACCAGCCATGCTCCTTGCGATGCAACTGTAGCAACTCTGACCAGCCCCAGGAACTCTAAAGCTGGTATCAATAAATCAAGGTCATTGCCCTAGACACAAAGTCTCCTCCTGCACTCTCTGCCTGAACTTGAAACAGCTTTAAGACGTCCTTACAAACATAATTGATACCATTAACAGATAAAAAAATAAAATGCCAAGTCAAATGCACAGTAAGCCAAACATTAAGACAAATACATAAAATATATCATCCATACTGGAGATCTAAGCAAAAGACCTTCCAGAAATATGAATCAAATATGCTACACCCAGTGGCTATAAGAACTTTATCTTAACATTTTTAAATTCAGGATTTCACAGCTAACAGGGAATCTTTAAATGCTGAAAAAATGCAAGGATTATTCTAGTCAATGGCAACCGTATCAGCAACAAAATGAATTTTCTACACATATCAGATAAGGAGAAAAAGAGACAGCAAAAAAAATTGCATCATGTTTCTCATTATTTAGAAACCAAGTCTCCAGAATAAGTTTTTTTTTCCAATAATATCAAATTTGTAGAGAAGCCATCTACACAGAATCCAATACTTCCTTTTACTGTGGCATATAAAATATGAACGACACAGTTTACAGCCCTGGGGATGTGTTATGATATCAAATAAATTTCTGCAATCAGATATTCTAATTACATATGCATTAATAAAATTTTGAATGTTCAACTGGGTTTTTCTGGGAGAGAAGAACATCTTTACATGATGACTTTTGGCAATCAAACACAGCTTTCATTATTCCATAATTCCAAAAGACTGTTCCACCTCAAACTGACACAGAAGAGAATTTGAAAAAATAAATGAGACACATTAGAAACAACAGTTAAGAGCAGCTTTATTGAAACTTTCTCACCTACTCCCAAAAGTAACATGTAAAGAAATATTTAAATAGGACAAATTTGAACATACTTGTCCTCTAGGCAACTGCCCATGTTTCTAATTATAAAGTTCTTTATTTGCCTAGATCATCTGCATATTATAAGCATATCCATCTCTTTTTTCCAATGTTACTTCATCTAAATCTGGGCACACATAAAGAAATTGACCTATCCACCAAATCATTTGGATTTATTCTCACATTTTTTCACAGGACTGACTCTTCAGAAGAAAATCAACTGCCTGTAAATCAGACTGGAAAAGTATCACCAACAGCATGTTGTAAAAACCTCCCCTGTACAAAACAAACAGAATCAAACTGTCTTCTACTGCACTCTAACCTTAATCAAATGAGATAGTATCTAAATGACAATAAGACATTCAACTTTGGCAGAAAATGGTACCTTTTTATTGACATTTGAATACACTTTGATATTTGGGGCAGCACAACATCATAGCTTTTGGTTATTTTAACATCAATTTCAGAGCTTCTGTCTGAGATGTAATTCATTTAAATAGAAGCAATAATTTCATATCTTATTTGAACAACCTTTTACAGACTTAAAAACTGAGGTTTCCAAAAGGACCAGTCTTTTCGATTTGAAACAGCTTCATTGTAGATTATCAAAATCAACACTAGCAGAAGCAGTGTTTTGTGGGGTTTTGGTGGGCTTTTTAAAGCATATAAAGCAAAATCATTCAAGCACAATGAGACAAATAAACGGCTATTTTAAAATATTTATAACCAGTCTACTAAAAGCTTTTTATGCTGTCTGAGGTCCCTGCGCATTGACAGTAACTCAAAGAAAGCATAAGATGCCCTTTTCTCACTGGGACAGAACAACTGTGCCAAAAGGAAGCTCTCCCATTAAATGAAAACTGTAGTTCACTTTCGAATTACAACATCCATACCAGGACACTAGGGGGAACCTGAAAGCAGTCCACTTCAAAAATCTCTTGCACACTCTGATCCTGCCATTAACTCTAAATTTTCATTCATGAACAAGTGATTTAGATATACAAGGAAGAGAACATTTTTTCAGACAACTGAGGTTATAATGCTTAAACATTTGAAATGTAGTCACATATTGGGAAAAATCCATGGCATTCTGACAGCCTCAGACAGCAAGATATTATACAGTAGTACAGAGAACATCCATCATTCTCTCCATTCTTGCAGTTCTTCCAGTCTTTTTTATTGAAGAAAATTATGAAGCTGCATACTCAAATACCAAGAAAAGTACGTAAAACAAAAAGTTGAAAAGGCTGCAATGCTTATTTACCCTTAGTGTTTAGGAAATGAAACAAAGCAGCCTAAAGAAAAGTTTGCTCTAAGTATTTGACACTTGTTTCTACTTTTGACTCATTCCATAATTTAACTTTAGGATATTTGATAACACATGATACAATGTTATTAGCAACTTACACCCATAAACATGCCTGCTCTCCTAAGCAGTATCACCCTGGGCACATTGCACAACAGGGAACTACACAATTCAGACTTTTGGAACCACTGTGTCAGCAGGCTTCACTTCTACTCTGGGTATTAATTTCAATATGCAAAATAACCCCACACTTCTAAAAGTCCTTTTAGAAGTATTAGGAGACAAAAATAGACATGCAGTTTTGAGATGATGAGAGATAAGACATGTCATTAGCCACATTCACAGCCTAACACTTTATAAGGAGGATGAGGAAGAGAGCGTCACTAAGGGTTTCCTAAAATTACCCATTTTCCTTAAATAATAATTTTCTTACCTCTATGTACTTACTGATACTTTAAAGCAGTATTACATTCCATAACAAAGCTTTCCAAAAAATTCCCATCTTCTTTCAGCTAACCATTCATGTATTTTCCAGGTGTTGCAAACTAACTTGACTTAAGTCTTTTTTACTAATGTTACCAATAGAACTGTCAATGCATGTTAATAAAGGTGCAAACATTTACAGTTGGGACTTGAAGATCTTAAAGGTGTTTTCCAACCTAAATGAGTCTACAATTTCTATGATTCTAAAGGAGAGACATCAGTGCTTACACTGCTGAAGTGTAACATCCTTAGTATTTAGTATTAATTCTGAAGCATCGACTCAAACACAACTTTTCCAACACTAACCTCTTCACCAAGATTTTATGAAGAAATACCAATAGAGTCACAACACGAAAGAAAATCCCTCTGCTTAAGTTGCTTTTATTGGAAATTTATGAAACTGCAGAGGAAAATTCTAACTATTGTAAATTAGGAAGTCACTGAAGGAGCCATTCACCACAGGATATTACTAATACATGATCTAAGAAGGCATGAACATAACTCACCCACACTACACTCGCTTGACAATCAGGCACCACTTCTTCGCAAATACATCGTGACCAGGCCTTGAATCACAGGCATTCTCTATTACACCAACAGAGACACACACAACCAAAGTCATCAGTAATTATTTAAAACCGGAAACCTCACTTAGCCCTCAGCTGCCAAGGAAGACAAATTGCTCAGTCCTCAGCTCCTCTGTTGTGCTGTAGCTGTATGCTATAGCACTTTCTAGGATGAAGACTTGATTGCTCTTAGGTGGGTGTCTTAGAATACCATGAAGGACCACATCCAATTATCCACTTTAAACCAAGTAATTCTGGCTATTTCATTGCATCTAATCTCTGAACAACTTTGATAGAAACCATCGTTCTCATTAATAATACTTCTGTCAAACTACCTGCTACAAGTAAGTTTAACACATTAACCTACATAATTAGTAGAGTTCACTTAACAAAAATCAGCTTCCTCATTTACAACAAGTTCCATTGATCAACTGCACCAAAAGCTCTGCTTCTTTTACATGGGTTCATTTAGAGTCTTGTTGCTTCACTTGTAACCAACAGTTTTCAGGTTTGGATTTTCTATGATTTGGATTGATATAGGATTATTGACCTTATTATACAGGACATAAAGCATGTAACTTGTTTCTAAACTTTTTGTCCCCACTGGTGGTGTCAAATTAGGAGATCACTGCTCATGACTGTTTCAGAGCATGATCACTATATATATCAAAGGAAAGACAGGATAATATTTATGAGTTCTTCAATTTCGGGTACTTCTAACAAAGCTGCCTTCTCACAGCCTAGGGGATTTAGAAGCACTTTCTTCAGTAATATGAACAGCACATGGCAGAGAGAACCAACAAAAGAACACAGTCACACCCAGGGCACATTTACATTTCAGCTTTTATTACTATCTGCCTAGAATTAATACACTGGAAAGCTGCTGCGGGTCTCTGCCTAGAACACACTTCGCTTGGAGCTTAGCAACTCGTGCCAAAGTTGAGAGACAGTAGCACAGTAACATGAGGAAGGGCAATGTTATACTACTTAAAAGGAACTCAGTTTTCAGTTATACATGAAGCAGCATATGAAACAGAAATACTGCTGAGTTGCAAATGCCTCTTTCTCACTCTAACTAAGAAGCACTGGTCTACAGCCAGCAAGAAAACTTCTCGCCACGCTGCAGTATAAGTCACTGTCAATCTTGCAGGTATGTGGAGTAAGCACATCAATTTTTCAGTCACAAAGCATCTTTTTTAATAGAAAACATCCTGTGGGAATCTTTCAGCGTCACAGGAATACAGACTCACTGCTCACACAGAACAGGGCACTCAGTGACAATCCAGTTCCTTTGAGGCCATCTGTCAATACAGAATCAATTAAGCTGGAAAAGGCCTCCAGGATTATAGAGATCAACCTTTGACCGATCATAAACAGATGAGGTTAAGGATAGGAGTCAGGCAAACCTCACTCTAACAATGAAAAGCACTGGATACCAAATAATAAACCACAATAAATGGGGAAAAGGAGAACTACAGCCTTGTCAAGATGCCTAAAACTCGTCTCTGTTGCTTGGTGCTACACATGAATTTTCCATGGAATTCTTAAGAATTACCTTGACCACAGAACCTACAGAAGGACACCACCAAGCTCTGCTTCGCCCCGTTTCCCCTCTCACAATAAGCCGCTTTCTTGACCATTACCTTATCTTAATGATTCCTATGTAAGAAAGAAGGCATTGAAAGCAGTTCCCAGATTATTCTCCTCTTTTCTATCTTATACTTCAGGAATACTACTGGACTTAAAAATGTTTCTTAAGGATCTGTTAGTTACATGTTAGATTCGTACAAGAAAAAAGTATTTTGATATAGAGCTCTACAGGAGACAAGTTCTCCATACTAAGGTCATGTCCATTCTTTTCTTTAACAACACATAACTTCTTCCATTTAAATTCAGTACACCTTAAAGATAAATACACACACAAACAATCTGTTCACCACTAAAGAGCCATTGTTCAGCTTTCATTAAATTGTACAGCATATTGTATACATTCATGGTACTTGGATCTTTTTTTAGCAACCCTCAAGACAGGAAGGAAATTTTTTTCTATCTTCACCAAAGAGCCTGTTTTATACCATAGGACAACTGAACCAGGAAACAGGTTCTCCATATCATAAAGTGGCCACAATACATAAAACTATTTACAGTCTTACAATTGATGCTCTGAGCTTGACTATAGCAGTAATGCAAGCCAAAATACAGAAGCAAACGTGCCATCTTGGAGGTATGTATTTCTTTACCCTCCAATAGAAATTCAAGCATGTTGTACACTTACATTTCATTTCCAGAAAGAAGCATGCATACAAATACAGATTGCCTTTCTGTCACTTCCACAAGGACTCAGCTCCCCAGCCTCAGCCCCCTTGGGCTCTCAACAGCTTCCACAGCACCTGACACCTGTACTGCCACTGCCTGCGCCTCTCCCCAGCTCTTGCCACCTCTGCAACTTCTAAAACAAACTTAAACCTCCACCACCATCCTCTAGAAGGCATTTCTGAAAACAGATAAACATTTTCTTGGATCCCCAGTGCTTTTACTGCCACCAAATTCATCTTCTCACTACAACCTCTCCCAGCACCTAGAAGTGGACACTTGTGATGTTACTCAGAATAGGCATCAGTGGCAATTTCAACTCTCAAGAGTGTTCTGCAGCAATCTCTTAGAGCTACAAGACTACAACCTTAGCTGTTTGAAAAGTTATTATCTAAACAATGGTCATTAAGCACTACACATTTCTTCCAAGAACAGCCAAAGACAAAATATGCCTTTTTTCAAAAAGCTGAAGTTAATTATTTGTTAATGCATCAACCCCCAACACAGTTTTCAAAGTGAGACCTACTTTTCCACCCCTCCCCCAACGAAATACGGCTATAGAGTTGATATATGTAGACTAGGAAGCAGACCTGGTTTGAAGACTACTGTTTTAACATGCAAATGCTCACCTTTACATTGCCTCCAGGATCCGGAAGTTTATAATCATCAGACGCGCAGCCTGGGCTACCATAAATGCAAATACAGTAAACATCCAGTCATACAACAAATCACTGAATGTAACAGAGAGAAATTCATTATCTTATTTAACAAAGCAGCATATTTCAAGTTATTTCTGTATGAGGACTAGCTAAAATCACATGTACCAAACGGCTTACAGTAAGCTGGCCCCATTGCCAATGAGAAAAGCACACTGAGCTTTCTTGTTTGCCTGGCTTTTCAAAAGGTTCTGTCAATGCAAAGCACAGAATCCAAGTAGTAGGTATATTCTTTGACCTTGAACATATCAAATTTCCTCAGATCCCTATTTATATTTTGCCCTTCATTTATATCTTTACAGCAAAGGCAACTTAGTCATGCTCAAGAATTAAAGCCTCAGACTAACACCATTTGGCTTCACTCAACAGAATATGGCCATCTTCTTCCAGAACTACAAGCCAACAGGCTACCTACCAAGCCCATCTGCACTATGCAAACATTATAAAGAATTGGAATTTATTTGTATCTATAAATGGACTAACTTAAGTACACTTAATCGCATCAAACAAAATGTTGTTTGACAAATAAGGTTTCCTATCATGTCAAAATCATTTGGTGGACAGCTGTTCCATTAAAAGAATATAAAACTTAGCATCCCACCCCTATTTAATTTTTTCTCTTCCTGGTGATCAGATTTTTTAACCTTTTTTGTGTGCACTGCTCTAAAAGCTCAAATCTATAATTTTAGTTAGTTTAAAAATAAATGTTCATTCCACTGACTTTCAGGAAAAATACTCTCAACTTCTCAATAAACTGATATTCTTCAGCTGAAGCTCTACCTAAAGCACCTGTGTATAAAAACAAGGCCCAAGAATATTTATTCTTACAACACATAGAATCATGTACATTTACATATTTCAGTAAAAGCAGTCAAAGTCAATCTAGCAAAGTACACTATATAATATGCTGAAAAAAGCCCTCTGGTTATGTTTCTAAAAACATATAAAGCAATTGTGAGCATTTTAGATAGCAATAGCAGTTAAGGCAGGTAATGGATGGCAACACTGATGCCAACAAGCAAAAGAAAAGGTTGTTCTTCCTTTCCTGACTGACATATATCAGCAGTTTGAAAAACTCAAGTATTTCCACAAAAATGAGTTAGAATAGCTTTAATCAAATTGCTTATATTTGCAATCTAAAATTAAAGCTGGTTTTGTAAACTTAGTTTATAAGCTGAATCATTATCAATCTGCAATTCAACCAAATATTAATTATAAGTGTATCTACTTTATTAACTTCCTTTTTGCTATCCCTGAGTTGCACGCAAGCGCAGCAAAGTTAATAAAAAAAAACAAACTGAAAAAGGAAAGGATCTCTGCTACTCTTGGGTTTTATCACTTCCTTAAATGAGTCATAACAATCATCAGATGCTATCTGTTTGTTTTTATATAAACAGTTTTAAAATTCATGGCTGGTAGGGTGTAGTCATTTCACAAACAAAATGAAGAATTTACCACTAACAGGAACACCAACTGTGGCTATTCAGTAAGAAGTTTCTCATTTCCTTTTTCATACACAAAGTCTGTCTGGAAATATGTTTGACACGCTAAAGAAATGCATGTGCTTACATAACAGTATATGCTCACAACAGTGTTATACAAGCAAAAGGAAAAAAAAATTCCAAAAATCAGTAGCCTAAAACAAGCAGTAAGATTAAATACAACCTTTCCCATAGCTTTTTTTTTCAATAGAAACAAAGAAGCAATAAATCTGGCAGTAGCCTAAATAAGCCTACCTTGCCACTTAGAATGCTAAATAAAGAGCTTGAAATCAGTCCTTTGATTTCACAAGTTAGTCAGAGAACCCACAGCATACCTTCTTTAAACATTCTTTCTGGGGAGCAACTAGAAAAGAAGATCCTCTAGTTTGGTCTCACCCTAGTAAGCACCAGTAGCATTATTCGGTCAAAATCCCTCATGAAGGAATTCCTAGAACATAGACTGAAGCCACAGTGTTTGTACCTATAATGAATTACGTTTACAGATATCACAAACAAAAAGAAAAAAATATTTAGGCTTTTCAAAAACTGATGCATCTCCAATATGGTAGAACTGTCTCTGCTCTACATAATGAGGTATTTATTAAATGCTGTTAAATATTTCCAGGTAAGGGAAAGAGATATCTATTATTACAGGCACATGATCTGACAACATGAACATGAAAATCTGCTGTGTTTGGTCCCTCCAAGCTGAGAAGCCAAGAAGTTATGCAACATTGACCAACACAACAGCACCAGCCAACTAAAAACGTTAATGATTATCGTTAATGAATATTTGCCTTGAAGAAATAGCAGTCATTACAAGTTTACAGCACTGAGGTTGTTAAAGTAATATTGACATGACATGCCTATCAAAAACAAGCTGCAGGTAGACCAAAGCATTCACATGAACATATGAGTTTTAAATCTATATTGGGAACAGAACTGGATGGTACAGTGTAGTAGTTTCACAACATAAACCTGGGCGTAGCACATCGATCTAACCAGGGCTCAGCCAGTAGATGTCACAGCAGTTCACAGCCAAAGCTACAAAGGGCCCTGGAACACCTTTCAAGTTTGCACAATATGTTACAGGGTGAAGTCTCCAACACCAGCCAAAGGAACAGGCACATCAGAGATCCCAGTTCCAAGAACTGCACAGGAAGGATGTCACCATCCAGATGCTCCTCCCTGGATCACTGCTGTCAATCGCAGTGGCCTCCCTCACCTATCTTTGAGGTGCTGAGCAGGCCAGGTGAAAGAGCTGCAGGAAGAAATAAACATATGGCACAAGAAGGAAGATAAGATAAGCAGGAGGTCCTAGGAGGTCTGCTGTTTGCTGAACAACATTTTGGAATAACTGGGGCTCATCCAATCTTCAAACTACTGGACTTTCCTGCTTATCTATACGGACACCAGTGACACTTACAAAATGCAACTACTGAGCAAATCAAGAATGACTACTGGGCACTGTGGGCAAGGAAACCCATGCAGTGTTTCTCAGTCTTTCCAGTGAGAAGCAAAAGGCTTAGGGCAGAGTAGGTGTATCCAGAGAGTCAGTACATGGTTGTTAGCAGAGCTTTAATGCTATGACCACAGAAACCTCTTCCAGGAAGAAGGATCCATCTGACAAAGTGTGGCAAGAGTATCTTTGTTACCAGGCACAACAAGCCTGTGAGTATGACTTTAAACCAAGCATGGTGGAGAAAGGCTGTCACACTTGAGGAGAAGTAGACGTGGGAACATAAGTCAGAAGGCTCACACACTTCCCTTGTGGAAGTGGCCTGTCTGTGAGCCCATCTCAAGTGCTTTTACACAGCATGGGAAGTAACAGGACTTAGTCCATGCACCATTGCAGAGCTACAACCTCATGGGAATTAGAGTGTGATGGTGGGACAGCTCACATGGTTGAGGTGCTACAATGGAAGATCAGAGGCTCTTTAGAAAAACCAGCCTGGAAAAGTAAGGAACATAGATTTCTAGCTATGTAATGGAATGGCAGCAACACACCCTGCTTTGCTTGGAATGAGTGACAAGGCGTTGAAGACGCTATAGGTAAGGATCAGAGAACAGTCCAACACGGGCAACTTTGTACTAGGTGCCCGCCACAGACCTCCTGATTAAGAAGGGGCCATAGAAAAAGCCTTCATTTGAAAGCTGAAGGAAGCTTCATGATTGCAGACACTCCAGGGTCGAAAACCACTAGTATCTGCTGGTTGGGTATAGTCAAACATAAGCACTCAAGGAATTTTCTTGAATTTGTTGAAAATTACTTCTTGGTGCCAGTCATCAATGACCCAACTAGTGAATATGCTCTGCTGGACCTGTTGCTCACAAACAACGAAGAAGCAGACAGAGATGTGAAAGCCAAAAGCAGCCTTGGCTGCAGCAATCATGAAATCATGGAGTTTAAAGTTCTGAGAGAGGGAGAAAGACCAATACTACAGCATACAGTGCACAACCCAGTACATAGTTACAACATGGCACTTCAGGAGAGCAGATTTCACCTTGTCCAGGGACCTGCTTGGCAGAACCTCCCAGAAGACAATGGAGGGTGAAGGCAAAGCCTGAGTACCGGCTGATCTTCAAGGACAGCATCCTCAAAGCACAACAGGAACCACTGCTGCATGCAGGAACTCAAGCAGGCTTGACAATGGACCAGTGTGAAAGAAAAGGGAACCTGTAGCTGAGCTCAAATGCAAAACAGAATACATGAAAGATGGAAGCAGAAGTGGGAGGAATATATAGACATTATCTAACTGGGCAGGGGTGGAGTTAGATAAGCCAGAGCTGTGGGTGGAAGTTATAATGGATGTGAAGGGCACTACAAAGGGGAGAAAACACACTTTAGTTTTTTCATCCAAAAGTGAACTTATACAGCAGAAACAGAAAATAAATCTTTGTACAATAGGTGTTATTCACACCAGCATCTGCTAGCCATCCTTTACTTAAAAATATAAGAGAAAATCTGAAGAACTGGGGCTTCTAAATGCAAACTTGAAATCTGATCAGTTAGCAGTAAATGTGATTAACTAGCTGTACTAGCTTACTCATAAACCTATCTAAAAGAAAGAAATCACACACGCTTCCACTTAACATGATTTTTGAGATCCAGAACACAGCAGCCTGAATCTCTTGACGTAGCAACACAATTTTTGCACTAAGAAGCAGTCACAGTTGAGAAATGGACACCAAATGAGATTCTATTACAACACTTCTGTGAACAGGTTTGCTTTAACCTCTTTCTGTTCTTTGGTAACAAAGATATACATGCAAAGCAGGCTGATTAGAGATTCTCTAGTCTTCTGATTATAACATGCTAGTGAAACAATCAGTTCATGATGTTCAGAGGCAGCACTTTTTGTGCAAGCAAATTCTTAACTTTTTCTAGCAAGGAATTACTGGTATCATTACCCCTGCCGTAACCTAGGTATTCACAATAACTTAGCTGCCTTTTTCTTCATCCAAAAATAGATCCCAGTCAAGACACAGCCAGCATATATTTAGTAGACATTAGTCATGGAAAATGAAAAGGAATCAGTCTAGTGCAAAAATGAGTAAGGGAAAAAACAAATCTTCACGTTACATTTTAGGGAGGCATAGTTTTTCAAGACATTATTTCCACATACACACGTGCCCCCATAGTAAAAACATAATAACTGAAAAAAACAGTCGGGTTTTCATAAGAGTCCTCGGTTCACCCCACCTGAAAGCATACGTCAGCTACCAGATCCTCAGTACTATAGCTGCACTGTAAAAGCAACAGTAGCAGAGGGCAGAGTAGGTCAAACAGCACAATTCCAGCATCCAGGGGATGCTTCTCTGTAATTCCCACTTCCTCTCCACAGCTTCCACCCACACACCTCATTCACAGGAAGCTCCAGTTTGTTTGGAGGCAGACTCCAGACATTCTGTTAAACTGGGGCAACAGTCTGACAACAGGTGCCCAATCCGGAAGCATCTACTTAAGTTTAAAAAAAACTTCAAGTCTGTTTTTAAGTTTAAAAATACTCTGGTATTTCAGGATACTATCTTAGCACTACTGCCAAGGAAGTAAGTCTAGATGCCTTGCAGCACAACTACATCTTATGAAAAACATCAATACTCATTCTGTATAAATCGTAGAAAATTTAAACTTCCAATTAGTTTGAATAAGACAAAAAACCAAAACAAGTAACCAACAATAACGAAAACCCTGAGCCATAAGAAATCTCAAAATCTCTCACAGTAGGATTCTGGGAAAGAAGATGACTCACCTATCCCTCACAAAGTATTGTATAGTGAGAGTTCAAATGAAGATTTGAGTAAGGTCCTACTCTTCAAGTTGGCATTGTGTTAATCTAAAATCGTCTTCAAAGCAGAAGACAGAAGAGTGGGGGAAAGGGAAGGTCTAGGTGGTACATTACTAAGGATATAATGCAGAGGCAGAGTCAAACTCAAAAAAAAAAAACTTTTAGAAAAGAGGATACTGAAGGGAGATACAAGATAATACAATGAGTACAGCACTGGGAATGCTTCTGCTAAAATGGGACTTGCTAGAATTAATAAGCCAGGGGTATTTCAAGGTTATGAAGCATTCCAGTAGTGCTGAAATAAGACAACTGGTGCCAGTATATCCAAACAGGACAACCATTTCATTACATAGCTTTGAGTCATTTTAGTTTAAGGGACTGGAGGAGGAAAAACAAAATCTCAAAAAGCTCAAAAAACTTTCAGTTAACAGCCTTTCCTGGGCAGAAGTCACAAGAGCATCCAGACTGTCAGATAACACTACTACGGATCAATATTCCGAAAAGTTACTTCAGTCAACACAGGGTGTACCAAGGCTATACAGCTCTACTCATGTGACACTGGACAATTTACACAGACAACTGTAATTCCCAAAAAGAACAAGCATTCACTTTTTTCTCCACATTTATAAAAATGGAATCGCCTTCCTGCTCTACAGTCCTGGCACTGTTATTGGAAGAATAAAACATTTAGTCTTCTCTGTAAGTAAAGAAATGATAAAAAAACTGTAAGCCATCCCCTAAAGACAAAATGACTGAAAACACTGTAAGAAACAAAGTTTTCCAAACTTAGGTAAATAGGCACACTGATACATAACTAAAATGGCTCCATCTACTGGTTAAAATGTAAATTTCCTAAGTTATGACACTAGTGCAGAGAATTTGATTCCCAGTGAAACAAGCAACTCTGAGGATGCCACACACAAACAAACACAAGAGTCTTAGACAGAAAATCCCTTCTAATAACTGTTGCGATATGCTGGCAAAGCAGATTTGGGACATCTTAAACACATGTTGGTATTTTTTAAAAATAAAGTAGTATTTTCATCTACTGGTAATTTTGGAAATGTAAATTTAGAAATGCAAATATTTAAGAATATTGTAAGATCATCTGTAAAAGCATCAAAATTCTCATTTTACCATTCAGACATTTTCTGATCTACAGGGTTAAGTAGTACCTGGTGCTCATCTCTGTGTCCTTATTTACAAAACACTCATTTGAACTTCACTATTCCTATCACTATTTCAAAACATCAGCTGGACATCTATCTTCATTTTAGCAAAAAAAATCTGATGTGTCCCTAAACTTTATCACTCCAGAATGAGCTATACCAAAAGCACGACAATATTCTTTGGAGACCTTCTCTAGCTAAGTTTGAGTACACTCGAAGTTATACTATGTTTTTTTATCTACCACTAGTTATAGAGCAGTTCTATTTACTAAGCACTACTACTGCTTCAGGGCCATTAAAGGTCCTGTGCAACAGATATCCTTGCATAGAGGGCATCAATATTCAGAGGCCCACAACAAATTTGGTGACATGTCAGAAGTCACCTGCAGAAGCAGATCAATGACATGGATATAAATCAACAACTACTCAACTTGGTACACCCCCAGCTTATTCTGGACAGAAAATAGAACTACTACAATGAAGTGTAATGAAAGTTCTCAAATAACACAACAAGTTTTTGACCGCCACGGTAACTTTTCAAGAACTCAGAAAGACTGCCAGACATACACTTAACAGCTTACAGAGGCCCACAACACGGTGCAAGCTATACGAGGTACGCACTGTATCCAAAGAGCACAACACAGAAAAGCAGCTTGTCTCTCCAAAGTCATAGCTTCAGGTCTGCAAGGCTGGCAAGCCAGTACAATTCTGTCTGATCAGGGCTATTTAGCTAGGGCACTGCCACACAGCTATAACCGTATTGCTTTAACTTGTGCAGAGCATTTGTTCAGCCAGATGCCACAAACTTGTGGGGGAGGAGAGTTTCCTGCACAGTCCTCAATTATGCAGTACAAACATACCCTCAGTTACCCTTGTCCAGCCATAAAGGGAAAACACCAGTTCGAGCTTACTATGCTAGTAGGAAAAAAAATTATATGCACCAGCGTAATATTCTTCAGAGACCTGTTGTTTGACTTAACATCACAGAAGCGCCATGTTAAATAAGATGACAGCAGAGGACAGTGACTGTAACCCACCTGATTAATGTGATTGCACAGCTGTTAAAAAAATTAAAAAGCTGTAGCCAACCACATTGCCACTTCAGAAAACGCACTGTGACACTATAAGGCAGTACTTTATTGGTTTGATTAGGAAAGCCAGAAGGAGATCTCTGGAAACATGCCCTTCTCCAACAGAGCCACTTTCAATTCTATCATCATCTACAGTAGAATTAATGATAAAACCAGATGTGTTTCATTGAAAGAAGACACAAACAAACCCACTACTTAAGTATACTGCATGGCCTACAACCTTGTGAATATTTTGATATATATGAAGTAGTATCAAATACTAACAGAAATAAAGCTTCCATCTACTTTAAGATAACAAAGTATTTTGAAAATATTACCTGCAGAACATCTAGAGATGGAACTGCAATACATATTCCTTTAAATGCTACTTACAGCTGTTGCAAAGAAGCCCACCAAAGTATGTGGTAATGAACACCATAATGACAAAAGCTAGAAGCTAGAACTAAGATCATTCATATGCAGTATCAAGCATTTTTAATACCGTAAGTGTAACCATCAAACTCACCACTGTATAGAAAACAAACTACCACGTCCCACCCCTATTTTAAAAAATGCAACAAGAATTACCATAAGTAGCTGTTGAGGGAAGAGGAAAAACAAGACAAGCATACAACTCCTCCTCCTTACACTCACAACCTCCAGCTGTTTCCAAATCAGATTTCCTGAGGCTGTTGCTCATCCATTTACTAACCTCAATGTATCTGTCTTCAACACTTGTCCAACCTCCCCTTAAGTTCACACTGTATACATTGTATAGCAAATGTACCTGTGAATCCCTACACTGAATTTCTTTTGTTTGCTCTGAACTTAGCACCTAAGTCTGATTTGACGGAGTGCCTCGTCTTCCACATTCACCTCCTTTCTCCACAGGAGTATTACAGAGCCTTACCATATCACTGTTCCATCATGTCTACCAGGCTGACAAGTCCTAGACTGTTGAATCCTTTATCATCTTTGAACTAATTCATATCTTCTTGTTCTTCAATTAATGTTTTCCAATAATAATGCATCTTTTCTAAGATGAGGGGCAGAAAAGCTAACAGTATGTAAGGTATGAAAGAATCATGGATTTATGCAGTTCTGTATCTTTTTCCTATTCTATTCTCTAGTCATCCCAGATGCTCTCATCATCAGTTGCTCTCTGGTTGTAATAACTATCAGGCACTTGTTTCACCCCACCCTTCCAACTTTCATGTACATATTGCCACCAATCAGGTTCCTCAAAACACCAGAGTCCTAAACACTTACTCATTCTCTTCCGTAAGACTGGTTCTAAAATATAAAACAAGGAAGGTTACAGGATTTTTTTGTATTTTTGATTAACTAAATGGGAGGGGGAGCGAGCAGCATATGACTGACAGAAGTGCTCCTCCGTTAGAGGCACCAGATCTTACCTCATTACATATCTAATACTCTATGAACACAGAAACAACACTGGAGAAAGGAAGAAAATGAATTTTTAGGGACTCCTTTGTTTGATTACGCTTTTCTGTATTTGTAACCCACAGCAGTGAAGTTCTCAGGCTTGATCTGCACTTTTTACAAAGTCCTTTCATCTTATTGAGATGTTTATTTCTGAAAAAGTTATGCACATATAAGCAGTTTCAGCAAGCTTTGCTAACAGGAAGGTAGCCTGTACTGTCAAGAAACACAGGATTAGAAAAATTAAGTCAAGCTCTATTGTCAAAAATACTCATATTTTGGATTAAGTAGCTCTCTTGTATATAAAATTACACCTCTTGCATATAAAACCCACAACAACTCCAATACTGCTATACTATGCAATTGCCCAAAGATCAGCACATCTTGTCTTTTCTGTAAGCCATATACTTCATGTGTTTTTCCCAGAAATTCCTTTTTTCTAGTTCCTACCAAGTCTTCTGCCCTCTCACTTTTCTATCCGTTTCAACTCACCTGGAATTATCTCCCAAATACACTTTAGCACCAAGGTCAGGTATTGCTGTTGCAAGGAAACCAACCTGGACCACTCCACTGAGCACCTCTGTTCAAAACACCTGCATCAAAAATGACCATGCAATAATACAGCAGGAGTTTGTCCCAAAAAACTTGATTTCTGTTACAACAGAACCTAAATGACTGCTGCCAGACCTGACAAATGTGCTCAGGGCACACTGATTTTCATGACATCTGCAATACTGTCTTCATTTGGATTCACCTGAGGGTAACCATTAACATCTTCCACTGTAACCCCACACTCCAAGACTAAAGTTTTTGCAACTCCCTCCACACAGCCGAGCATCTCTTTACTATATGGGAGTATTCTCCTGCCAGCTAAGAAGAGATAACTCATACAGAGGGGGGCAAGGTAGTTTTAACATGAATTAAAACAGGCAAGCAGTCTGCTCTTACACAGAATCGACCTTGAACAAGTTAACATGAATTGTGAATACACCTTTTTTGTGGCAGTGACAAGGTGGGGAACTGGTCTAGAACACATCTGCAAAACCTTTAGAGGTGAGCACACACATCAGTTTCTGAAGTCAACAAAAACTGTAACATTTGCAAAATTCATGGCCCTTTGAACCACTAAGTTATCAACGTTACTGTTATAACAAAGGAAAAGCACACTGAACATACTGATGTCACAGGAAGCGAGCACTTCATTAGACTGCCAATTTTATCAAATGTGACTCAAGTCTCTCCTTGAAGAGTAACGGAAAAATGATGAAAACTCATGTGTTTTCAGTGTTATTTCTCTGTCCGCCACACATTCTTTGTGTTAAAAGCTACACATCCCTCCTCTTCAGGCACTGAAGACAAATCCCTGTGCGACACCTTTTTGGAAAAGGCCCTGAAGGAGAACATCAGAGTAAGAGCTCACAGGCTCATTAACAAAATCCAGACCTTGAGTCATCTGAAGGGAGGGGAAATTACAAGCGTGGAACCACATGTATTTTTCAGCAGCACGGGAAGGCAACACATGCCTGCTCCACTGAGCCACCCGGCCCGAGAAGGAAATGAACCCAAGCTCCGCAGTTCTACCCATCTCCTGCCCACCAACACTCCCACTCCCCAGGACTAGAAACGCGCCGGGGAGCCGTGCCCACCCCCCAGCCCGACCCCGCCGCCGTGCAACACGAGGACAAGGGGAAGCTCGCCGCTTGCCATGTGTGCGCACTTCTCCCTCGCCCAGGAACTCGTCAGCCAGCGGGGCAGGGAGAAAGGCGAGGCCAGGGGCGGCCGCGCCGCCCACCGCCGCCGGCACAAGCCCTGCGGGGCTCTCACAAAGGAACGGGGGGGTGCACGGGGCAGCCGCGGCCGCCGAGCACACGGAGCCCGCGGCCGAACAAAAGGCTCCGGCCCCGCCGCCGCCCCCCGGGGATGGCGGGGGGGACACGGCCGCGCGCACGCGGCCGGCACGCGGGCACACCGGGCGAGAGGGGCCGGGACCCCCGGCCCAGAGGGTCCCGCCGC
>VWZT01003417.1:0-34670 GCA_013397055.1 Pachycephala philippinensis | reverse complement strand
AATTTTCCATGCCAGGTGTCTGCCTCAGGCTGATTTTTTTTTTTTTTTTTTTTTTGGAAAAAAGTAACGAAAATAATTCAGTCATTTCCAAAAATAATGTTATTTGCCCTTGCATAAATAGTCCAACAATCCTGTATTCAAAAGGCTGGGGGGGGTGGGAGGGAGCAGTGTCAAGGTTGTACTTTTGGCTGCCCCTGTAAAGCTTTGCTCCAGTGAAAGTTTTTAGAAAGAAACAGCTGTTAACACTTGTCTAGTAGAGATAAATTTGCCTTGTCTGCCTTTGTAGAAATTACACCTTCCTTAGGCTCATTTAGTTGTGAAACACCTTGTGGTGATGGGACTGAACATCCACATACAGCAGGTGAACCATCCCTTCACGCTTCCTGTTCTTGACTACATACTCACATTGCCCTGGGGCTTCTCCTTCTTGCTACACCAAATACACATTAGCGGGAATTGCATACTGTGGTTGCTTTTTCCACCCTGACACTCTCCCTGGCCTGAGGAGAAAAGTCTTTATTTTCCCACTGCTTCTGGACTGAGCTGTCACTGGAGCTCTAACATAAACACAGGGAGTTGATGGGCACCAGCAGGGCAGAGAGGCCACAGAGCTCCACAACCCGTGCAATACAGCCAGTTCTCTGGATCACTTTCGGGATGCTTTGGGCTTAGCATTTATTTGTTACCAACAGTGAACTCTGAATGGCTGGGAAGTGTCAGGAAGAAAATAGCAGAGGCTTCCCTGCAACAGGGCCAGTCCCAGCTTGACTTCTGAAAGCAGCAAAAAGTCTAGAGTCACTTGATGAGAGGCACAGGGGTTTCAGGATCAGACCGGGATCACAGGAGATGCAGTGTAAAAGCAAAGGCAGGCTGACTGACGCAGATACAGCACAGTTAAGACAAATCAAGGCAAGGGGATCAAGATTGGACTGGGTCTCAGACAAGCCCTCTCAAATGGAGACAGAAGAGCTTCTGGTCTTATCAGCAGTTTTGGAAGCAGCAAATGAAAGGAATGCGTGCATCAACAAATGCTGTGCTGAACTAAGAACACTATAAAAGGAGGCTCTGCAGAGCCCACGGATGAAAATATAAACCTGGCTGTGGAGTCAAAGCAGGCCTCTGGCACTGCTTACCAGCAGGAGGCTTAGCACAGCCTCAGACCCGCTTGCTTTGGAGCCTGGCCACAGGAGAGTGAAAGGCTCCGGACCTTTGCCTGAGCCCGAGCAGGAAGAGCTGATTGGTGACCACTAACCCACTCTATGCTTTTCAGGAAAGGCGCTGGCAGAGCCAGATCAGTCTGCAAACGAAACCAGTTCACCATTTCTCTGAACAGAAGCAAATGCCCTGGAAGGAATAGCAGGTGCACACACTGTTGGATGGCACTGGGCACAGATGCAATCCTTGCAATCCTGGCCAGAGCTCCTGACCCATACAACCTGGAGGGAGCTTTCAAATGAAAGGTTTGGCATGGGCCTACACCAGGTCACTAAAACCTGCACTTTGAGGAATGCATCATTAGTGTAAACTACACCTGCCTAGCTGTACTGAGGAGATGGAGTAAGGCAAGCTGTGTGGAACAGATTGAACAGGGACCAGTCTTAACATGTTCTTCAATCAAAGACTATGACCCAGTCAGGTCTCAGATGCGTTTTAATGCATAATAAAGCACTGTGCACAACCACCACAAAAATAATAACCTTGATATAAAGGGCCTTGATACACCTGCAGTATAACTGTGACCTATTCTGTCCTTTCCTCTTCCAGGAACAGTACTGGCAGAGTTCCAGCCCAGATAAACCATTGAAAATGGTCTTGTACAAAACAGCATAGGTATAATAGGGATGGATTGTAACTTCAGGTCCCACATAATTGGTGCTAAATATGTCTTGGGAGGCAGATTGCAGCGGTCTTCCATTGATACTGGGATGAGCACAGCCCATCTTCACAAGCACAGAACTTCTCCATTCTCTAGGGACTCAGCCCAGAGAACAGTAATATGTAAAACAGGACTTCCCGTAATGTGCAGTGAACTACAGTATTCAGTGAGGTTTCTCAGGGGACAGCAGATGAAGGGTTAGAGAGAGAAAAATGTTTGGTCCATTAAAAAGGAGCCTACTGACACGAATGCCAGTTAAGTTTTGGCACAAAAGGATGTTCCTTTCCCCTTGATCTCTGAGGAGGAATCTCTGACAAGATGCTCTAACACTTTTTTCACTGCCATCAGAGAATGCCCAATGAACAAATCAAAGTTCAGTAGTACAGTAGGGCCCAGCATTCCTTCACCTTACTTCCTTTGGCACTCTGCTGAAAACATCTCCAGGTGAACACACAGTCATTTGCTGAGCTGAAAAACTCAAAAAAACTTGTTTGCTCACTGTGTTCTGTCTGGTCACCATTTGTATAACTATAGCAGAAAAGGCCAACCTGGCTTCCCCATGCCATGCTGCCTGAGTGAAAAGAAAGCAATGCCACTGTTCACAACAAGTTGACCAGAACTTCAAAACATTCAAAATCTACCAAACCTCCTAGAAGTCATTATCAAAATAGAAGTAGGCCAGCTTTGTGCATATGAATATAAGTACAACTATCACTGACACACCAGATGACATATGAAAGGAGAGGGGTAGGGTTTGTGTGGCACTGGAGAGGTGGACCATCAGTATCTTTAATGAGATACTGTACCTGGTCCATTAAGAGTGGCCTGATGGTGCTTTTCCTCCACTCCTCTTCCTCTCTTTCCTTCCCCACCCCCTCCCCCAACACATTCTTGGACACAGATGGAAGAGGCAGAAATTGTTGGATAAGCCAGATCTCTGATTAGGAAATTGCCTGTCTCCTGTTTCATTAGGACAGTGCCACCAGAGTCAGCTTTACACTTTATTCTCCTGCTGTTTAATTTCTTGCCAACTACCAGGCACTTAAAGGACTCAAAGAAAGGAAGTTAGAGGCTGATAAAAGCACCTTCCACCCAGCCTGACACCAGCATCAGATCCACTCCAGTCATCAGCTGCTCTGGCAAGTAGGACCTCTGACAGGAAGTTACCACAGACTTCACAAACAGGATGGAGATGACTTTTGATGGGATAACTGGAAGAGTTATTACTTCTACCAAAGTAGATTCTTTCTCAAGCCTTTTATCTATTAATACTGGCTGTTCGTACAGTCTGACACAATATTACTAACAAAAACATTGTCAACTTTAATGGTGCAGAATACCTGGTGCAAGAAATCACAAGAGGAAGTTATTTTAGCACCCCTAAGAATGGCAAAGGAGGAAAGTCAGCATTCCATGGTCCTTGTAACCTTTTCCTTCCAGACAAAGCAGAAATCATTTCCATGGCCAGGACAGAGTTTCAGGCTGAGGAGCCATCCCTACGAAAATAAAAGGAGGAGCTGAGGGGAGAAGAAAATAAGGGGTCTGGCCCCTCTTTCTCATTAGACCATCTGATGCTGGCAGAAGCAAACAAATTCAGGAAATTGTGTGAGGAGGAGAGAGAAGCAGTATGCAAACAACCAGTTCCTATAGCTACACTAGGACAAAGAACATTTGATTAGAAGGAACAAAAGCCAAACAAAAGGAGTAAGGGCAAAAAGACACAAATACTAGTGCAAACAATCACAGGTACAAGAAGGAGACAGGCAAGAGAAACACCTGGGGAGGTTGAGAAGACTGGCTCCAAGCAAAGAAGTGGAGTAAACTTGGGGAGAAAGATGCTGATTTCTTGGGAACCAGAAAGGTAAGTATCAGATGTTAAATGGGGTGTGAGGGAAAGAAGGGGTGAGGAAACAAACACACAAATTAGAGTTACAAAGGGAGAAAGAGGCATTCTGACCTAATGCTCTTAAAGAAAAGGGTCTAGGGAAGGAAGATTCTCTGTTAGGAAGAGTATAGGAGAAAACAGAAGAGCCTCAGGACCCCTGCCAAGGTAATTTCTATATCACAATTTTAAAAATGAAACTTTCTCCTATGTGCTCAACTAAGGAGTGCATTTTTTACATTCTGAGTACCTGTTTGCCAGGTTCAGACTGAAAAAAAGCCAAAGACATTTGCAAAGAAAGCCAGATGATGTTGCATTTTGAGGACAAGTGTCATACAATACTTAGCACGTAAAAAATTACCAGTTGAGGTATCTAAAATTGGATACTGAAGATCAGTTGAAACTTGACATAGTTTGGCTAGCTATCTGCAGGAAGATAAATCCCCCTTCCCATGCCTGTGAAAGCTATCATGAAAATCAGTGCTTATGAAAGAAACAGATATATAAACCTGAGTACTAGTAAAAAGCCAAAAAGAAAAACAATGTCACTCCAGTGCAGTAAATAATAAATAAATACATCCTAAGTCTGCACAATTAAAATAAAACACCTAGAAGCTGTTCATTAAGTAAATGGTGTCATATTTTCTGTGATGAATGCAGTATGTGTGATCTTGTAAAAAAAACAATAATAAAACCCAAAAGACCTGAAGCGATTGTGTAAATGAAGACCATCTGCTAAGGCACATGAACGACAGGGTCAAATCAAAACTAAGAACTACCTGCACATCCTAGCAGATCCTTAACTAAGATTTACAAATGTTGAGTGTTCATCTCTGCACGGTTCGTGGGTGTAATATTAAATGCGAAATTGTGACTAAATATTTATTGTAAATTCATATGGTCAAGGATCAAAGTTAATTTTGTTTCTTTCCAGGAGATTTAGTGTACTATGTGGTTTTTAAATGCTTATGAAGAAATAATAACAGGCCTGATGAGTTCATAATCTAAAGCTAAGAAAAGCAGACTTGAGGACAAGTGCAGCATGTTTGAGGTGTACCAAAATTACCAAATTCCAAAGCTGAGGAGTAATCAATCTCCTAAAACAATCTCTTTTGTGATTGTGCTCAAAAGAGATTTCAGTATAAACAAAACGATGATGTCACCATCATTACAGTCACTAGCTTGAACGAATACAGGTTCAGATGAGTAAAGTAGATTTGAAAGGTATATAGCAAGTCAAGACAGGCTACTTAATGAATAAAATCACTTCCACTTCATTTTCTCTCCTCAATTCTCCTTTTAAAAGATCAATTGTCCTATTGTTTCTTTTTTTCTTCCATGCAAAGAGAAAGAATACACATTTTAAATCAGATGTGTGTTTGAACTGTTACATAGCTCAAAACCAAGTTTTAGTCCAGGGAAATCTTTTTCACCTTGTCTTTGAAAAAAAAGTAAAGAAAAATTCTGCTGCTTAATAATTTTCTGGTACAGACCTGTAACAGAAGGAGAATATTTACTAACTTCAGTGTATAGAACCTGGCCATTTTAGACGGCATGGTCAGATAGTATGAAAGGTCTCTAACAAACTACCAAACATCTTTACTGTGTGTCCATCTATTACTATTTATCCCTCCTTAGTGCCTTTGTAATCATACATGGTAATTACCTTGTCCAATTACATTAACACAAATAACAAATCTGACCATCAACAGAAGCAGTAGCAGACTTCAAAGAAATTTTCAAATTTCCATACAAGTCACAATTATATGCACCTGATCTTTAACACCGATTTATATTTCTTACCCCATCCAGCTTGTGTGCAATATCTAAAATGTACACTTTGTATAGAAAAGCAGTGAAATCCATCCTCAGACTTGACCATATGTTTAATGCTCACTGGATCACAGTGCTAACTTAGCATCACCATGGCCAGCTTAGGAGAAGGAGAGGCCTTCCTGACATTCCACCTTCACATGATGTAACTCTGTGGTAGCCATGATACTTACTTTTTCCCCAGGACAAAGAAAAGAATAGTTGTTTAACATAAAAGACAGCATTGGCACAATTTAGGCTGGAAAAGGTTTCTAGACATTAGAAGAATGAAATCTAGGGAACTCTTTTAGGAAAGGTTTAGAGCAAGCTTGAGAAAGCTAGATACTTAAGATAGTCCTTGAAGTAGTAATTAAGGACTTAAGCATGTAAATGCCTGCAGTAGGAGAAGACTCTTCCAAGAAAAGATTCCAAGAAGTTCTTTCCAATCATGTGGTCTCACACATTTCACATCTGCACTTGTTCCTTGTTTTCTATACAGGCTCTCAGTGTAGTATTTTAACCTCACCCGTGCAGGCCTTCACATCACCAAAACAATCAGTACTCTTTATTATAGCCCTACTTAGCCTAAAGTCCTGAGTTTAACCTTTAACCTGTTCCTCAGCCAAGGAAGAATATTAAAGATTACTCAACTTCTGTAAAAATTTTTCACATGCACAGAAGGAAGACAGTAAATAAATACCAAAGATATTCATATATCCAGGGTTCCAGGTAGCTGAGGTAAAGTTGTGCAATATGGGACACCAAATCTCTTTTCCCATAAGGCTCTCCAGATGATCATATTCTTCCCACACAATTTCTCTTCCATCACCCCAGGGAGTTTAATCATACCTGTTGTGATGAAAAGCCAAGTTCTAAATGAGTTTGGACACCCTCTGGACTCAGTTCCAAAACGCCCAGTACACCACATGCCAATTATCTACATATAAAAGGCCTTCAGAGTTGGCGTTTCTGTTTCAAAATGTCATACCACAAGGTCTTCACCCAGGATCTGGTGACTATACCTTTATAAACAGTTGTAACATCATCTGCATTAACATAATTTCCCCTTTTTTCAATAATCAGGTGAGATTAAAAAAAAAAAAAAACAAAAATAGACAATACATTTATGCAATCGCTGCCTTTCCAAATGAAGTACCTTTACTACACACAGTTTTCAATTTGCTGTTGTGGTCTTTGTTTTCTGACCAAGAAGATAGCCAAAAAGCATGCCTAACTTCAGATACTTTTCTTCCATATTTAAGAAGTTTCAGCTCTTGAGAAGTAAGGTACTTAGAGACAAAAAACAGCGGCATAACAAAGTCATAGTCTTTTAGTATTTAAACAAACAGTTATAATAAATCAAAATACAATTTATTTAATTACAGATTGCAGCTTAAGTGTTTTACTGAATATTATCAAAAATTTTTAACAGTGACTTTTTTCTCTTACATTAAAGTATAACCCTATATATTTCTATTTTCTCCACAAGAGATAGGAAACCTTTGCTTTAAAAGGGGAACTAAGCAAGAAGGTACCAATAAAACAGGAAGGTAATTCTTTCACTCCTGGCCTCCTGGGAAAGAACAGATTTGAATGTTGCTCCTAAGAGAGCATGGTCAGCATAGTGAAAAATGTGTGTGTGGATGAAGGACACGACTGATGCAAATGAGGTTACACGTCCCACTAGGCACAGCTTTGTGATATTTTGGGGGAGGAAGTGGGTGGCCTACTTTGCTTACCCCCTCACTTAAAGAGAAATACTGCATAGATCATAATCCTCACTATCTCCGGTTTTCTGGCACTCTTAGAGGAGCATGGAACATTTATTTACAAGTCAAATGCGTGTCCCACATTTAGTTACATGGTAATTAGGACAACAGTGCTGCTAATGATCTGTATGTATTCCCTAATGCAAATCAGATTAAGAATTACAGAGATTATAACCTCCCATGAGGGAGCTGTTGTCCAAGTCCCTTGTGTAAATGTGATTTCTAGAAAGTTCAGATCTCCTGTCTGAGACTTCTAAAGAACAATTACCATTACAACATATTGCATTAAAGAGTCTCAACTGAAAGGAAGAATCATCAATGGCAAGTGTAGGCGCATTGTTCAGGAGAGAAAGTCATTACAGCATAAATCCAGAGGTTACTGTCCCTCAGAATATTCTTAGCAAAAACAATTCATCACCAATAGATAACATGAAACAAAAAAATACTTTCCAGGTCCTTAATCTGATCTATCCTTGTATCTTTTTCTTAGTGAAGAGGCATTCACCAGATTGTATTAAGAGGTAGGATGTCCATCAAAAAAAGCCTAGGAAAAGAACAGATCAGAGTTGAAAATTTTCCTGAGCCATTATCGAAGTGCACTCTGGTTCTTGTTGTTCAGGACTCTTCCACACGTGTGCTTTCAATTCTAATGATTTACTCTACTTCCAGTCTGGAAATCACCATGGCACAAATCCCACCCATTAGACAATTTTGGGCAAAGAAGTTGTGAGGCTTAGAGCAAGAAGAAAGCAGCCAAAAATGAGAATGGCCAGCTAAGGGAAGCAAGGTACAGCATGACCTGTCTCAATTCCTAAATAGCCTGTATTCCAGTCTGGAGCGTTTGCTGAGTGAGCTGGCAGTGATCTTAGAAGTGATGGCCCTAGGTCATCACAGTGCAAATGGAAACTGCTACCTGCACTTTCTGTGCTGTACCACAGAAGTTCTTAGAATATTTATGAAAGTACCGAATTGTAAGTAAATGTAAGTAAATCCGGGACAATCGTTCTGTCAACAAATGGAACACATGTTTCTGCAGCAGTCTGGTAACTGAGCAGGAGTCAGATTACATCCCATCAGCCAGCTGGGAAGCTTAGTTTTCCCTTGTGATTGCGAACCACCAAGTTGTTTTTGGCAAGATACAAATAGCTGTGGCCCTGACAGACATCTAGTCACTGAATTTCCAATTATGGAGAAGTTGCATTTAATAGTTTCAGATCTGAAATATGGACTTCACCTTAATTCCACAGCCATTGCAAAACAATTTGCCTATGAAGTTACAGGCCAATCTGGGCAAAAAACATCATAGAAGTTCAGAAAAATTTTGCTAATGCACTTGAATTTGTCTAGCAAAGGGTTAAAATGCCTATAGCCAGGGCACATGGGTTTCCAGTTTTAGTAAAATGCAACTATTTTACCTCAAAATTGGCTGGTTTTGACTGATTGATACTATTGGCGGATGAGGTGAGAAAGCAAGTTGTGGTCTATTGATACCAAGATTTAGACAGAAAAGAAGTTCTTGGATTTTCTTCCTTTGAATTTGCAACATTAAAATTTTATCCTGTCTTCCTGTCTTCAAAAATCATCTGGCTATACTGACACATTCAGCTTCCACTCAGGTGCCTTCAAAATTCCTTTGTACTATGAGTTCATTTCTTGTGTATTTCGTAATGCAAAAAGGGTTTTCCATACAGGTGTATGAGTAGATGGGATAGGCACTACTTTCTTTATGCTGCTAAAGTGCTCTTTATACTCTTCACAATGCTACTTCTTTACTATAGGCTATTTTAAATGTGCAACATAGTTGGACAATCTCAAATTCCTATTTGATAACAGAAAAGTCAAATTTCTTGAAAGGAAAAGCTTTTCTTTTTGTGATCATGCAGGTCACCTAGCATAGCAGAAAGTTTCATACACAACATTTCTCACAAATTCATCCAAAGGCCTTTAGTAAAATCAGATATTAGATCATATATGAAATATATTAAAGAGGAAGCAGTATCTAAATAAATTAGTTTTAAATAAATAACAAGGAAAGAGAAAACTTGTGGAAACAGAATAAGGAAGTCGAATTATGGGAAAGGTATTTACAAGACACAATTACTTGCACCTTTTAAACTGTACTACTTAATATGAAATGCTTTGTCTGTAACCAGATGTCTTTATTAGTGACTAGATTGCCACCATGTGCCAAATGAGTTACAGCAGATAATCCAAAATTTAGGAAAATCTAAGTTCTTTACTTAGTGTGTATGTAACAATTTAAATTTCAAATAGCCAAACCTGAAGAAAAAAAAAAAAAAAACCCAAGAAAATAGGCATAAATCTTGAACCTAACTCATAACTCTCATTTCAAGTCAGCTCCCAGTTACAGAACTCTTGCTTACCTTGGTGACTGTTGCTAAAATATTCTCAGTCTAAAGTAAAAGCAGAACCATTATCCCTGTGTTAGGTCTTCGGATGTGGTATCACAGAATCATAGAACAGTTTGGGTTGGAGGGAACCTTAAAGGTCAACCCCCTGCAATGGGCAGTGACATCAGCCCATGGGGTAGCTCAGAGCCCTGTCCAATCCTGTGACTCTGTGACTCTTGAAGGTGACATGAGTAGTATTTCCGTGGTAGGAATATTAACTGAAAGCAGTGGCTCTGAGTCACATCAGTAGATTCACCAGTGCTTTGTAAAGACTTGCACAGAATTTCTATTTATCTCTAATTTTGGTGCAGATTTTCAGATTCTTTCTTCTTAAAAAAAAAAAAAAAACCATAATGTTCACTATCCTGATTTAAGCATTTTATCAATGGATAGAAGAGGATTTTTGGAAACAAATGTTATCACCCTCTCCAGGATAATGGAATTTCCTATGGCACCAAAGGAAGAATGCTGCCACAAGTACAAAATATCATAGGACAAACAGCAGTATTACTTAAAATGACCTAGACTAAGCTGACTTTTTGGATGCTGACTTTGATGATGTCTGCGAGTGATGTAAAGGCATGTTTCCACTTAAAATTAACACATACCCACTTTCAAGATCCCATTTACAGCACGTAGCTCTCCTGAAACCTATCTGTTTTATTTCAGCTTAGAAATTATTTTTTTCTTCCATATTTGTAGTTCTAATACTCCAACAATATTTGATCATAAAGACCTATACTAACTGCATCTAGCAGAAAAACATCTTGGCCTGGATGTAGAAGGGGTAGAAAAAGCCAAATACAGTCTCTGCTGTTTCATTCTTTCCTGAACAAGACATACTCTGAGCAACACTCTTCCTTACTAAAGATTTGCAGCTTGTGTAAATCATCTTTGCTACCCTGGCTTGACTGCATCTGTGTCAAGCAGTCCACGTACAGCCTAAGCAATAGCAGTATATCATCTCAAAAGAGTGCAGGGAAAGACAGAGAGAGTGAAGCTGACCAGGCATGAGGCTATTCTGAACTGAGAACCGTGTTGGCACATTAGCATGGAACTCTGCTGGGGCTGATCACTCTGGTGAGAAAGCGTCCATGGAGATGTAACCCCAGAGAGTTGCTGACATTTTATGACTCTCCTTTGCCTTTTGTGGGAGCTGCCATTTATAGCCAAGAAATGGTTCTTATTTTATTCCTTCCCAATTTCTGGATCTAAACCAATATTAGAAGTCGGTTCAACAAACCCACATGAGACTTCCCAGTTTAAAGCTGCCACCACCAGCCTGATGAAGTTTGAAGGTAACAGGCACTGTGGTGGTTTGGCTTTCCACCTTATCTTCCCATCAGTATTTGTCTTAAGCTTTTATTTATATTGTTCTTTCACAAGTAAAAACATACAGAGACAACTCTTTTATCTTCAGCTCTGTGGTGTGGTTTGGAGTGTTTTTGGCAGTGTCATTTATAATCAGACCTGCTTAAGCCATGAGTAAAGCATTCATTTACACCAGCAGATACAGAAATCATGTTTATACATTTAGTTCTGACTTAGTACAACCAATAATTGTAACATACTTTTTGATCCCTAATTGCAAGGTACAAGAAGAACATACAGTCCTGCAATCATTATACACACTTTTTTTTTTTCCATTTAATAAAAAGTTACTATGATAGCTACAGAGAAATATATCCCAGAAATTTAGCACACCAAAATTGTCTATAAAAACAAAGTTTCTAGGATTTGGTTTCTCAAAGAAAATATTCATAATAATGACAACGTTAGGGCCCCAAGCTTGGTCTCTATTCTCAGATCACCTAAGATATTAAAGTGTTACTCTTGTATTGAATTTCAGTAAGAAATTTGCTCTCCACCTTCTTCTCCATTACAGTTTAATTTGAAAGAAAAACAAAACACTATTAAAAATAGTTGTTAATTCAACATTAACATAAGTTCAGCAAAGATCTACACAAATCTTCCAGCACAGAATACGGCTTTCCTTGTTTAAGCTTCTAAATTACATTATATAAAACCTATTAGAATTTATATCACCCACCCAAAACCCTGTATAAACCCTAAGCTCTGCAAAGTGTAATACAAACCAAAGATAGAAGATTGTAGAGGGAAATAAAATGCCAAACATAAGCTTCACAATTTGCCAAGAAAACTGCAGATAAAAATAAAGCTTGGAGTTTAATACTTGGCTGCAGGAAAGCTTACTTTGCTGAGGACTAGAGTTTAGAATAATTCCCCAAAGAACTCTGGCACTAGGAGACTACGAGGACTTATGTTATTTAGAAAACAATTTCTTCTACAGACAGAATGATTAGCTTTCAAGAGCATATCTGGCTTTCCTTCTTCTTAGCTTTTAGTTAAAATAAAATCCTTTTGACACTAGTCTTTTTGGAGAAGACCCAGAGTGGGTAAAAATGGTTCCATTAAAATAGGACAGCTTTGCAACAGAGATGAAAAATTCCATTATGTCTCAGAGCAGGAGCAACAGTAATCAGATATTTTTGGCTACTTTATGTTCTCTCTGGCTACAGAGGAAAGGATTTTCCCCTGTGAGAGGCTACACCCCAGATAACTCAAGTATATCACTGTTCTGTCAAGATGTCTAGGCCAGAGACAAGTTACAATTCTAGAGCTTATTGCTACTACCAAGTTTCGAGTTTTGCACATTGTTCCATACAAGGGAGCATATCCCACCATCTATTTCTACTACTGAAATGCTCTGTTCAAATCTAGTCCCTGAGAGCAAGATTATTTTAGCTCTTTGCAGAGCTCATGTCAGTGAAGAAAAATCAACTCCTGACTTGTGAGACTGCTTCCCTTGCACCTATTATTTCTGACTCAGAGTCAGAAGGCTGGTGTGTGATCCCATAGCTATGTGGTTTAATCTGAACCTGGGGCTGCTTGCAATCTTGCTCTCCTCTGCATTCTACCATTTACCTCTCCTGTGCTAGCACTGCTGCTTCTGCAATTGTTTGGCGAGGTGAGCCAGCTGAAAACAAATCCTAAAAAAATGAATTCATTTTTTTCTGGCTCAGCCCTCAAAGGAGAGAGGACCATGGCAGCCCCCAGTAGTTCAGCTACAATTGCTGTAATACTGCACCTTTATTTGCATCTCCAGCTTGCCCATCACATCAGACTCTTCTATCTTCTCCTCCATTAGATTTTCTCACTGGAGCCCTGTGCTTTCCTCTTGCAGCTTCTCAGTCAGCTGAAGCTCTTCATAAGCATCCCCCGAGGTATCTTATTCTTCCAATCCCCTGCAGTTAACATGGGTGAAATTGCTGACGTGCAGTGACAACTTGTTATAAACAGAGATCAAAAATATCCCCCTTGTTTACTTACCCTGCCTATTTGCAAGACTTGTTTATGTGACAGTCTTTGAAGTACTGGCTATGTCTGTGCCATATACTGTTCAAATACAGAACAAAAATTTCAGCTGGACACACAAGGCAATAAAAGTTCCATGTCCTAGATCCAGTAGAGCACTCTCTCACAGACTGTGTGACGTGTATCAGTACCAGTACTTCCAGTGCTGGTACCTGTTGCCCTTGCCATTGCTATCACTGATACACAGAAAAAAATAAAAAACTAAATTTTTTTAAAAGAGTTGTGAGGTAAGGAGCACTTGTGTTACTTGGGCTGCACATTACTAAATAAACTACCCATTATGCATGCTCACTGTGCCTGCATTTGTGAGGCTCAGCAGAGAGAAATAGGATTCTGTGATGAAGAACCCCCGCAGTTGCAGCTGCCTTCAGGAGAAGCAGAGCTACCCAAGCCAGCAGGACTTACTATAAAAGAGAGGAAGCATTGTGCTTAAGCTATCAGACTGACTAAACCCCACAGACAGCAGCTCTTCCACTCTATCTTCAAACATGTTTTAACCCTGAGCCCATTTTCAGCCCAGTTCTAGCAAAGGTATTTGGCCTGCGTGAGAGAGCCCCAAATGTCACCTGTACACTGCTGACACAGGATGCCTCACTGCTTCCCATGCTATTTCAAATCTAGAGATTCCTGGCAAACACCAAGCTTCCAGGATGAAATGTCACTCAGCACCACCAGCATGTGTTTTTCAGGCAAGAAGATAGGGACAAATCGAAGGCCATTCCTTCTATCCTTCCTACGGTCCTCAAGCAAGCTGCATACTATAAATCTGGGGCACCTCAAAGTACCTTTATTAACAGGCCCAAACATTATTCCTGGTAACAAAGTCTAGACTGTGTTGCTAAAATAAGACAGTAGAAGCTAAGTACTCTTTGGACATACTTTGACAGTAGATCGCCAGCACAAGTTCTATATGACTGGTCCTGATAAGAACAATCCTCCAGCCAACTATCCCACAGTGTCTTTGTTCTTCAGGTAGTATAAACTGCAGTTGCTTTTTAGAACCCCTCCACCCAGGAACACAGACTCCATCACTCTTTTCTGAAGAGCTCATTTCCTAGCCCACCTTGACACACAAAATCGCCATCGCAAAACTGTACTGCTGCCTGGGAAAGGATTCTTGGATCCCTTAGGCCTGCAGGTTTATACTGCCTGTTGGTTCCCACTGCAGGACGTATTTACATGGTTGCTGAAGCCTGGAAAGCAAAAGTGGGCTCTGCTGGAAACACGTTAGGTCAAGGTAGAGCAAGAGCCATACTGAGAAGTGAGGAAAACATACAAACCAGGCCGCCCTCCTCCAGAATAGAAAAGTTTTTGATAAACCTGGCAATGATGCCACTCCAGTGTTGTCACTCATGTTGCCACTTGTCACTCGTACTTCCTAAGACCCAGTAGGAGAACTGTTGGCAGTGCCAACTGAGAATGGGTTTGAGGGAGATACACATTGAGGCAGATATACATTGAGGAGGGGGATAGGGACTTCATTTACAGCAGGAATAACTCTGTCCTAAGTCAGGTTAAACCTACACTTTGAAAGAGACACAGTATGACACAGTAAGTTCAAATTACTCTGGCACACATTTTTCTCACTCAGAAAGTCTGTAATCTACATTCCCCCTCCTTTTCAACGTATGAGATGCATGCAGGTAGCTAGAGAATAAAAAATTCAACTTTTTAAGACCTACTTATTCCAGGGGTATGTCCTGAGGAAGCAAACTGAAGGAAAGGACTGAGAATTTCCACTGAGGAGCACACCAGGAGGCTAGGAGAGCACTGAAAGTCGTCCTGATGGTCCTCACTCTGGAGAGTAGCATGTGACAGCCCACTGGCCCTCTGTGTTATGCAGCTACGTGCATCCCCACTGCACCAGAGTGAGCAGTTCAAACTTACACCCTTCACCTCACAGCTGTGGCTAGCAGAGGCCACCCATGTGGCCAGGTCCCGCAGTGCAGCTGACAGGCACATGCTAACACAGCTTTGCCAGTGCCCACACCCAACTATGTTTCTCAGTCAAGGAATTTTGACAAGATACTCACCAGACAGCATTCACGCATCTTGCAAACTAGAAGATTAGATTTTCCATGGACATGGAGCACAGCAAAGGTCCTACAGAACGGGAGTTTGGACATTGGTAGGATGCCCTTCACAGTGCCTGTGCATTTAGTGTTTGTAGCAGCTCATTATGATGGCATATCACAAGGACCCTGAGCACAAACATAACAGCCAAGCAGACAAAGGCCATTATCCACTCTAGCTTTTAGTGTCAGGCGTGGCTTTAGTCACGTTGCCCAAGACTAGTGATGGGCATAAAGAAATTGAACAGCTGGCCTGAGTTCATCTATATGGAATTAGCCTAAGCACCATAGCCTCTCTCTTCACTTCTGCTAGCAGAGATTGATCTGCACCCAGTGTTCTATATTGTACCAAAGGACATGGCTTCACGCCGGCAGCCTGAGCCTGTGTCACACAAACCACTGCTGCTAGGTTGAAACCAACCTATTGACTGCTGTGCCTATAATGTTTGCTTCTTATGTTATCTTATTGGAACAGCTTCGCAGAAACAGAAGTCATTTAATAACCCTTAGCAAAGCTTCAAGCTGGATTTTATCTTTCCACTCTTCTTGCAAAGGATATTGTTTGTGCAAAATTAATCTGACTGACCGTGGACTTCTTTCTGGTTGCTTCTATGCCCATCAAAGCACTTATACTCAATTTCTTTTCCTGTATGTAGTCAGTCAAGTTTAACTATTTTCTAACTTGGCTGGTAGATGTGTTTGTACATGGATATGCATCCTATCTCATGGTTAAATGTCAGATTCATTGTTTTTAAACCAATGTATGATTTATGTGGCATCTTCACACACTGTTATACATGTTGGATATACTAAGTATATATTTTGGATCTCATAAGTGCAAGTGACTACAACAGTGTTTATAAGTTCAACACTCTTGAAGAACCAGTATTAGACACACATTACACTATTCTAATGAAGGAGAAAGAGAGCAGACTTGGACTTAAAGAAATATCTTTTTTCCTAGAAATGTGTATTTGGCAATGTGGTGATGCTCTTTTCAGTTGAAGGTGACCGAAGATTCACAATAAAAAATGAATAAAATCTATTAATCAGAGAAAGGGGGTGAGGTTACAATGGAGAAAAGAGATTGATGGCTTTCCATAAAATGTTTCGATTCTCGTTTTGATTTCCTCTAGCTTTGTGTTTTGCGGTTGCCTAAGGAAAACTCTCGGATCGAACACATCACATCTAGTGTCAGATAGAGTTAATCTAATCCTTTGCGTGGAATACTGTTAGTTTACCAAAACGATGCATCAAATCCCTAACTAGTTCAAAGGCTGTATGCACAAGTTATTATTTCCCTAGAGATAGGACAATCCAAATAAAACATTGTTTCTGCTCCTTGGACCAGAAAGAGAAAAGGCTAGTTTTGCAGTAACAGGGCCTCCTAACATTAGGCCTATTTTGTCTGACAGAAATGACTTGAAAGATTGTCAGCTTTATGCCTTAAACGAGGACTGTAAAAAGATCTCAGAGTATCACCCAGATACCAATGAAGGAATTTTTTTTTTTTAAGATGCAAGTGAATTTTCTGTACCTCTAAGTTTTCCGAGTTCCACTAAGAGGAAATGGGATTTTTTTCAGTGTTGCTGTAGAAAATTCCATTCATGAGAATTGGATTGACTGTCTCTGTATCTCACACTATCCAAAAAGAATCTCCCATACACATATTAGCTCATTTACTGTTATGAATTGTAACTGCTTACAGCAGCACAAACAGCTCTGGGGACCATTTGATGTAAATTCTGCAATAGCTTAATTCTGTGCAGCTCCAATGACTTCAGTGCAAATATGTTAGATTTAAGTAACCACAAATAAGCAGAATTAGAACTTGGAATCACACTCAGCAAAGTTTTCTCACAGTCAGTCCTACTTGCAGAAAGAATGATTTGGTCTTTCCTTTTAAACATATTTGGTAAGCTTTAAAAAATCCCTTCCTCCCTAGAACATGCACACAGGTACTGTCACAATGTTACGTCCCAGTTAAAGTGTCTTCTTGGCTTTAAGAAGGAACGAAAAGATGCAATTCTGTATTAAAATTATGGTACAGAGTGTCATTTTTGGTGTAAAGAGAACTACCTCAGGTTGGCATGATTTAAGCTGTATCTCTCTGCAGACAGCTACATTCAGAGCAGACATGTCTGATTTCTCATACTTTCACCATGTGTTGTATTTATGATCCTACTGGAAAATAAAACTAAAGAAAAAGGAAAAAAAAGTGCTGAGTCCAGTTACACCTTTAAAATGAGAGCAGGTACAAACGTGCTCTGCTTAGAGCTGCGCCAAGAACAGCTCATTCAAATACATACAGCAAACACATTCACTCCTTTTCCAGCCTCCCAGTGAACTTTCACCAGCATGCCTATCAGCCACCAGAGCAGCACAGAAAATCACTTAACAGTACTTGTCAGTAGTATTTTACCCCTTTCTATTTTCAGGTGCATAATTCCTAATCCGAGGAATTTGGGCAGCTGTGTGTCTTTGAGGATCCAAATCTAAACTTCAAGTAATTCAACCTGAATCATTAACCACGTATTTGAAAAAACCTACCCTGTCGGGAACACATCCTTACCAAATCCCAATGCCAGATTTGGATTCTTCACTTTGCTCTCTGCAGTCCACATCCCACAATTCCCTGCAGCAAATTACTAAAATGCTTACACTTCCAAAGAGCTGGCACTTCTAAATGCCAGTGGTAATTCATACCTGAAGTGGCTCCTTACAGGACAGCTGGTGAACTGGTGGAAAATATCTGGGACTTACATTAAGTGTGAAGTCTTTCCTCTGAGGATTGCCCGTTACAGTCTTTCACCTTCTGCAAGTGTTACCTGGCACAGGCTGCCCAGGGAGGGGTTGAGTCACCATCCCTGGAGGTACTCAGAAGATGTGTAGATGTGAACTATGTGAATATGTAGATATGTGCTAAGAAGAAGATGTGAACTCGGTGGACTTAGCTGTTAGATTTGTGGTTGGACTCGGTGATCATAAGGGTCTTTTCCAACCTAAATCATTCTGTCTCCTGGCTGCATCTAAAGAACTTGCAAAGTAGGAGAGAGGAGAAGAATTATTAGACTTACTATAGCATCTTGCATACTGAACACTGTGTATCAGCTGCTATTGATGTAATTCTAATCTTTTATTCCTTCTAGGTTAAGTAAAATCAATTTGAAAGCTTCATGGATTAGTCTAACATACAAGATATACCACAGGGAGAAGACAGAGAATAATTCTCTACGAAGTCATTAATGCTGATTTCTAAATCAAGCAGACAATCGCTGGTCACCAGAAAATGTCTTTAACAGCTTGATGGTGTAAATGTCACTGTTCTTCAATACATTTGGATCTAAAATTTTAAAAGGTAAGAAGTCTATCATACATAGGTTACATATTTTACGTCGGTCCATTATCTAGCATGTATGTTTCTTTTCCTGTGGTTGTTTCCAGGTTCCACACCTCTGTCTGCTGTAGCCAAGTACAGGGAGAGGGGATATAATGTCATCTTACAGATTTCACAAACAAAAGCACTCAAGTTGTGAGCTCAGGCTTCAGGAAACAAGTTCAGACACCATGAAGTTCAACTGGCAATTTTCTCACCTGAAAGAGACTTGTTAGTGGAGGAGGAAGACTCAAACCGGTTACTGACAAAGAATGTGGGTAGCACCTTTCACAACACTCATATGCATAAGATTAGCTCATTCCAGCCCATCCTCTTAGCTCCTTCCTTGAAGTAGCATCAAAGTGCCCCAACAAATTTCAGCAGGAGTCCTAAAAACATACTTATCTGACAAATGGCAAATAAGATTATTTTTTGTTTGTTGGTTGCCCTTTTGGGATGTTTCCCCCAGGTTTCAAGGAGATTCTTGTAAGATGTCTATTTCCTCATGTACAAATACATGATCCAGCCTCATTATATGTATTCCTGAGACTCAAGACAGCTACACACGTCTTAACCACCTAACTGGAGATTCCCTATACATACAAGCCTTGCTCAGAGACACAGCAGGCTGCTGCCTTACAGCAAGCCTTTGCTGTTTTCGTTGCCTGAAGGGGCTCTGCTTTGGGCCCCATTTAAAGCAAATCACAGAATACAGGACCAGAAGAAACCTCATCTAGAAGTCCCTCTCCCGGCCCTGAGACTGAATCAGCAGTACCTATTATGGTTCTCAACACAGTGACTGAGAAGTTTTTCCTCTAAAGGCTGCAGAATGGGTAACTACCTCAGCTGTTAAATGAGGCCTTGCCTGCATCCAGTCCAAACATCACTTGCTGCATCTCAAGCACCATGCACAGATAACACAGGGCATGATTGATTCCTTTCCATTTTGCAGTTATCTTGTCTATATTTGATGTCTTTTTTATCTTTCTTCTGACTGCTCTTGCCTAGACTAGGGATGGACATTTTTTCTGTCTTGTCTTGTAGATCTTAACTGTCAGCTGGAGTTACCAGCAGGAGGACAGCACCACATTTCATTGATTGCCCTAGTGACAACTTATTTGGGTGCCTGAAGATCTTTATCTTTTAAAAATCTATTTAATTGTCATGGATTTCAAAAGTCATTATGATTATATCATGTACCAATAGATATTTTGTCTTTTCACTGGTAAACACATTAATTTCATTTACCACTGAATTGTATTATTTCACTGTGCTATGAAAATAAATGATTTGTAAATGCACAGAACTTTTATTAAATTCTAGTTCTGCAGCTAATCTGACTACAGCAAACAACTGGGTACCGCAAGTTTTCTCTATAATACATGAGAAGAATATGCTACTCCTCTAGTCAGCTACCCTTTCACCCACTGACAACAGCCATAAGTCAAGATAATTTGTCTAGTAGCAAAATTAAGAAATAGAAGATTATTTCCCCTCACAAACACATTATTTCAATTTTTCCAGTATCTGCTGTTTATCAGATTTTTTATTAGATAGTTTACGTATATGCTCTCTCCATAACGACAACTGATAAACTACCCCAGTCAAAATGAAAAACCACATCTGTTCAGGAAGTGTGCACAGACAAGAAAATTACTTCAATCATTAATTAACTCCGTGACTCCAATCAGAAAGTAATTTCTGACTTTTCAATAGGAAAAATGAAGGTGTATCTGCTCTGCAAATTACTTAGTACCTGTGATGCTTAGACTTTTGTATCCTTTCGTAAAAAGTTGTGTGGAATACTTCAGGTGCCCATAGTTAAAAATCACCACTACAATGCAGCCTGCCTGGACAATTAATAATGAAATAAATCAGAACAAATTACACACTGACAGTATAAAGCAATGCTGGAACAAAGCAAGTGGAAAAAAGCTCTTTGTTTAGCAGATGAATCAGTTTCACCATCCTTGGTAACAAGATCAGGCAGTGTAATTAACTGTTAGAAAGCTAGTAGTGTAAATAATCCAAGTTAACTGAAACCAGGGTGTGATGTCTGAGTATGTTTTTTGTGTTAGCTTTCCAAGCCCTCTTCACAAGAACAGAAAACAGGCTAAATATCCTTGTTAATGAGTTAGATACATACATTTTAATCAAGCTGTAACTAAAATTCTTTAGAAACACAAAGAGCAAAGGGAAGAGAAAAACACCACGTTCAAGTACTATCTTAACAAAGAGAAAAAAAAGAATGAACAAGGCTTCATATAACTAAGCAGTTTCTGTAACTAACTAAAGTGTTCAAGAGCAAGTGGTCTCGAGTTGGAGACCTGATCTGTCAAAACTTTGTGTCTAAATGATTCCCACTCAGGTAATGGCATTCGTAAGAGCTGTAGCACTGATCTTTATGCTTCTCTCCATGGAAAGCAGAGGATAGAGGATGAAACAAGTACAGTTCCAAACATAATTTTGTACACTGTCATGTAGCATTCCCTTTTGTGTCTGTCTCTTTCTATTTCCACTCTGACAGTCAGTACATTTCAACAAAAATATATTAAAATTTCAGCACAGCCAGAGCTTAACTGCTTTCAAAATACCTGAGCTGGTCAGAGCTAACTCTTAGATCACATGAAGCACAGGTGGGGCCAGTCTGTCGCTTGTGAACAGGCCCCAGCATCTCAAGCCCACTACAGGCATGAGTGACACAGCCTTCTCTATGGAGCCTTGGATCCAAGCTACACTGAAGTCTTCATTTTTTTCCAAAAAAACCCCAAAAAACTCTCTAAAATACCACTGCATTCAGAAACATTGATGTTTAGCCATGCACTACTACAGACCCTGTAATCTTCCATTCTGCTGTCTTCGGGGCTGAAGATAAGCTCCACTGTCAGAATAACCCTGGCAAAACCCTTCCTTCATGACATCCCCAATCTCTGGATTCTTCCAGGGTCACTTTTCTACCCAGTACTCTACTCTGGCTTCTAAGATCTCCCAAAATTTCTTGGCTTCTCTGTTAGTTCACTAAGTTGACTTACTACCTATACTCAGCAATAACATAAGCCCTTTACAGTGACACTATAGCCACTAATCTGTTTAGCAGACACTTTTAATCATTTGGGATTAGACAGAATATAACTAACAAAGCAGGCATATTCGAGCAAGGAAGGAAAGAGAACAGACTCAGGGCTTCACTTGAGCCTGGTGAAGTTTGACCCAAAATATTTTTAGGCACTGCCTGGAGCTATTTCAGAACCATTAGCAATTATCATTGAGAACTTGTGGAGGAAGGATGAGGCTTTTGATAAAGGGTGAATACAGTGCTTATCTATAAAAATAGAGAGATAGGAGGACCCTAGAAATGACAGAGCACTTAGCCTAACACTTAAGTTCTTGGAAAGACATCAGAACAAACCCTTCAGCTCCTATGTAGGCACCTCATAGATAAGGACACATCAGCAGGGATTTGTCAGTAGCAAATCACTTCAGTCCAAGTTCATTTTCTTTAAGGCAAACAGCAAGCCTAAAATCCAGTGGAGATATGAACAATTGTTGGATTGTTGCCTTGTTAAGGCTTTCATGCTCTATCACACAACAGTTTCATAGGCAAGCTACATCAACATCTTAAGACAGGTACAAAATTTGGAAAAATACTCAGAACGATGAGTTATCAGTTAGAGACTGTCCAACAGGAAAGTATCAACCTGTGTTATGCAGAACACTGCTCTAGAGCCTCAGCTCGTCAATATATGTACTTGTGATCCGAAAGCTGGTAGAGACTTACTACCTCTGCAAACAATGTCAAACTGGAGGGAGCTGTGAGCACTCTGGAAGATGACAACAGAAAGCAATTGGGACAGCAATGAGTAACTGGGTCTCTGGCGCTGTTTTCTATGATTGTATTTTCCTTCATATCTAAACCTTATGCAAAACACAAGCTTTAATCCCCTAATTTGACACGTCCTAAGGCTTCCCCTTACCATGTTGTGCTTTCATTCAATTCCTTTTGGCCAAATCCGGACAATTGTGTGTCTCCTCAGGCTGTCACAACTTGATGCTCGGCTGCAAGTTCCTTTCGAGCAGGGCTGCTTTTTACTGTATTTGCACATCCCAAAACTTTGCTGTGGTTTCTAGCAGTTTACATGTTACAAATCAGTTAAAAGAAAGGAAAAAAAAATCCAACATAAACCAGGCAGGCCTCTTCTTTATCAAAAGTGATGATTGTTGTTTTCAGCATTGAAGTACTCTGAATGTTTTGAACAGGACAGCATACTGGACAGGAATTGAATTTAAATTTGCATTAACTTTAAATTTGCTTTCTTTTCGTACAATATCTAAAGAAGAAGTATTCAGCTCTGGTATGTACTAATAGTGCATGTACTGAGGGCTGACGTGGAAAACGTAGTGAATTCTATATAAAATGAAATCATTCCATATGAGGACACCAGAGCCTAAGGGATGGAATTGCCAGCCCTAAATGGCACAGCAGCCAGCTTCTGCAGTGTCTGATCTTGCAAACATTGAACACACATGCTCAGCTTGACTATGAATAACCCTATTCAGTTGAATGGAATTACTTACAGTAGTAAAGTCCGTGCATAAGCACTCACAGATTTGGGATTTAGCACAGGCCATTAGAAAAAAAAAAGGAACAAACCAGATGTCTCCTGTGCTACAGAGATGTTTCAGACCAGCAGATCTGCTCAGACCCCTGTCCAGAAAGGCTAGCACTTTCTGTAAACACCTGCTGTGGAGTCTTCTAAGCAAGCAGACGGGGTGGAGCTCCCAGGTATCAGAGGCTCTGCTGTACCTCCCCAAGCACATTCACAGTGTCCGTAGTGCTTCTGGATCTAAGGTGGCAATAAAGGGCACTCTCAAATTTGGCACCTGTGACTTTTTCATGCAGTTCAGAGAAACTGAATCACATGCTGTATTTTCATTGGCAGTGAAATACAAGCCAAGAATAAAATCACGCGGGCTTTTACACACTGCCCTCACCCCGCCACACTGGTATTTTCCAAAATCCCAGCCAAATAAATACACGTCTCCACAGCCTTTGAAGGGCCAGCCTCCATCCTACAATGCATCTCCTCTTTCCTATCTCTGTTATCCTTTAGATCTGACTTTGGTTTGCTTAATAGATTTAAATGCNTTTTTTTTTTTTTTTTGATTTAGGGAATAAAGCAATTCACTGGATCCTAAACAGTACTTAAGCCACAACACAAAAATAAATTATCTATAGAGGATTTAAAATAGGCCTGTACTCTCTATTCTGTAATGCTTTATGATTTAGTCACTGGAATGGAGAAGGGATCATGCCACAGTCAAAGCATAGGATTGACATTTAAGAGACAGGGGTTTTATCGATGACTGTTAGAAATATACTCTGTGATTCTAAGCACATTACCCAAATTCTTTGGCTGAATTTCCATCAGTGATCCATCATACACAACCAGAATCTTCAGGCAGGATACTTAGATACCTTACACTCTGCATTCTGGAAATCTAGAAAGTTTCCTTTTCAATACCTCATATGCTGCCCACCCCGTAACCGACGTTTTCAAAGGAAGTGAGAGTGAGGTGGGGGAAATTAGTTCAGAAATCAGAGCATTCAAGTTGTAAACCAGGGTTAGATTTCAAATCCTAAGGCTTAATTCATTAATGAAAACATCTGACAGGAAAGTGTTCTGGACACAATGTGTTATTTCTTACATTTTTCTCTCTCGAGTTTGCTTGCTCCAAAAACCATGTTCACATACCAGACCCTGTAAGGTCAGCCTGAAGGTATTGTAGTTATGGCAGGATTAGAACCAAAATAGCCCCACCAGGAAAGTGCTTTACAGCAGACTACCTTTGACTTCAGCATGGGAACATAATACCAACAACCCCTTTTAGGCTGATACTTCTGCCTCCTGTAACAGGAAGTGGTAAGTGCAGAGCTCACAGCACTCATCTATCGCACCAGTTCCTCTAAAGGGGAGGCACACAGAGCACAAAGCAGGAGCCAAAGAGCTGTTATCCAGGTTGACTATCCACCTGGCTCTGTAAGGCAGCAGGACACAAGAGCAGGGCTGAGATGACGGCAGCAGTGCCCCATCTCCTCCTTTGGAAGGCGCAGGGCACCGATGCAGAACTGAGTGCAGGGCAGTGGCGAGGCAGAGGAGGAACCAAGATGTGGAGTGTGCAGCTACAATGAATCCCTCCTGGCACAGCCAGATGCTGTTCAGACGTCAGTGGCAGAAGTTCAGTTTTTCATCTAGAGCTGGTTTTGCCGAGGTGGGCTAGAATAAGCTGTACAAGCTGAAACACAGCTTTGCTGTCGTAAATGGTGGCCACAATGGGGAACTGTTCTGAACTTTAATGGCTCAGTAAACTGAGTAGCACCTCCTCCAGAGACACAGAAACTGTGTGCAAGGGCTATTGTCAGGCTATCTGGTTATCGTTTCCTTCTGCTTTCTCCACCTGAACAAAATCAGAGGTGTTAGTCAGCACAGACATGTTGAATTATTCTCACCAGTGATTTTGTCAGTAATAACTCCTGATGCCTTCAAATTTAGTTTTCTTTTATTTTTCACTCATTTAAAAATACTGGAAAGTCCTCACTGTTTGTATTTTATTTCAAAGTTGTCTGAAAATGTATTTTTGAGAAGGGGTGATCAGTAAATACTCATTTATCAGGATTATTCTGCACTAAAAAGTGGGTTTAAATTTGATCATTCTCCTTTCCTAATAAAAAACATTGGGAAAAAGTCCTTATGTGCACAGATGTGTACACATCCTTATGATATCCTGTTAGTGGACTGTTTCATAAGATTATACTGTCATATGACAACAGGCCCGTTTGTATCACAGGCTTCTTTTGAACAGAGAATTTGTTTCAGCAGTTTGGACTTCTATCTCATGGGTGGGTGTTCATCAGGGAAAAGATACAGATGGGCCTATTTAAGCTAGTGGACAGATAGAAGTCATGGAATGATACTGAGGTGCACAGCTAACACAATTTGGTCCTTTCATAAGAATAGAGATAAGAATATAAAAGAAGTTCCTTTGTTTTCGCTCCACAGATCACTCCTGTTAGCCTCAGCCAAGTGAAAGCAGCCACATCCATGCCCTGTCCAGCAGCAGGGAAGTGGGTTACAACCTGCAATTCCTGATACAGCAGCACTGACCTAAATTTATCCCAAAACTATTGTTGGAGAACTTGCTGAATGCAAGTAGGGATGGTCATAGACCACAACTTTACTGAAATGAACCACTTCCAGCATGGCACATACTTGATTTCTGACTGTGGGCTTCCTTTCTTTCAGTCACTATCAAGGCGTGGGTCCAGTTCCGAAAGGGGACTTTTCAGCTGCTGATATCAGTACAACCCTTAGAACAGGAAGGAGGAGGAGGAGGAAGTACCCACACAAAAGAGTGTATAATTTCAGTGGAAACTTATCCTGGGAATGAGACTGGGTGCTTTGCTAAGCAGAGGCAGCTCCAGGGCTTTGACAGGTGTGAAACACCCCTGAGCTAACTTTGAACGGGACACCAGGTACAAAATGACAGGCACTGTAATGTCAAGAAAGCTTAGGGTAACATACAGGAACCCCAGAATGCCCACTCGAGGCTGTCCAAAATTCTGGAGCTGTTGAAAGTGTCTGCTCTCAGGGCAGAGCAGAGGTGCCACATAAGCAAGAATCTGAGCTAAACTTCAACAAAGACATGCCATTTACATTTCCTGGTATTTAATACTTGTGTAGAATATCTGTGTTTTCTTCACTGCCATGCCACCTGCTACTTCTATGGTTTCAGGCACAGTAGTTTCATACAGCTGAAATGTTTTTCCTGGCCACAAAAGTTTTGCCTTGCCCAGATAGAAATCCTCTCAAATGTTTATCTTGATCTCTTAGAACGTTGGCCCAAGAAACAGAAATAAAAAGTGCAACTAATGGAGCAAACAAGCAGAGAGGACTGAAAAAGGAAACTAGAAAATAAAAATCTAAAGAACAGAACAGTGAGCTACCTTCAAATATATCGGAAGAATAGTTCCATCTGCAAGAATAGAAAGGTGTAGTGTGTGACTATTTAGTTTTGTATACATTAATAGAGGAGAGACAGAGCAATTCAATAGGAGGCATTATTACTGCTTGTGTATAATAACAGCACACCTGAAACTACCAGTGAGTAGTTTTAACTTTACCAGGCCCAGTTCTTACCTGAAGGATTGTCCTTGTCCATACCCTTGAGTTCCCTTTGCTAGCACCCAGTAGACTGGCATTTTGGCACCTCTCACATCCCTTGACAGCATGTTCATGACTCCGCAATGCGTGTGGAAAGAAAAGTCAAGCTCATTGTTTTTAAATGCACTAAAACAAATGCCAGAAAAGTCAACTGTAGGGTATTTACATGCTTATTTTAAAAAGCAAGGATTGGGCACTAGACAGCTGAGATCAATTTAGTCACTTGTCTAAACCAACATGATTTCTTTGAAATTTGGACAGATGCATGGCACAGTCAGTTATTGCAGCTCAACAAACAGCTGGCAATTACTTTAACTGCAGCAAAGCATCCACTTTGTATCAAGAGATCCCAGATGACAGAGGAACCCAGACTGATGGAGCCCACAGGCTTCCAGCTGTGGCACAAGATCAGGAGAACTAAGCATTGTGCCTGACTGTAAGGACTAAAGACCTTTAATGATCTGCTCAATGCCAGGCTTCATATAGATGATTCAGACTGTAATTCCACTGCCACAGAGGAACTGAGCACCTGCCTTGCTAGATCTAGGCCTTCCCATCTGCCTTGTTTCCCAGATCTTAGTTAGACAGGATCTTGGCTCCCTTGTTAGAGTTGATTTTAAAGAAAGATTAGTTGGGCGAGGTGATATAGGTAGGTAAAATGTTGGCTGATTAAAAAAAAAAAAAGGAAATAGGTAAATAGCAGACATTTCTGTTACCTCACAGCAAAAGAACCAATAAAATGTTGAAACAAACTGCAAGATGATAAATTCAGAGCTGATAAGAAAGTTGTTATATATTACATATATATATATGTAATATAAGAATTTCAGCCAAACCCAACAGTCAGACAGTGTCACTGAAGCTACAAGTTAGGTGAGACTCTACCAGGGTTTACACATTTATAAAACAGAGCTATGGTAACCACTTTTTCAAAGGGGAAGGACAACTAACTACATGTTCCCAGGCCCAGTATTTAGAGATTGCATTACAACAACTAAGAGGCTCCTTTGAGGACCAGAATCTCACACATACTAATTAAAAGCCCACTGTGCCTTCCCCTAGAGCATCCTATACCGATCACTGCTGGAGAAGAACTGTCATGCTGAAGCAGATCTGGAAATGGATCAACTCCCGTGACTAGTCTCAAGGTACTGTACAGGTCCGTGGTCAGGCAGTGAGGGGCTGCAGGGAGCTGGAGACTAACTCTGCAGCAGTGTCACTGGGGCAGGAACTGACAGCCCCAGGCTGGGCTGAAATGGGGGCTCCACGCAGTGGACAGCGTGAGGGAAATCACTTGGGGAAGCTGGGTGTGGCCATTAGTGCCCTCAATGCCCTAACGACTTATGAAAAAAAATTTTTTTAATTACTCCCAGTTGCTAAATAGTTTTTGTATGACTAACTCAAATGCAGTTTCCCAAATTACAATCAAAAATAAATATTCATCAACTTTTATGAATACTATCTCTATTTGTTTCAAAGGGTGGAAGCACTGGAGTGAGAAAAACAGACAGACCCAAATTCTGCTCCTGGTCCTGCTAATAACCTGCAGAGGGGAGGTTACTTCCCCTCAACTTTACCATTTTAGAAGGGGGGACAATGAAACAGTCCACAGCTGCAAGCAATAGGCTTTGCACATGGCCACAAGAAATGGGATAGTTTTGCATCAAACCATTTTGGAAACATTCAGAATTGAGGTTGAGAGAGTTGTTTTGTTTGCTAATATATGCTATATATTGAGGCTATTTTCTAGCTAATTCGTACCCAGGCTCTGTTAGTTGCCAAAAGTCCAAACAATACAATTCTGGGAAAGAGAGAACTGTCTCCTCGATGCATTTGTAATCTTTTAAGACTACATAGAACAGTTTATCTGTATCTAGATGACATTGTTAAGGCCAATATGACAAGTGTATCTAGAACTGGATCTGTGCAAGCAGTACCCCTAACAAAGAAAGATTAAAGGTGAAAATATGGTCAAAGTACTCAAAGTACAGGACAGATTGTTTTGGTTTGGTTTTAATCAGGTAACTCCACAATTTAGTACAATTATGTCCTTCCATGTACCGAGTGCTGTTATCTTCGGAGTCAAGCAGTAATCAAAGAAATCTCTGCTCTGCTGATTTCAGAGTTGTTTTTTTTCAGATACGCTTTTTACAGACTATCATAAGTTTTACATTGGTCATAAGAATAGATGTTGTCACTGTCCCAAGAATCTAATAAACACACCTAACCATCAAACAACCAAAGCAGAAAAAAATTTCTTGAAGCACTGCTTACATCTGTAGCTGACAAGATAATTATAGGCAGCTTTTCTGAATAAATAACCTAAAACTTCAAAATAATTTTCCAAGTGAAATCAGATAAAAAGACAGAAGTGCCACGTGGGCATCAGGACCTGTCAGTGTTCCCCACAGATATATAGCATAAGGAAAAAAATTTAGATGAGAAAAATTGAAAGAGTCTAGTCCAGTCTCACTGATGTTAATAAAGAGTCTTTCCATTGACTCCACAGGGCTAATATGGCCAAAGACAGCAGTTAGCAAGAAAGCCTGTAAAATGTAAGCACTAGATTAAGGATATGAAGAATAAGGGCAGATTGGGCTGGAATTATAATGAAGTCAGGATAAGGTTGGACTTTCACAAATGAAGTACTGAACTGATTGCAGAGAAGGTCTCTTATATTTCACAGCCAAAAAGATAATCATTAACTTAACTTTACATCTTTCTTCTAAATCAAATTATGGGGATATGCAACACTGTTGACTCTTGCCCTCTTAGAAAGGTCTAAACTCCAATTGTCCCAAGTACCTTCACCACCTATTGGCCTGGAATTTTATCATGAATACTAGAAGCAATAATCCCTATTGAAACTGTGCTATCATGATATCAAGAGGTTGGCTTGCATAGATATTTGGTCACTGTCTGCCAGGGAGGTAGTCAGAAAGCAATTAAAGCTGTCTGGCTGTGCTGACATTTTACTCAGTGTTCACCAAGTCTTTAATTTCTATAAGCATACTTTAGAATTTGTGCTGCTGAGAAGGAAGGGAGGGGAAAAAAGATCAGTCCCTGAAGTCTCTTCTGTATCAGGTTGAAATTTTTGTTTAAAATGAACTCTGATCAGTGCCCTAACATGGGTAAAAGTCCTGTGTAAGAGGCCATGTCACTCTCCATTCGAATGGCCAGAAGCCATCGTTTCCACAAGAAACAAAAGCAACTAAAAGCTTTAAATCCTACCCCATTGTAGGAACACAATTGAATTCTCTTGCCAACATGAGGACAGAGTATACATAGTCACTGCATAGGACTGACAGTCTGTGTGGGAATTACTGGAGTCTAGCTGCAAGATTTCCATATACAGACATTTCCTGCCACGAGAATGTTACTGTACTAAGTCAGCATCCAAAGTAATCTAAAGAACAAAAGGAAAGCCTCTGAAACAGTGAGAAGGAAAAAAATTATGCACAAAGATCACTTCACATATTCAATACAGGCATTTAAAGTGGAGGATATCAAGGTCATAATTGTGCAGCCTTTTTTCAGGCACATCAATAGGAGTGTGTTTTAAAGTAAAGCCTGAGGCAGTCTCTGACCTTTTTCAATTTTATTTTCTTTTTCCTTTGGATAAGTTGATTGTGAGATGCTGCCCAAGAACAGAGCTATAGGACATAAGGAACTCAAAAACACATTTGCAACTGAGTATTATCTATGCTTCAAAGTATGGTCCCAAAGAAACACCATGAGTATCAGTACAAGAGACCAAAGATTCTTGGGTCCATAGTCTGATAGTATAAAAATAATCTAATCTTGCTATAAACAAAGCAAAGAGTGTTTAATTAATCATCCATTACATCAGCCATGTTTTAAGTGAACACAGCAATTCTCATGGAGGTTTGATGGCCTTCCAAACGGTTAAATTAATTTTGTGGTGACAGGTGAACTAATACAGGTAACGCTCTGAAGCAACTCTGTCCACCTACCTCCCAAGAAATCTTGTTTAGTATGGAGAAGAGAGGTGTAGGCTGTGACTATATCAGCTCCAAAATCCAATTCATCCTTGTGACCTTGAATCCTGTTGCTCAACACATGGAGAGAAACAAGAAGGTTTCCCCAGAACTGTCATGATGGAGAGCATCTTCTTCTTCCACAAGCAATTTAGGCTAAATACTTTTGTGTCTCTTCATACACAGACATCTGAGAGGTAAGCAGCCATGTCAACTCCCCTCCTTTTTTGCTTCAGATCAATCCCACTAGAAAGACAAGAACTGTTAGGTCTGCAGTGATTTTCCAGTGTTCTCTCATTTTCCTTTTCCCATGTCTAATGACCTACAATTACATGACATATGAAAACAAACAAACAAACAAACAAACAAACAAACAAACAAAACCCCCCATAATAAACCACACTAAAGCATTTGTTTCTCTATGTACCCAGGTGGTACACCTGTGCAGGGAAGCAGACTGTCCCAAACCTAGCTCTGATATTATTATACAGCACTAATATAACACTTAGTAGCTGTTCCATGTACTTCCTATATCTCACTGCTACTATTATTATCATTACTTCATAATATTAATTACAGTGTTATCAGAACAGCTCTTAAAAGTGATGTAACAGGCACCTGAAAATATTTGTGTGCCATTGCAAGTGTTGTACTTTGATACCTATTTTGCCTGAGCACTTAATTGCTTGAATAAATGAATAAACTCTTGCTTCTTACAATGTCTTCTTGGAACAACTTTTTTTTTTACTGAATTTTCTGTTTTCAGCTTCTCCTAGAAGAAAGAAGCTTTGAAAAATCATATTAAAACAATCACAGCATGCAAGGAAATAGGAACCCCTCCATCTATGAGTGCTGGGCTGGGCTTGGTGTCCCCCTCTCGGGCTGCCTCATGGAGAGTGTGTGATTCACGTGTAACATCTCCCTCTACTGGCTAAAACCGTAGGAATACCTTAGTTTCCAAGCAGAAAAGTTTTATCTGGAGTGAGTATCCCCACATCACGTCACCTCCCATCCTCTAGTTTTTACACACTTGTAATCTCTCTCTGTAACCCTAAAGCAGACAAGGTTTGTGTGGTGGATCGGGTGGTGATGAACGGGGCACAGCTCAGCTGAAACCCTAAACCCTTGATGCTAAATGCCTTCATGAGATGCTGAAGGCCTCAGTAAAACGCTTTGAAGACAAGGAGACTTAAGCAAGTGCAGTAGGGCCTTTCTTGGGAACCCAGGACAAAAGGGGACTTTGCAACTACAGTTGCTTTGCAGAAGCTTTTATCTTGGACTCTGAGCAATGTCTGATTTAGCAATATTGATTATTAAATGAATAATTAATTTGAAAACCGTGATCCTAATGGTGAACCTTAAGTCTCTGAAGTAAAAAACGGAGTCCATTAAATATGGATGCTTTACCAAACCTCAATTCTTCACTCTTTGATGACCACTGAAGCCATAACTCAGTGTTATTGTGTGCCCCACACTAACAGCGTTTTTGTATCTGTGTTGTCTTCAAATGCTCAATAGCCGACAGAACTGATGAAAAATTATCTTGATACATTCTGAGAACAAGAAAGGCTCACCTATGAACACACTCCAGATGGAAAGGCATGGCAGGGATACTCTATCAGGAGAATTTCAGCACACAGCACCTACACACACATTCGGTTTCCAGCAGTGCATTACATGCTTCCTCACACCCTGAAGAACTAATGGTTTTAACAGAGCCTTTGGGCTACAAGTAGTAGACTACAGCTAGAATTAGTAGGGTACAATTCCCATATACCCCAACACCAAATGGCATTAAGCTGAGATAAAAACATTCTAATGTTAACCTTCTCTATTTTAAGCTGCTATCAGAGTTGCCCATAGAGATCTCCTGTAGTCAAGAAAAACTGAGAAGATGACACATTCCATTAAAATGGAGAATTCACTTCACACCAGCCCTTCTAAAATGTGGCCTACACTATAGATTCTTGATGTATAGGCTACAGCCACTAATGTTTTTCCTGCTATAAGATCGTAAAGTTCAACAAATAATTCAAAAACTATTTCTATTATAATTCACACAATTGTAAATAAGGTAGATAAAAGAAAAATTAAGTTATTCATAGCAAGAAAGAATGATATGCTTTTCTTTCTTCTCCATCTTTTAAAAGGGTTTTTAATTCACCATTTCTTCCCTTTTATTTCCCTTCTTCTTTTGTTCGATAAGCTTTTTTTAAATTTCCCTTCCCTGCATCCTGCGTGCAGGGCAAAACCATTCATGCAGAATTCATCACAGGAAAACAAACATAATATCTCACTCCCATATTCCCAAGAGGGAATTAACTGAAATTACCAGTTCTTGGGAAATCCGCATAGAAAAAAGAGCAGGAAAAATTACTATAGCCAAGTTGTCAGGGAAACTGTTAGCACACTGGTAGCTCAGGAAAATGGGCTATTTGAAACACTTTCTACTAAGTACCCAAGCAAACTATAGGGTCGTTTGTGGGGATTGGAGGCGCACAAAGCCTGAAAGCATTAGTGCCTTTGAAAGGCTTAGTAACTCCTGGCTATTGTGGGGGAGCGCCCTGCAGAATGGACGCTTGCTACCTTTTCAGCACAGACACAGAGTTCTATGAATAGCTCTTGGCTAATTCCCCCTTTGTGGAAGTCTTTAGGAAGCTTTTCATTGTATAGCCCATTCTATAGAACTCCTAAAGCCAAAAGATAAGAGTTTTCTAAGGAAATTGTCCAATTCTAAGTGGGCTTTTTAAAAATTATTTGTGCCCAGCCCTGTTACATTTCCTTTGCTACTCAAGGGGCAGCAATTATCACAGCGAGCAGCAGACAGACTTTTGTGACAGAATTTCATCGCTTTTAGTCCTGCTTGAGTACATGAAAGGACAGCACTCTGCCCATTCCAAACGCCCAGGCAGCTTCTGTAAGCTGCAGCTAAGCCACAGAGCTAACGCACCACTCGAAGGTGTGATGAGCAGTGCAACACTCCCCTGAGCTCCCTGCTAGGGAAGGCTTCGGTCTGTAACACGACCTGAACTTAAGGGCACGCTGGGGGCCTGCTGCCGCGGTGAGAGACTGGCTCCAGCAGCCCTCCCTACAGATGCACCCAATCCCAAATGACATCTTGTTTTGCTGTGCTGCAAACACACGCAACTACAGCTATGGCTGGGAGAGCAGAAAATGAGAGCTAGAGTAGGGGGTTTCTCTGTTTAGCCGAACAGTGGTATTAGGGTTGTTTTTAAGACAGATTTCGCAAGTGGAAGTTATGTTCTCAGTTGTTTTCTTTAGTTTCCATGCTGACACTTTGTCCTTTAAATGGTTATGTAAAGCATCAACTTTCTAATGTGTCTTAGAATGTTCACTTTGGATAAATAATTTTAGCAGTTTTCTGGGTATGACGATGAGATTCTCTATCCTAGCTCACCCATCAGATCCTATTTGTCCCTTCCTTTCTTGTATCTAATTTAAATCATCAGTGTCATATGGTGGGGGTTTTTCAACTATAAGGATGTTAGAAGGAATTAGAGCTAGGGCTTGAATTTGAATCCCACCAGCCACTGCCTTTGCTGTTTTGTCTGCCACAGCATTTCCCAGTTCAGGGATAGTGTTACCTCGGGAGTGTTCTTTACAATGCATTATAGCCACTTTTGGAGGTTTCAGCACTGCTTCCAGTAACTGTAGGATTCCAGTAGCATTTTTGATTTCTTTTTTCTTGTGAGGTTAATAAACTCTTTTCTTTCTAAATAGCCCCGTGAGCATGTACCACTTTAAAAGCATACCTTGAATTAGTCTAAATGTTGATAGGTTTTCCTTCCAAGGCTCCAGTCAGGGCTATTATCTTGGCCTTTAGAGCTGATGTCCCCAC
>VWZT01003415.1:0-12368 GCA_013397055.1 Pachycephala philippinensis | reverse complement strand
GACATGAGGAAACTTTTCTTTGCTGAGAGGTGTACAAACACTGAAGAGGCTTCCTCCAGATGTGTTTGATTCCCCAAGCCTGCCAGTGTTTCAGATGCCTTTGGTCAATACCCTTACTGATTTGATTCAGTTTTTAGTTAGCAAAAAATTGGTCAAACAGTTGGACTAGATGATCACTGTTCATATTCCAGTCCCTTCTAACTGGAATAATATATTCTATAAGGGATTTTGTATCTGCTTTCAAGTATGAAACAGAAACTTAAGCCGGCTATCTCCATGTTACATCACTTTTCCCACTTCCCTTGTTAAATTTCCCTTTCTCTCAATCTCCAGCAATTATGAAAAATAGTGGGACCTGTATGAAAATCAAAGCTGGGCTAACCCAATATTTGCTTTGTTTTCACCTACCCTACAGCTCTTCCTCTCTTCACCTGCCATGTCTTTTGATTTTCATGTTTTGAAGCAATGACTTTACACAATGGAAAACACAACCCATCACAACAGACCCTTCATCTCAGCTGGGACCTTTGAGACTGCTGGTATATTTTAAAGGAGCAGGATTTTTGTCAAGGGAATGTATACACCCAGACAAACTATTCTTAATACTTTCTTAGGCCTTTATGCTTAACCGCCACTTTAACCCCTTTGCTCTTTTTGTTAGGATTCCAAAAGAATTTGGAATTTGCATTCCAGAAGAACAAAAATGCCCTCAACACACAACATGCAGACATCTATGTTATAAGCAACTTATGATTTACATACAGATTATTTTTCATTAGCATGACATTGCATAGTCTTTTATATTTAATGGCATTCCAGTTCCAACACCATATGGGGAAATTTCTAGTAAGCACTAGTGCCACCTGTTTGAAAATACCCACAGAAAATTAGAAAGCAAGTATTGGACACCACAGCTGAATATCTAACTATTAGGCTGCAAGCAGATGAAGGTTTTGCTTAACTTCAGATATGTGCACTTCACTGGAGGAGAAGGAAAAAATGCAGACAAACTCTCCAGGCCCCCTCCTAACATAACAAAGTCTCTTATGTGGTTGACTGCTATTAAAACCACACGATTTACATCTATCTTTTTCTTTTTATTATATTATACATATTACAGACTCAGGCACAGAAGCTTCTCAGCTTCACAAAAAATTAATTAGCATAAAGTTCATGTTAATATCTACCCTCCAACCTGATTAAGATTTCCTATATGGTCAGCCCTGCAAATTCACTTAACTGCTCATCAGATCATCATTTCTGTTACACTGCTAGCAAGTTTCCTCATTCACAAAGGACACCTCCTTTTCTAATGATTCTCTGCCCATTCCAAATAATAAGATTGGCTTTTAAAAGATAAGACAGTTTCAAGAAACTTCCTTATCTCTATTTTTGGTAGGCTTTTATTTTAAATGCCAGCAAGACAGAGATACACAATGCGCCTTGCTGTTGTATTTCTAGTCTCTAAGTAAACTACTGGGGGTTAGGAAAGAAAGCACTAGAAATCTTCAGGTCATGTGAGGGATAACAGTATATTTGTACAGACTATGGATCTAAAGAGCTCCTGTTTATCTTCATACACTTTCATTTTTTTTCCAGACTCTGATATCTAGAATGAACACTTCACTCTTTATACTAAAGTATTTAATTAATGAAACTCTTGTCAAAAGCATGCCTGAGATCTGTTTTAGAAGCCTAACAGTGTATACAAATAAATTAAAACTAAAGGTTAACTCTTTCTACTCATACATTCTTTCTGCCAAAAATGTATTGTTTACACTGGCTTAAATATGTTGAATTCCAAAGCAAAACGTGAAATTCATACATATTTAAGTTTATAAGAAATAGTGTTTCATACTTATTAAATATACTTCAGAAATAGTAAATATGTCCCATTTACAAATCAATTATAAAAACTTAATGTAGGTCTACACAAATAATTTTGACACCTTGTAGCTTTTTACATATGTAACTTCATAGCACACTTATCTCCTTTCCAACAAGGCACAGCAAGAGTAAATAAAGTTGAAGAAAAAAAAACCAGGAAAGCAAAATTCAGAAGTAGCTGGTCAAACCATAATTACTCTCCTCTAAATTCAATATCCTCTTTCACCAGCAGATCCAGACACCTTAGGTCCACAACGTAGACCTCTATTCTGTGTTTTATATTAGCAGATTATCTCATAGCAGCTTGGTTTTATCTTCTGTTGTCAAGCCACTGAGACAGAAAATGTTTGTCTAATGTTTTGCAAGTTCTGGTATGCAGAAGAAGGATGTAGAACTCCAAGATTGTTTAGACGAATATTTTCTAATGGGCACTGGGCATTTTGCTGTGGTTTCACCACTAGGATCCAAAACACCAACTCCTCACTCCTTCTCTCCTTATCTTTCAGTCTGCAAAACTTCACATATAAATTGATCTCCTGCTTCTTCCTCAAACTGTTCTGTGAACTATCTGAAAAAGAACTCACAGCACATTTTAAAGCCTCTTTGTTGCTCTCAATTCCAGCAATTAGAAAAATATCAGTAACAGAATAAGAACAAACTGACTCTCAATCCAGGCCCAGCAGATGTCAAAATTTAGCTGACACACTAATCAAATTCATACAAAAGAGGAGTAAAAAGTTATTTTCAAAAGCTTGACTCAGGTTTTTGCAATTATAGCAGAGTTATGAACATATTTTGTCCCCTGCAGCATATTTTAAGTGCAAAATTCAAACATTTTAAGAAAAAACCCATAGAAAATATTAGATTGCTTTATTTATTGACAGTGAACTTAACTTGCAAAATATTCTTTTCCTGAAACATTTCTGAATAGTTGCCAGTGATTTTACAAGCATTTACTAACATTTACTTACTAGCATTTACAAGACATCCCAATAGAAAGTAGCTCCTGAAACTACCTGTTAGATCAAGATTCATAAAGCTAAATCTAGTTCATAAAAAAGGAAGTGAGTTTGCACCTTTCTAATACCTCAGGCAACTTTTAACATTAAAAGCATTAAGTCAGTTATAGGTCTGGCCACACTACAATCTCTGCCGAGATCAACAAAATTTTCTATTGCAGGAGCAGAGCTTTAAGCAAATTTAGGTGAATTGAAAGTTGGTGAATTTGGCGTACATAGCTTATCAACTATAATTCCCTTTGTCTTTATCTGCTATCACACAATACACCAACTAAAGAAGGACAGGATCTTAACATTCCAAAGAGAGGAAAATGTCAAATGCAGACCAATATACAAACTTACCAATACACATACACTTTAATTCTTCTTGCTACACGGCCAAAAGCCTAGTTAAAATGAAACTGCAGAGGTCAATCCAGAACTAAAGAATGGCTGGTCCCTCAGACCATCTTCAATTCTGCACTTAATGATAAAGGCAAAACCAGACGGACACAGGTGTTGGCTGAGCCAGCAGTTAACACAGTATACAGGATGTACTCAACTCCATACACTATCCTCCACAACAGAGCTCTGCAACTAGCAGCTGTTTCCACCTTCAAGTCAATATTTCTAAGATATTTAAAAAATTGTAACACAGAAGCATATTAAAGGCAAATAAGCCAAAAGGTATCAGCAACAACAAAATTCTTACTATTGTTTCACAACTATTAATATATATTTTGCTAGTTTTGACAACTGGAACAGTGCAAGCTATTCATGTTACATACTGCAGATCCATCACCATGTAAAGCTGCTTTCGACAGTCTTTCGTCAATCCCTAGGCATACATGCTATGACTGAAAAAAATCCACACAAAATAAGCTTGGCCATTGTCCAGGTAAACTCAATCCAGCAATATGTATGCCATAAATTTACAACGCAGCTATGTAGAACATGTGGAAATATCCTTAAGATTCCAAGGAATTTCACTGCTCTTTCCAACCAGATGCTCTAAATCTAAAACAATTTAGTCTTTTTATTGATATTACAATTACTGATTTCAGTTTAAACAGCTGCTACTGACAGCCTATCAGAAGTAGTGTCATTTTTCAGTTATTTATACTGCAGTAGCCCTTAGAATTAAAATAACAGTTTATATTATACCATGTATAAACTAATAATACAAGGCCATCAACACTAATTTTTAGTGGCTGCACCTCACTGAAGTTTGACTGGATGGTACAGGTACAGCAGTGGGAAGAATACATCGTAAGAAACACAAGTTTCCATAGAAAAGTGCCTAGGGGTAGACAGATAGTTGAGAGCTGCCAACTTAAAAGAAACCCCAAACATAAACCCAAACCTTAAGCAATAACCCTGCCAACCATCTACACCGAGCAACCATCAAGTGTTAAATCTGAGGAAGGATTTGAAAGAAAACATGGGAGTGGCTTTAATGTGTAAATCAAAGGCTTGGCTTCATATTGACCAGGAATTGAACGGTTCAAATAAATACAGCAAATCAACCACTATTCTGCAAATTAACTCATCCATTTCAAAACACTGCATTGTCTACAGTGCCACTATAGCCACTATACTGTCTATAGTGATAAACAGTGGCTGAACACAATTCAGCAGTTAATTCAATTTTTGTAACATTATCTATTCAGTAACAAACTAAAAATCAACATTATACCTATTGCTGTATCAAGAAGGAAAAAGGCCAAAAACAAGTTAAAGTAATTTGAAAGTCATTGTCTTTGATAAGCAATTTTCCAAGAGACACGTAAGATGGTGTTGGTCAAATTAAAGTACTTTTTTAAAGGTGAAAACCACTATTTCAAAGTAGGTTTCATTTAATTTTTTTAATTCATTTTTAATTGCAAAATGACCAGCAGGAATTTAATCATGTATCAAAGATAACTAGTGTTACCATAAAATGAAAGGCTCCTCCCTGCACAGACAAAAAATTGGACTGCAGGTGTTCTGGTAGTCCCAGTACTTCTCTGCTAAATACTGAGTGTCACTATATTGTATTGCTAATACTTCTTACAAACTGCCTCCATTTGTATAAAACTTTACTAGTCACATTACCTAATAACTTCCTCTTATTATAAATAACAAAAAGAAACAGAGTAACCCCAACTCCAGTCCTTCCAAATCTTGCAGATACCAAGTCAGGAAAAAGGTATGGCTAGTTGGCACCGTATCTTCACATTTTACTCTTTTGTTACCAGCACGCCTTTAAAAGGAGTTATGAACATTACAGAAACACTTCACATATCACAGAACTAATTTTCTAGCTACCCAGTGCTTCCAAAAGCTTACTGGAGTGGGGGTGGGTATTCAAATTCATAAGGAGGACAGGCCTTTCTATGTCAGAAGCAAGCAATTCCCAAAATAGACTGATAGCTTGTGACAAGGGAATGAAAGAAAATGAAGCCATGACACAGAAAGTGATTTGACTTGATCTGCAACCAATTAAGTGCATCCACTTCCTAATACTTCATGTATGCATGTAAAATGCTTTACCAAATTTCCACGTTGTAAAACTTACATTAATACTTTACACCAATCTGATTTTATACCCAAGATCATTAAACATAAAAGAGAAGTATTTCATTTGAATGATTGACCAGTGTGTAAAATTAACCACTTGCATGTATTTTTGCAGCCTTACAGATGAATCGATCACTTTTATGAAGTGAAACTTTTCATGTAACATTCACTTCTTTTTCTATCATAGTACTTGAAGTAATTCAGTCTTCCAAGAGTCTTTACTGATTTAAAAGTATTGCCAGATAGATACAAACGTGGACAGTGCACAAGAAAACTGTTACACATCCTTATGCATAGTGTGCACAGTGAATAAAAACGAAATACCTTTCCTTCAAGAAATTAACTAAAAAATGCGAAGAACTGCTAATCTCAACTTATTTTAATCTTAACTTATTTTAATCTAATTTCCATATGTTGTAAGGGAATAATTGCTGTCTTGCTTACTGAAGTACTTCATGAGAACTTTTATTATCAAGATTACCAATTATTAAATAAATAACAACATTCTGTTAATTATTTAATTTCAACAAAAACTTTTTAGTGAGAATTACACTTAAACTGTACCTTCATTTTCCTTATTTAACTTACAGACATTCCTCCTGAAGTTCAGTTTGCACACATGGTCACACACAAAATATCTACAAGTTTCAGTGCCCTGTACCATGTAATACCTACCAAAAAAGGAAAAAAAGCAAGCCCTCTCCCAGAAAAAATACAGCACACTTTTAGAGTAAGTGTTTATTCACAGGGAGAATAATTAAAAAAAAAAAATTTAAAAAAAGCAACAACAACAAGCAAAACAAACAAGCAGAAATAAAACTCAAGGACCTTTGTTGGGGACCTTTGTTAACCCGTCAATGATTCTATGAACCTTGTCAAGCAGACAAGACAAACACCCTCAGAAGAGAACAAACCTGTCAATACTCTTTAATGTTTACAGCAAGAGAAAATTAATTATTTTTAACACATACTAAACCACACTTATCATAAAGGAAAGCCCACGACCCTATAATCCCCCTACTTCTGGGTCTGTCACATCTGTACAAGATTTTTTTCCCTTACCAAGAGGTTTGAGTGTTAGTTACATCTTCCAATACCCCTTACAAATGACATTGAAATAGCACTAGCCCTTGATACAGTACCCACAGAGACAGAGGTTTGTATGCTTCTACACTTCCCAAAATCAGGAAGCAAAGTCAACAAACCTTGTTTACCATATTATTTTACAAAACTATCATATAATGTACCAGTGGAATTTAAGAATCACAGTATTCTTTTTTTTTAAATGCTGATGAGTCTGTTAACTACAGAAGGGAGGCAGAGTTGGTGACAACCACTAACAAAACCACAAAAAACACTTTGAAGACAGAGACCACATACCAAGCCACTGAGCAATGGAAAGGCTTACCAGCCATGTTCAGGTAAAACACCTGCCTTTCAAGCAGGTGTTTTGAAAAAAGTCACTATTCCCTTGCATTCAGCCCATCCTGGTTACCAGCACATGTATACTTTATCTACAATTTAACTCATTAATTGCTGAAATAATGGATGTTTTTTCCCTTCCTTTCTGCAAATCTGGCAGAGGAGAATAAAGTATAACACAAACTATTAAAGCGCACACTGCAAATTTTCAAAATGCAAGACCTTAATTGTCCTGTCTGTAATTAAAATGGATGTGTAAGATTTCTTTACAATCAATCTGCACAAAAAATAGTTTTATTGGGGAATTTACATGAAATATTGTATTTTAAATATAAAATCAAAGAAACATAGCCCCAGAGGACCCAAATCTGTAATCTGAAATCCCTAAGACAACTGACACTTGTATTAAGAGAGTAATCATTTCCCTGCCCACACATTACCAAATGAAGACTGCACAGAAACACATCGGCAAAACACGGTATTTGAGAATTCAGTGGTCTGTTCTGAAGGTAATAGTAAGGGAGTACCACTCTAACAACAAATCACTGGCAGGTTTCATAATGCAGCAGAACAGAAAACTGCATGCAGCCAACACAGAACATGCTCCTCATCCGGCACAGAGACAAAGCTGTGCTTCACCCGAGGTTTAGTTCTAGGATTCTACCTCCTGAAAAAACTGTGTTTCTGCTACTCTAATACTATCCACACTATTCCTACTTCTAGGAACAGCATAAAACCTTGCCATCTGAGAGATCATTAACTACAAGTGAAACTCATTAAAATTTGTTTTTAATTTGCAGCTTCTTAAACAAGGAGTAGTTCTGCTGGTTTCAGCTGGGGTAGAGCTAATTTTCTCCACAGTGGCTGGTGTGGGGCTATGATTTGGATTTGTGCTGAAGGCAGGGTTGGTAACACAGAGATGTGTTTGTTATTGCTGAGCAGGGCTCACACGGAGCCAAGGCCTTTTCTGCTTTTTGTACTTCCACGCTGGTGAGGAAGTTGGGGGTGCATGGGAGGTTGGGAGGAGACCCAGCTGGGACAGGTGACCCAAACTGACCAAAGGGATATTCCAGACCGTATGGCATCGTGCTCAATACATAAAGCTGGGGGGAAGAAAGAGAAAGGGGGAACATTTGGAGTGATGGCATTTGTCTTCCCAAGTAAGCGTTACACATGATGGAGCCCTCCTCTCCTGGAGATGGCTGAACACCTGCCTGCCATGGGAAGCAGTGAGATAATTCCTTGTTTTGCTTTGCTTGTGTGCACTGCTTTTGTTTTCCCTATTAAACTGTCTACATCTCAATCCACGAGTTTTCCGGCTTTTACCATTCTCTCCCTGGTCTCACCAGTGGGGGAGTGACCAAGCGGCTGCCTGGAGCTTGGCTGCTGGCTGGTGTTAAACCATGACAGTAGTACACTGGAGAAAGCTGTGAATCAGAGACAGTGGTAAATTAATTTATTATGTAAAGTATTGCTTTGGCTGCTTCCTATCTACAGATATCTTTGCTGTTTTCCACAATTACCAAATAATAAAACCCATCTACCCTTCTTACCCCAGCCATCAGTTTGTCTCTGTTGCTTACACTGTTCATGCAAACTAGAACATTTTTTAAAAAATCCTTTGCTTACACTTCTGTGGCCTATGTCCCACACAGAAGTTCAAGGAAACTGTGAAAGTCCAGACCTGCAAAACAGCAGGAAAAATTACAACCAAGTGCTCGTACTTTAAATTCAGAACCATTGGCCATCTTTCACGGTTGAGGACTCATCTACCCTAAGCATCTTATAACCCCCTTCTTCAGCACCATCTACCACGCGACACTGCCAGACCTGCACTTCACCTCATTCACCTCAGCGTAGCACCTTACCTGACACACTCTGAAATCTTTATGAACACCTTAATTTCCCGGCTGTACTTTCGTAACCATTTTTGAAGAAACTCTGCATTCTGAATTTCCATACTCCAAAACACAGTTGTGGGATTCTGCATTTTAGAAGCAGGATTTCACCACATGTTTCCACCTACTCTTTTATTTAGATGCATGTATGTTCACATACCTATTTTTTCATATCGAAGTATTCAGATTTTTCCCTGGAACTGTCAACACTTTGAAACATTTTCGTATCTGTACTTTCCTGAGGTTTAAAATGGGTACTAAGTTCTATTTTGCAGTATGAAAATCCAGTGGAAAACCACAAGAAATAGTTCAAGTACTTTTTTCCCCCACCCTCACACAGGCTCTAAGAAAAATATCTGAAAAAGGATCCATAGTAATCTCCCACAACAGCAACTCTACTGAAGTTACATAGCTCTACCCTTATAAGGAGCATTGCAATTTTAAATGCAACAATTTTTTTTACGTCTTTCATGGAACAACAGGCTTCTCCATACCTGGCCCAGGAACGGGCCTGCCTAAAAAGAACTCACATACACGGGCAGCAACTACTTTTACTACTCAGGAGCAGAACACGCAGATGCTCTGTTATCTTCCTCCTACAATCACAGGACACGCTGTCAGCTATTTAGTACATAGCAAGGAGGAGTAGAAACTGAAAGTAATACACAAGACCCTTTGAGGGGGAAGGTGACAATGTAGAATTATTCCTGTTGGATTAATTTTAAAATTAACAGCATTTTCGTGAAACAAAGTTGAGGAGGTTACCTGCTCAATCTCAGCCACTGTTCCAATACTTATAGCTACCAATTTTCCTCAGTTCTTCTGCCTTTCCACAGCTGACTTTCACTTTCAGGGTTTATAGTACTTTCTTGCTTGCTTTACCTCACCCCTACTTATTCAGCAACTTCAGATATCAGACTTCTTAAAGATATCAAAAAGTATGCTCCTGTCCTACCAGAGGGATTTCCACACATTACCAATAGATGGCTATTACATATGCACATCCACTTGTACACATGACAGTCTGAAGTATAAAATCAGTTTCAATGAGCTGAACCATATCCAATTTAACTTCTTTAATTAAGGATCATTTATCTACCTTAAGAACCTTTGCTCACATGCCTAGAGGCAAGTCACACAAACTAAAGGAAGTAGAGAGAGAAAGGACTTAAGATAATAATTGACAACACTGAGAAAATCCTCAGTCATTTAAACAAAGACAAATAATGTTAATGCACTAATAAAGTGAATAAAAAGGATGAGTAAGGTAAAGCCTACTCCACCAACACAAAATGAGGGAGAAAGAGAGCTGCAGCTACATCTTTTTCCCTATTAAATCAAATGTTTAACAGCACAGCTTGGTTCACACCTATCATATAAAGGGATAGGTTTAAAACTAAACCCCAAGTTTTTAGCTACTTACACACTTTATATTTAGCTTGCTATTCCAAGAACATTATTTAGAAAAATGACATTTTTATCCTACCACAAGTCCATGATGATTCATAAGCAACCTCAAACCCTTACAAAGGAAGATTTATTTTGCTCTGCCCACCTCTATGACAAATCTGTAGTTTAGCTTTCTTTACGCTAAACCCACATATCTGCATGATTTGCTGGAAAAAAGGCATATTTAACCAAGCAGCTTTTCTAAAGATTACTCTCACATTTGGTATTTACCAGTATCACACAATAATCTTGACACAAAGGATATTTTAACACAAATAACTGGAAGGTACAGGATACAGTTACAAATGTAATTTGTCTGAAAAAGGCAGTAGAAGTATTATGCTACAAAAAGGATTGTTAGCAGATTACTTTCTTTATATACAGATATATATCAAAAAAAACCAAAACCTGCTGAAACATAATCCTGGCTCAGTGAGCTAAAAAATTAACTCCAACTTGCAGTAACTGGTGTGCTTTTCAGGCTAATATTGCAATCAAACACAAGTTTGATATGTAATAAAAAATTTAGATGTCCAAGTAATTATGATCACAGAAAAAAAAGGCCATAAGTCTTCGCTTTGAGTTGTAACACCAGAGCAATTGTAAACAGGGGCAAACGGGTGTCCTTTGAGATCTGTGAGCCACTGGAAGTCCTTCTGTTGAGATCACAGTCACCTGCATGTTCATTACTTTAATCCTAATATATATTTTTGTTTACTAACACTGAAAAAGGTACAAAATTACTCAATAATTTGGAGGGAGTGGGTGAAGAGCAAAGTGGTTACTTCATTTCCCAATGCAGAAAGTGATTTTTCTCCTTTATGCGCATTTGCTTACACCAGCCTTCCTGGCACAGATCAGTTTTATGTACAGCATATTTGATATGTTAAGAAATAGTACGAAAACCAAGAATACACGCTCATATATTTGAGTATGTTGCTAGACCAACCTACTACACAGAGTAGTTCTCACGCAGTTTATTAGCTTTTAACACATGCATAGATGTGACATTTCATATGACTAAGTCTTTTAAGAATTAGGGATTTAAGATTAAAATGTATCAATTTAAAAAGAAATTTTATAATCCATGTTAACAAAAAAGTACATTAAAAAGTAAAAACACAGCTATAAACACTTTATCTCTTACGCTTTATGAGAGCAGAATATTTTTTTGATGTCAAACTCCTACAGAAGTAAATGAGCAACTTTACCCGTATTTACCACACTGAAAGTGAAAAACTAACTTACCTTTAACACTTTTTCTGTTCACATCAGCTCCTTTTTCAAGTAAATACTGAGCAATTTCTTTGTGGCCTTTGTAACATGAGATCATCAAGCACGTATGCCCATGACGGTTTGATACTTCCAGGTCTGCTTTGTGCTCCACAAGGTATTTGACTATTTCCAGGTGACCATCAAAACAGGCAGCTCTAAGCGGCGTTGAATTTGTCAGCGTTGTGTTGTTGACAGACGCACCATGATCCAACAGACACTGAACAACCTTCAAGTGGCCGGCGGCCGATGCTGCCCACAACGGCGGAGCCCCCTCGATGGTCTCACCGTCAAAATTCACTGAGCCACCAACTTCTATCGAGGCAGAGCAATGGTCCAACAGGTATTCCACCATGTCGAGGTGACCATAGCGGGCTGCCATCAGAAGTGGCGTGGCACCATTGGTTTTTTCTGACATCAATTGGGCCACCTCTTCCCTTGTTTTGCTCGCCAGTAGCTTGGAAAGGAGCCGCAGCTTGCCATCACGAGCTGCATTGAAGACTGCTGTCTTTAGATCCATTTAGTCTGTACCTCTCTGCTTCCTGATGAATACACACCTGATTTTTTCAGTCAAGAGCTTATTCGAATTGCTTAGCCCAAAGAGAATGTCCCCAGCTTCTTCTCAGATCAGTTTCATCTAGATAGGACAACATGGAGACTCCGAGCAGGGTCCTGACGAAGCGCAGGCTATGCTTATCATAAATCTGCAAAAGGAGAATTCTCGATGTTTTCACCTCCTACTTCGCAAACAAGTGACCGCATTGTATTCTCCCACAGCTACACCCAAACAACTCGCTGTTGTGGCGCGCCGGTGTCCAGCTGCATTCCTTGGGACTCTCCCGGGCCGCGCGGTGGCCCCTGAGGAAAGCCACGGGGAGGAGGG
>VWZT01003414.1:0-10281 GCA_013397055.1 Pachycephala philippinensis | reverse complement strand
CACTTTTGAGTCTTTGAATATACTATTTCAGTCATCTTGGAGCTAATTACTGTCTTTCTTAAGTGTTTCAACAATTTTTCTTCACTCCAATATGTAGACTGGTGCTCTCTGTCTACTATTTCTCTCATAATTGACTCGGGAACTATTACTTGCCCATCCACTGGGGTGAAATCTAGCTTCTAATACTTCAGTTAACTGACAATCTTTTGCACTTTATTCTGGCTTGATATATGGTAGACTAATCTCTTGTTGCAGAACCAAAACACGGATGCCTTTTTCCACAGCCTCTTTAGCCACCCTGTTGGCTAAGTAATTTCTGTATTTTGGCCCTATTTTATTTGTCTGGTGTGCTCTATAGTGCATAATTGCAACTTCATCTGGTTTTTGTACTGCTTCAAATAAGTGTCATATTTTTGTTCCATGTTTGATTGTCATACCTTGTGCTGATAAAAATCCTCTCTCCATCCAGATTGCTCCGCGGGCATGCATTATGCCAAAAGCATCCTTAGAATCAGTCCAGATGTTTACTTTCTTTTGCTTAGTTCCAATGCTCAGGTGAGAGCAACCAGTTCGGCCTTCTGTGCTGAAACATCTGACGTTAGAGCCTTAGATTTATTACCTTGTTCAGGGTAGTTACTGTGTATCCTGACATGCATTTTCCATTGCAAACAACACTACTTCTATCGGTGTATAGTTCCCAATCTGGATCCTCTATTGGGATGTCCTTTAAATCTGGTCAACTGGAATAAACTTCTTTGATTGTTTGTAGGCAGTCATGTTGTGGAGTACTTTCTACTTCGGTGGCTGACAGAAACATAGAAGGATTAACAATAGAGGTGGTTTTGAGGGTAACGTCATCCTGTTCCATTAGTACCACTTAGTACTTAAGCATTTGGCTGGGAGACAGCCAGTGGTCCCCCTTTCGTTCCAAGACCATCTGTGCCATATGCAGTACATAGACTGTCATGCTTTGTCCCAGAGTCAATTTATGAGTTTCCTGAATCAACAGCACTGTAGCTGCGACTGCTTGCAAACAGCTCAGCCATCCTTGGCTCACATTATCGAGCTGTTGAGAATAATATGCAACAGCTGATCTCTGGTCCCCTAGAAATTGTGCTAGAACTCCCAAGGTGATATTTTTTCTCACATAAGTGAATAATTCAAAAGATCTTGTGAGATCTGGCAAGCCTAAAGCCAGAGCCCTCATTAATGCTTTCTTCAGTTGGTTGAATACAGCCTGAGTATCATCAGTCCATATAATAAAATCTTTGTGGATGGTTTTTAAAAGTCCATACAAAGGTTGGACTAGTAATCTGTAATTACTGATCCACAAGCGACACCACCCAACCATTCTGAGAAAAGCACACAATTCTCTTACAGTTTGTGATTCTGGAAGCCAGCAGATAGCTTCTTTGCTTTCTGTGCTTAGTTTCCTTTGACCTTGGAGAATTTCAAAACCCAGAAAGGTCAGTCTTCTTCATCACTTGCACCTTCTCTCTCAATACCCTGTAACCATTTAATCCTAAAAAGTTTTAACAATTCAACAGTTACGTCTCTGCACTGTTCTTTCGTTTTGGTGGCTATCAGGATATCATCAACATATTGTAACAGAGCCCCTTGTGGATTAAAGGTCTTCCATTCCTCTAATTCCTTTGCCAGTTGATTCTCAAAAATTGTGGGTCTATTTTTAAATCCTTGTGGCAGTACAGTCAAAATCAATTTGGTCTTTCTTCCTGTCTGTAGATTTTTCCTATTCAAATGCAAATAGTTCCTGGCTGTCACGGCTTAGAGGTATGCAGATAAAGGCATCCTTTAAATCTATTACAGTAAACCATTCCAAATTCTCTTTTAGCATGGTTAAGAGTGTGTATGGGTTAGTGTCATGGTTTGACCCTGGCTGGATGGTTTTGGAGAGTTAGACAGGTACAAAAATTGATGGGTTACCCCTAACTTCCCCGTTTGAATTTAACTGGATTGAAAAAGGGGCGTTTCACGAGTCCTGGGGGCACTGATAATTGTGATGGAGTCATCACTTAACTTCCCTTGCAGGGTATTTAATACCGAACTACTAGCTCCTGTGTCTACCAAAAATTCTAGTTTTTAATTTCCAAGCATGACTGTTACCATAGACTCTGCTGGGGAAGAAACCCCCAGTTCCCTTCATAGGTCCTCTGCTATGGCCATGAGAGGGCTTGGAGGAGTTCTGGGTTTAAGCTGATGACACTCCTGCTTCCAATGTCCATCCTTTTTACAATATGCGCATTGATTTGCTCCCAATCTTCCTAATGAAGGTCGGGGAACCAAACCCCTTCCCCGGCCACGAGACCCCCCTCTCCCCGGGGGCAGGAATCCTTTACTGATTTCTTCTATAACTGCTACCACTTTCTGTTTAGTCACTTCCTGCTGTTTTTCACTATTTCTATATGCAGCCTATGCAACATCAAGTAATTAACCCATATCAAAAGTGCCTGTCCCCTGGATTTTTGGTAGTTTCCTCCTAATATCATCTGAGGACTGTCCTATGAAAATAGGAGCTAGGTAATTTTTGCCTTCCTCCATCTCTAGATCTATATTAGCATATTTCCGAGCAGTATCTTTGAGACAGTTCATAAATTCCGTAGGGGATTCCTTACAGTCCTGCTTCACCTCAAATAATTTAGACATATTTATAGCTTTTGGAATTGCGTGTCTAATCCCATATAAAACCCACTGTTGATATCTAGTTAACCTTTCTCACTGTACAGGTACATTTGGGTCCCACCCAGCATCTGCCAAAGGGAAATATAGTTTTCGATTACTGGGAAGGGTTCCCACCAGGATTTGCTCTTCGACAAATCTTTTACTAGTTTTAAGAACCACCTCCCTTTCGGTGCTGTCAAATAACATTTCCAACATAGTGTCTATCCTTCCAATCAGGGTCTTGAGTTTTAATCATTTCAAAAGCTTTAGCTATTTTGTCCAGATCATCCCTATAAGTTCCAGCCATCAATTTCCTATTATTCAGATCTGCAATTGAGAATGGGACTTTTACTATTATTGGTCCCTCAGCCCCTACTGCCTGTTGAAGAGGAGCTATTATTAGATCATTCTGTCTCCCCCATGTTCTTCCTGCTACAGGGCTAAAGCCCTCTGCAGCCTCAAACCTTCTTCCCAAACTTCCTCTACCCTCTATTGCTTCTTTATCTATGCTGCCAGCTGGCTTTCTCAGTCCTCTATGCACTGAACTTAGAGCTAAATCCAAACTTTCCTCCTGGTCATCTTAAGTGCTTAGAGCAGACTTGTCCTATACTACACATAGAACAACAACAGTTAATAATTTTCCCCTTATTTTCCTTCTCTAGAGCCAAAACAAAAGGATCCAGAGGTGCAGGATCAACACCACAATCCTTCTGCCATTCAGGGTGATTTCTCAAGGTGAAAAACTTATCAGCATACATAACTACATCCCATTTTTGTTTCCGACACAAGACAACATCAGTTGTAACAGAGTATTATAGTTTAAGGTACCATTTTGTGGCCACTTTTCTCCCAACTCTAATTTATATAAAGGCCACCATTGATTACAATATTTAATTAAATTCTCCCTGGTAGCTGTTCCACCAGGGAGTCCACCAATCTTCTTCCAATGTTTCATTATACATTCAAGTGGTGATTTCTTCTAAATACCATCCATTTTGGTCCCTTTAGATTGACCCAAACCCATAATTGCGACAGAATATATTATTCAATTCCAAAAAACAATCAAGTTCCAAAATACCAAAATACCCCACCCAACACGTAGGATGAGCCTCATGTCTTATTTGGGTAGGACACAAACCCAAAAGAATGCCTTTATGAGATGGGATCTTACCTGATCCCCAGACTGGTCTGGGGATCTGTGGTCCTTCTCCAAGAATTCTCAGTGCTGGCGTGAAGATCCCAGAGATCCCTCAGATCCACGGGAGATCAGGTCCCATCTGGGGTGCCAGAAATGATTGGCTAAAAAACAAACTTTCTAACACAATTTGAAGTATTAGAAAGCAGGCATTTTTTATTCTCAGCATGCTGGACTCCCGAAGGATATCTCCTCTAATCAGGGTGTGTCATGAAACTTTACAATAGGGTATATATTCCATCATGATAATACATATTCATTACAGTGTACTTCCTAGCTAATACATAAACATCACTTTTCCTAGAACTAATTTGCATGCATCTGCCTCTTACTGGAAGTCCTTTTATGTTCCTAGAGGGTCATCTAAAGGGGTCTCTGGTGGTCGTACTCACTGAGTGTCCCCAATGTTGCAGATGACCTTGCCTTGAACTTCTCTTAGGGCGTGTGCTGTTGCTTCTTGTTACATAGCTTTGCCACAAAAGTCACTATATTCCTCATTATCTATTTATCCACTGGTTCTGGCTACGTTTAGCATCCTGTGTGTCTACTTTTACATTCTTTTATCTATTTTGCTAGTTAGTCTTTAAGCTCTATTTAGCAACTTCAAGGGGAACTGAAAATTTCTGTTCTCTGTGTTGTCTGTCAGTACATGCCTCCTTTATTACTTTGGATTTGTTTAATTGGAAGCAATCTGTTGGTTTGAACCAAGAGAATCCTGAAGGAACATAACAGCTTTTGGAAATGGTCACACTGAATCATAACCCTATTATGGGGTTTACACAGGCTAGATTGAATACCCTTTTTACTGTAGAGGAAAGATAAATAGACAAGAGGATCTTGGTCAGTATTTGCCTTTGAAAGAAGATCTATGGTGGGATCCAAATATGGGAATCATTAAAGCTAAGATGAAACAGTATCAACAGTTGATATTATATGGTATACAGCATGGGGTCTCTAAGCAGAAAAATCTGTCCAAGCCCATCAGCTTTCTATGAGAGACTATGTGAAGTAGCTAAGAAATGGATGGTTCTAAGCCCAGAAGATAAGGTAAATAAACAAAAAAATGTTTAATATGTTGTTTATAGGACAATCATGTCAGGACATAAGGAAAAAGTTGCAGAAAGTAGAGGTGATTAACGTGATGCTGAAGGATTCTGACAATGAATGAAGGGGACTGGGGGAAAATATCAAGGCATCCCCAGCTCATCCCCTGGTTCCAGTAAAGCTGGGGAATGAAACAATAGATTTTTTGCTAGATAGCAGAGACACACATTCAGTAGTAAGCCACTGTAAGGGCCTACTAAGTAAAGTTACTATACCAATTGTGGGGCAACTGGAAAAAGAACTTTTCAGTCATTCCTATAACCTATAGAGTGTACAGTTGGAGGCACTACATGAACTTATGAGTTTCTATATGTGACAGAATGTCCCCTTCCCTTGCTAGGACAAGATTTATTATGGAAGTTAAAGGCTTGAATAGCTGTTTCCGAAAACCGTACAGCTATACATCCCACAAGCAAAGGCATGGAAGCCTTGAATCTGTTTACCAATGAACCAGACCTCAGAGGAACCTGAGGTGCAGTACTGGATGTGGTAATTCCTCTGGTATGGGCTTCAAAGAAACCAGGTAAAGCAAAGAACATGACTCCACTTAAAGTAGAACTCAAACCAGGAGCAAACCCTGTGAGGATAAATCAGACGAAGTGCATAAAGGATTGGAGCCCTTGGTGGACTGCTTAGAGAGCGTCAATCTGAATTTAATCCACAATATTGGAAACAGATATTTGACTGTTTTGGACATAAAAGATGCTTTCTTTTGTATCTTAGTAGATGAACAAAGCCAAACAATTTTCCCTTTGAATGGAAGAATCCCACAACAGGAAGAAAGTTGCACCTGTTGTTGGACTGTGTTCCTTCAAGTATTCAGAAACAGCTCTACTCTGGCAATGCATTGGCAAAAGAATTGGAACAATGGTGAGGTAACAATAACAATGTAGCTCTGTTGCAATATGCAGATGAAAGAAAGAAGATCCACTGAAAAAAATATTGAAATGTTGAAAAAATTTAGAAGGTTGGTGGATAACTGAATCAACAAGTTCTCACAACCACTAAAATGATGGAAGCCCTTTTCAAGAAGTTATGTCAAGAAACTCACATGGGAACTGATGCTATAAGTAGTATCAGAAGACATGCTATAGGACCAAAGATGCAATTCCATGTGAATATAATAACAAGAGGATGTACAATCTGCTGTGTAAATAATCCTAAAATAGAAAGGAAGCCCCCTATGGGAGAGATAAAAAGGGGAATAACTTCAGGGCAATGCTTGCAAATAGATTTCTCTGAGTTACCTAAATGTGGATGCTCTAAGTATCTGCTTGTTTTAGTGGCTACATTTTCATGATGGCCAGAGGCTTTCCCATGCCAAAAAATTTGAGATAAAGAAGTTATTAAAATTCTACTTAAAGAAATAATCCCTAGATTTGGGATCCCTGAATGTTTTTACTGAGATAATGGACCCCATTTTGTTTCAGAAGTAGTTGGGGGTGTCAAAATTTCTCCAAATAATAGGAAATTTGCACACTTCATGGAGACTGCAGTCAAGCTTCAAGATAAAAAGAATGAATCAGACTCTTGAGGCAAATTGCAAAATTATTTCAGGAAACACAATTTAGATGGGTAGAGGTTTTGCCTATTGCTTTGATGAGAATTAGGATAACCCCACGAGTTAGGGAAGGAGTAAGCCCTTTTGAAGTGTTATATGGAAAACCATATCTTATTAGAGACAAAATGACCAAATGCACTTAAAGGGGGAAGGGATAATGAGGAATCATTTGTTGTCTCTTTCTTAGGTATTATCCTCCCTACACAGGTACCTCAATCAGCAGGCTCCCCTCCCTTTGGCTCTCCAGTTCACAATTTCACACCTGGAGACTGTTTATGTTTGACCCTGGAAGGATACACTGTTGAACTAGAGGTGGAAAGGACCTTATTTAGTGCACTTGCACCACTGTTAAGGTAGAGGGAATTAGTTCTTGGATCCACTTTTCTTGTGTGAAGAGGGCTCCCTTGGATAACTACTGGACATGTATACCCCACTGGAACCTTTGAAACTGAGTGAAACCAAGACCTTTTAATTAATGAATTCCACTTGGGAGTTGATATTTTCTTATGTTGAACTAGATTGTCCACAGGGATTGTTGTTAATGTTTTGTTTTATACTGACATTGTTGCCAGTGATAATTTTAATCTATAAAAATGTTGATTTTTTCATAGTTAATAACAATAATGATAAGGCATATGTTGAAAGTAACTTTAATCTTAATTTGTATTGTGAAAACTGAATCTAATCCAATCTTGCACCTTATACAGTCCTTTGGAAAAATTTATAATGTCATGCAAATTATAGCTTGTTTACTCCTCCCCAAATCAGCCACGATTCCTGTACTTTGGGGAGTATTAACTACAGATTTAGATATTATGTGGAAAAATATGTGGAAACATGTAAATGGCAGCAAAACTACTCAGTGCAATGAGAAAGGGAAGTATAGCCTGCAATGGACTCCATCTAATGCTACCAACATTGTGAAATGCAACATTTGAAAACCCAAGACCCTTTGGTGAAGGGAAATAATTGACTAATACCCCTTGGGGATACCAGATAAACCCCATTGGTTGAATGCCTGGTATATGAAACTGAGACTTGAAGAAAATAGGTATTTTTAACAAGTCTCAAAGGGGAGATTTTGTTGAAATAAAGTACCATGAGAAGGTTAAAATAAATCACTGAAACATAGTACAGGATAAATAAAAGAACTTATGAAAAATGAGGGACTAACCAAACCTGCAGGAACCAAGAGCCATGATCTGAGAAGTGAGAGTAGGACACTATAAATCAAACTGCAAAGCCAAAGAAGTGAACTTTGTGCTATCCTTATTCAGTAACATAGTAAAATACCTGCTCATAGGCTATGATTGCCCCTTCCTCATAGAGCATGTGTGGTAAAATAAGTGTGCACTGTATCTTTAAACAGAGATGAGAGAATGCAAAGCCAATGACTATAGCTTTAGGTTGTTATGTATATGGGAAATGCCAAATTTTTTTTTCAACGTATATAAAAATAAGGGCCTGGCACACTGAGGGGGTGTTGGCTTTGTGGATTTATTACTTAGCACCCATCTCTGAACAGACATGAAATAAACAAATAACTCTGTGTGTGGATCAGCTTCATGCATGCTGGGTGTCAACAACAGAATGTATTTGTCAGGTTGGGTCCTAAATTTAAGAAAACTCCTGGACCACAATCGTAGTTTGCTTCATTGTCGCTTAACATGATTTGGTCACTGCCACTTAGATATACTTGCCACAGGTATTCAGTTTCAGTTTCAGCTGGGTTTCTCCTATATTTCTCTTCCAAATTTGTCAATTGCAATGGATCCCAGGGTTTGGTTCACATAGTAGGTTGTGGATGACCACTCCAATGTCCCACCTTTCTTTCCATTTTAGCAACGGGTCTGCCTTCATATTCAGGAGGATTTTTGGGTGTGACAACCCACCCTTAAGGGGAAGGAAGCACCTAAGATTCATAAATACTCATTGGTCGAGAGGAACGATGATGAAAGGGAAGGTGAAAGGGAAGAGAGGAATTAAAGAGAAAGAGATGAATTAAAGAGAAAGGAAAAGGAAAAGAAAGAGGGGAAAAAAGAAAATTAGAGGGAGAGATGAAAGAAAGAAAGAACAAAAAAGAGGAAAAAGAGTGAGAAAATGAGAGAATTAAAAGAAAAAGGAGGAGAAAAGAGATCACCAGTCCTGGTTCCAGAGTCGATTCAGCTGAGGAAATGCTGATCCTGGTTTCAGCATTGATCCAGCTGATAAGTGGTGATCCAGCTGCATTGGTCTGGCTGATGAGATGTCCAGGGTCCTGGAGGCACCATATAGGCATCAGGGAAGTACCTTTTTATGGACAAGTTTCTCTACCTGAAGACAGGTTTCTTGCTTTCTATGTAAATTAGTTCTCATGCTCAGTCCATTCTTTCAGGCCTTTCTGGAAATGGGTCAGAGGATTTTCAGGGTCTTTGGTGGTCCAAATCTTACCTTATAATCCATGTCCACTTCCTGCCAATCATTCCTGTGCTTGCGCTGTACTGTGTTTTGGTTCTTTCTCACAGAAAAGTGCTGCCCTATCTCTACCTGGCCCCCCTTCTCCAGCCAAAATTTGTTCTTTCTCATGGAGTGTAAATAACAATAGTCCTTGATTGTTACCAACAATTCTTTTCTGTTATTACTAACAGTACTTGGTTGGCTCCAAAACCATCCAGTTATTGGTGTTTGAGACACACACATTAGCCCCATATCTTCTGGGAATTGGGAGTTCAAAAGGATCTCACTTTGGACCGCTGTTTATAGGGTCATTAGAGAGTGGGCTTTAGTCATAGTAAGTTTCCATCCTGGCTGCAATTTGAGTTGGTAACTTTCTTGGAAGGTCCAATAACAACAATATTATTCCATTTGAATTGTTATTCAGTCAAGAAAACTAAGTTTCCAAGGTTGTTCGTTAAAAAACAGATGCTCATTAGACACCTGTTATTTCCTGGGAACAGACAATGTTTCTGATGAGCTCGAGGGGCTTAGTCCAGGTGCAGTTCGTCAAGGTCGAGGCCTAACAAGCATTTCTCAGATCATAGTGCAGCCTGGAGAGGGGGGATGCACCATTACAATTCATCCCGTAACTAAAGTCAGCTTCTCTGGGCCTCTACCGTGGGGAACAAAGGATCATTGTCTTCTGGTTTGCTATCATTGAGATCACCCCAGATATCTCCGTCCCAATCTTCAGGGCATACTCTTAGTTTCCTAATCTGTATGATGCTAGGGGAATGGGGAGCCGTTATAAGCATTATTTTTACATTTCTCCCAACTTTTGTCTTTTCTTCTTTTCTTCACAGAATGGGTAAGGTTGGTGTTACAAATGAGAGGAGAGAGCTTAGACAAGTCCCTGCCTTTGTCCAGGTTCCTGGCAGTAGACAGCAGCTTTTATTGAGGCGGCCAGCACCCCAAAACCCACTCTCGCTTGCAAGTCCTTNCTCGCTCGCAAGTTCATAATGACCGATCAGGTCTATTACAACATGGAGTATTTATTGAATGGACATAAGGAACACAGACAGAAGACTTTAAACAGACTACTTACTACACAGGATAACACAAAAGAACTACTAGTAGATAAAAAATAGAGTGCATGATAATAAAGGTACCTATGTTACAGCTAGTGAAGAAATAGTATAGATTAGGAGCCAATGTCACTTAACCAACAAATGATAGTGGTGTGCAGAAGTCTTCTAATTTCTCTCAATCCCAGGGAAGTATCTCAATACCAACGTCTCGGCATTGAGAACTCTCCACACACTCAGAG
>VWZT01003410.1:61122-72286 GCA_013397055.1 Pachycephala philippinensis | reverse complement strand
TAAATCTTCATAAATGAACCCTCTACCTGGACTGGAGATTACCCCAAGTTCAGCTGCATGACTCACTCTGAGTGAACTCACCTCGCTTTCCTCAGAAGCACTGGAAGGTGTGACTGCCCGGCTGGAGCATGAGCAGGCACAGAAAACAGAAGCCTGAAGTCTACAGTTCAGCTTAATTTCTCAAGGGAAAGACTCTTTTGAGCATCTGTCATTTACACGCCTTCTTTTTCCTTTTTTCTTTTTTTTTTTCTTTCTTTCTTTTTTTTTTTTTTTTTAATTTTGTGCTTTTTGCCTGCTTAATAGAAGTTCAGATGTTTTGCAGGAGAATTACCAGGAGCTTGTGGGCACTTTAGACACAGACACGAGCCCCTGCTTAGATTCAGCATGAAACAAGTTGACAGAAAGGCAACAGCAGTGCAGTGTGCATGCCTTCTCGCTGGATGTTAACTTGATTTTTCACATTGTCACTGCTTCTGGACCTCACCAGGTGCATTTCCCTGATAAGGTTGCTCCCTCCTTTCCGAAGTCCATACTGCTGACCTTGCATTCATTTGGAATAGAAAGACTGGTGCTGGCTGCAGCAGATTAATATGAGCTGTGATCATGTTGGTTTTGATTAAGGTGCTGAGGTTACAGAAACGTAATTTGTACCCCACAAGGTACCATAGTATGAACAGTGACAGTAATTAATCTTTTGCCTTCTGATGGCAGTGATAAAATGGCTGCTGCTGCTTCTAATAACTTCATTCATGTCCCAGAAAGGAAAATTCACCTGTCCCATAAAGGAAAAAAAAAAATTACACTTTCCATATGTCTGAAAGTTTTTAGTCTTTGAAGTCAATGGTTGTTCTTAGACAATTAGTTGTTTTAAACAGTACTTCTGAGATCCTTATTTGCTGCAACAAGGATTTTAGTTTCTCAAGAACACTATTAAACTGTGGCATACAAAGTGTTTTTAAAACTAAATTAAAAAGGAGAAGAAAATACAGAGTTTCTCCAGGGGACAAAAGGTTAACTTTGCAACAATTTCTCATGTAACTAAACAAAATCTTCAAAAATCTATTGATTAGTACTGAAATCATAATAGAACCTGAACATGTGGTTTCTCTCATAAGGAAAAGACAGGTCAATCATTTTCTCCAGAAACACTCTCTACAGTAATATTTATATCTGTTATTTATAAATAATATTGTGCATGTATTAATCTAGATCTTGAAAGCATCGTAGCAATATTGGAAAAAAACATGCAATTATTGCATTTTTCTTATGATGTCCCAAGAGAAACAAAATATTAGGCTGTTCTCAGTACAAACTTACATATAAAATTGTTTTCTCTTTCCTTCTTTCTTCTCTTTGTAAGTAAAAATTGCTACCAAAACCTTGTTTTTCTTTACTAAAGCGCATCACCACTGGATGTGTCTCTACCACATCTCCACTTTCCAAGGCTGATTGGTAGCAACTGATCAGGAGGCAGAACAAAGCCACAACTTGAAAACTGGGATACGGGAACACACAAAATCCTGTGCAGCCTCCAGCTACTCGAGTCTCCTTTTTTGTGGAAGTGAATAATGCAGGGATTTGGCTCTCCTGGAAGAACGATGATAATACCTGTCACAAACCCTCTCAGATCTGTATCAGCCTGGATCCAGACAGAGTTTAAGCTCCCAGCAAAGTTAATATGGATGAGCACAAGAGGGCTGTGGAAAGAGTCAGGATTTTAGGGAACTTTAAGTGCACTTTGACAGTGTAATATAGATGAGACATTGAAAACAATTCTCATGCATTTATGAATGTTTGTGGAAGGGATTTAGCCAATTAGTTTTACAGCAGTGGCTTCTAAAACAATAGCAACATCTGGCAGTGAATCAAGGGAAATAATGGGAAGTGAGTGAATAATGCACAGAATTTAAAGCAACATTTTATATGCCATAGACTACCATTTTTGTTTCATCCGAGTGTAATTGAGTACAGCACAGAGAAATAAGACAACAGTCTGAAGAGGGCATACTGACATTTTGAACTATGAGCAGACCAAGAGCTTTAAATTTACCTTGATTTTATATTGTATTTTTATATGTGTTGGGCTATAAAGGATTTTAAAGGCTGCTTCCATGATCAGATTCTGAGGGTGGTGGTTAAAGTGTTGCACTCCGCCTGGATATTTATAAGTGGTGTGGAACATCATAATGACCTTGGAAAGGTGATGGAACCTTCTGTTCCATTATGGACACCAGGAGCTGGGATAGGAGTTTTTCAAGGTGGGAATGGAAAAACCCTTGATCTCCAGGCTGCCCCTGCTTTGGGGAGGAGGTCAAACAGGAGAACTCCTCACCCCCTTCCGGCATGAATTCTGTAATTCTCTCATCCTATTCTGTGGTTCCATAGCAAAGAACTTTCGTCAGAGTATCGTGTGCCCTTTGTGAAGGTTTCTCTGCTCATAAGGAGATGTGATAGGATGATACATTATGTGGAGGACCATTAAAAGCTTGGATAGTCTTTGCTTCATTTAGGAAGAGAGGGTGGTAGGTTCTTGCACAGGTGACCTTTATTATTTCCTGACTGGCCTGTTTTTGCCCAACACACATTTGCAATGATAAAAAATGATGTCTTTACATCCTGCAGGTTACAAAGTCATCAGCAACCCTTGTAAATAGATAATACATCTCCAGCTAAACAACCTTGTTATCCATCTACAACACTGCCTATAACTTTAAATAACTTAGGATTAGAGCTAAATATACTTTCTTTATGGCCTTGAATTAATAGCTTAGATTCTGATAGTCCCCATCGCATGAGCAGGCATTGACGTATGGTTGACATCAGTGCCAAAAGTGATAAATTCAACATTGAAATTGCAGAGTTAGGACCTTTGACTGGCTGATGCTGCAAATTCTTCTGTCCCAAAAGCATCATAGCCCAGTTTAGTATTACAAAGTCATTACACAGACTGATGAATTAAAACCATTTAGAAGTCCTTTCTTGATGTTTTATAATTGAGTTGAGCTAAGACATATTTCTATCAGGAATTCAAGCAAAGATTACACCTTAGCAACTCAAATATGAAGGTATACAAGGATTTGATTATCATCCTTAAAAGAAAGAAAAATATGTGCTATTAAGCCTATGCCTTGTGGATTTCCAATTTTTTCTCCTTTTCATTAACTCTTTTAAGTTTTTATGAAAGGCTTCATTAAGAGTAGGTATATTTTTGCCTTAACTCTCAGCTACCACTTTTTTTCCTTCAGTAATAGATTGCCTTGTCATTAATTATAATGTAAATTTATTATGGTAATTTAAGCTATGCAGTTTTAATTTTCCTCTGTATCTTATGCAGGGTACACACAGAATAAGATTCCATGCTGGAAAATGTTATAGAAGAAAATAATAAAATCCTGATTAGACCTCCTTCAACAGAGAATTTATAGTATTAGATTTTTTTTCTTAGAATTATCACCCAGAATAAGTATAGGTAAGCAGAATGGAAACACTAAAGTACAGATGGAACTGTTTTTTTAGTGAGGGAACACTTGGCATACACTAAAAAAGTCTTCAGAAGTTAAGAAAGTGGTGGCCCTTTTGTAGTTTGACAGACCTCAAACTGTGAATTCACACAATTGCAATCATTAAACAGAGTCCAGCAAGAAAATCCTCCATCCAACTGCAAATTTTGTCAGGAACCCAACGCACTCACTTGGACTGATTAACCTAGAAACAAGAAATATAAATCCAAACACCATTCTTCTTATCTCCTTGAGGGAAAGGTCATGCACAGCTTAGCATGGCAGGTTGTGCAACAGCACCAGGAGTGGAACCAAGCTATTTCAGAGATTACCATCTGAAAGTCATCCATTCCAGAGTTCACTTCTCAAAAAATCATGCACTGGATTTTGTGAAGGACTTTTAGAGACAGTCAGCTACCCACTCTATTGCTCATTCCATTGTCACAAAAGCCTTGATAACATTTTATCATTTACAGTGCCCTGTTTTTTATTATCTTCTCTAAGTGCTCCTGTTGAAAGTGTTTGAAAAGGCAGCTTTGTTCAGCACAAAAACTTTGTATGCTGTCAAAGTGAAAAATCCTTGAAAATGTTTCAGAAAACTGAATGTGGATTTCTAGATAGAAGTCTGTGCTCATATTTCAGAACAAGAAAAATAAGCTGAAGATCTACTGAATTAAATAAAACCCCAAATCACCTAAATAAATATTTACTCTGCACTGTGGTTGACAGGACAATACAGATAGCTGTCACATGAGTGTTTTGTGTACTTGGAGAGCAGTAATTTGAATTCAAGTACTTAATCTTTATGGAAATTTGCTGCAGATCTTGTCATTTTCATTGTCTTTCACTTAATGGTTTATTAAGAAAGAATACATCCCACATGCAGCAAGTAATAATTCAAATATCTAAAAATGTCTTGAAAGCACATAGCTACATTTCCAGATCCAGATTCTAGCAATGGTTACTCTTTCTTAAGTTATTACCACAAAGGTTTTATTAGAGTTTCTTAAAAGACTAATTTGTATGAATCTGGGAAAAAAAATTCAAATAGAAGTTTACACAGAAGTGATGGTACAATGATTTTATGGATCATTCATAAGTTACTTTCAGGAAATTACTTGACTCAGTACCAGATTTATGCATTTACCATATCCTAAAGCCACTATTTTTCATTTTTACCAAGTGTTTGAGGGATTTTTTTTTTTTTTTTAAACTCACACAACTAGAGCATTAAATTGTATACTAGGAATATGTTATTATTTACATGCATGAATGGCATGCCTGAATTTAGCTGGCAACCTTCCCAAGGAACAAATAAATTTTCAGAATCAGGCCAAGTTATATGAATGTGTTCTTATCCTTGTGCCCTCACATTTTAGATATCTTACTGATGACTCTCAAAATGTCTTGGTTCTCCTCTTCCATAAATCCATCCTGTAATAAAATACCAACGCTGCTCATTGTGACCTCATCAGACTTGCTCCCACGTGGTGCTCCTGTTTCTCAACTAATTTTTATCCAGGCCAAAACTCACGATATAAATTTAATCTTTCTTTTTCTTGGGTTTGAGTGTGACTCTAAAACTTCTGACTGATTATTAGGGACTCCAGTGTCTTGGGTGGGTTCCAGCGCAGACAGAGAAAAAAAAGCATGGGACATTCATGTCTTCAGGTAGCAGACATGTCAAAAAAGGTTAAGGCGGGAATTTTCTTTTTCTCTCACCTTGAAAGAACTGATTAATATAAATAAGAAATATCAGTGGACTTACTCTATCACTTCTAGTTGTGACAGTCTGTTCTGCTCTTTCTCCATTCCTTAATTCCCCCACACCACACACAGTAAAGTGAATAGGGGCTGGCCATGGGTATTTTAGATTTCAGCAATAGTAAACTTCCTGTTATCATTGTTTTGTTTGTTCTGCGTAGGATTTGAGAAAAAGATGGAAATCTTTCCCCCAGGGCAGAGTGTGAAGGAGGAAGTTTGATGATTTTGGGCTGCCAGACAGAACAAGAACTGCTGTGAAACTACTTCATTTAAAGGAGAGCCCAAGATAATTGTGGCAGCCACTCACAGAACTGACACATAGTGTTTTTTCTGCGTGCAACTTGCACATGGCTCTTCAGAGGACTTGTGAAATCACATCATGAGGGGCAAATGCTGGGAAATGCTTACTAAAGCCATGGTGGGTTTTTTTGGTTTTTTGGGGTTTTTTTTTTGTTAGACCCACCCATTTTTCTGTTGGGTCCTAAAAAAAAAAAAAAAAACAGGTAGAAAAGTCTTAAGAGAGATGACTGCTACCAACTAACCTTTAGAATTATGAACAAATAGATAATACGTTTTCAATGTCAAAAACTAAAGAGCCCAAAGTGCAGGACAATAGCCTACTAGCCCTGTTTGTCCTCATCTAATGACAGTTTTGATGTGAATTACTTGAGGACAGTATCCTGTTCATTAGACATGAAGAACATTATTTGGGGGAACTTCACCACCATGTCTCTGAATTTCTTTAAATATCTAATGACTTTTCCATGTGACCCCTAAATTATGGACCCTTTTAGTTTTCCTGTCTAACTTTTTTCTTTCTCTCCATGCCCCTGTTATTCCAAACCCCATCCTTTTGGAGCCTAAAGAATTCCAGTAATGGAAAACACAGCCTCTTGCATAATTTTTTTGCAGTTTTTTTTCCATTCTTTTCCAGAAGTAGGTCAATGTTTTACACAAGTTCCTCCGGGGTGACCCAGTTGCAGTGTGAAGGGAATGAGAATAACAACATTAAACATGCACAGGAGCCCTCAGATCCCCTTTACTCAGGATGACTCTGCAGCTCTCAGGACATGGAGCAGCAAGAGGATGTTATTAAAAACCTGCTGCATCTCCATATGGCTCTGGGAAAGGAAAGAGGAGCAATACCCAGGGACATGATTCCTACAGCAAGGCTGGTTCATTTACTTAGTAATTGTGACTGATCTCACTCCTAAACGTGGCAAAGGCCAACAGAAAGGAGACACTGAGGGGACTGACCAGTTTGGGTGCCATTAAAACCATCACCATGATGGAATTAGGACAGAAATAACAGGGACATAAAGACTGGGGGGAAAAAAGTGCTTGAAAAAAAAAATAAAAGTGTTTCAAAGAAAGTTGTTATTATCAGCTTAATTTAATTTCAGTGATGCAAAGGGGGATTTGTATCCTAATTAGAAATCTAAATTACCAGTGTCTCTTTCTCTATCTTTTCCCAGGAAAATTATTTATTGTAATACTTGGCAATTAGGCTTGGAGGGAAAAAATCATGAAACTTTCATTTGCAGTGTTAAAAATCATGTTCTTAAAAATCTGATTTACCAATAACACAATTATGAGAACTTTTAAAATTATAATTTTTTTCAATCTATCACTCTCTGCAGCCCCTTTCTGATCATGTTAGTCCTGTATTTGTAGAGTGCAATAATATAGTATACATTAAAAAAAATATCCTTTATTACCAGAATATGCCAGATGATGGAATTTTCTTCATGCTGTAATATTAAGGCCTTAATATATATATAGGAAATTTTTTAAAAATTGATTGAATCCTGAGATGGAAAATTCTCACATCATGTAGCATTCACATACTTTGTGTTTTGATTTTGGGAGGAAAAAGAAAAGAAGGATCACCTGGGTATGGAAACAAAATTGAAAATACCACTTCTGGTTTCAGCTGGAATAGAGTTAATTTCTTCTCAATAGCTGTTCCAGTGGTGTGTTTGGTCTTTGGAACGAGAACAGTGTTGATAACACGCTGATGATTTGGGTTTTCACTCAGCTGTGTTTATCTACATCAAGGATTTTATTTTCCTTCTCTCCTTCTCTGCCAGTGAGGTTCACAAAGAAAACTGGGAGAGAACATAGCCAGGACAGGTGACCTAAACCGGCCAAAGGGATATTCCACACTGTAGAACACCATGCCCAGTGTATAAACTGGGGGAGTTACCTGGGATCACAGCTGATCTGGGCTGGGGAAGAGGGCTGTGGCATCACTCAGCAGGTGATGAGCAATTGCGTGGTGCATCACTTGTTTTTCTCTTTTGATTATCCTTATCATTATCATTATTACTGTATTTTACTTTATTTTCAATTATTAATGTGTTCTTATCTCAAAATACAAGTTTTACTTTAATTCCCCTCCCCATTCCACCGGGATGGGCAGAGAAGAAAGGGTGAGTTGAGCGAGTGGCTGGGTGGTGTTTCATCTCCACCTGAGCTTAAAACCACAACAAACTTTACAAACATTTTAGAAACCACCCAGCAGCAGCATTGCAGTACGGTCTCTCCACATTCCTACAGTCCTGGATCAAGGCTGTCATGGTGCAGAAGAAATGGCTTCCCAAATGACCTGGGTTTTTTTGGATTGTATAGTTCCATCTCTGGCTCTGAAATATGTTTGCCTTCAGGAACACAGTGATGATGGCATTTATGTGGTACCAAACCTGCCTCAAAAAAATGATACGGTGATATCTGTTTAATCACTTTTCACTGTCTGTCTCTGGCAGGCATTACCTGCCATCATCTCTGCAATATCTTTACTTCTGCAAGTGATTTTAATCTGCAATCGGCAGTGCCACCACTGCCTCAGAGATCACAGAGGCTCACACTCGTCCAGCTTATGGAATCACAGAATCCTGAGGGTTGGAAAGGACCTCTGAGATCCCTGAGTCCAGCTGGTAACCCAGCACTGCCAGGTCCACCACTAACCCACGTTCCAAAGCACCACATGCAAAGTCTTAGCACAGGAGTTTTGGACAAGAACCACCTAATCTAAATGAAGGTCCATGAAAACTGCAGTGGGTAACAACCTTTCATCATCAGCCTGAGAAGAGCTCACCTTGAAGACCACAAATGAAGGTGTTGGCTGTCAAACCAACCCAATCATTACGAAAAAGGCATTGGATGACAGTTTAAGGTGAGCATAAAACAGAAAATAAAGTGTCTAAATGCCCTGCTATCTTTCCCAAAGCTCTGTGAAACCACCACTTCCTTTGGGGATATTGGTGATGAAACACAGGCTCTGCTTCAGAAGTCTGGAGTGGGTTTGGAACACACACAAATTTAAACAAGCAGCTTCTGAGAGCATGACTTATGCAGCAGACCATCTGTCTGTCCTGTCCTGCTTTCCCACACCTCCAGTTGTTCCCTCAGCCATTCAATTTAGATTTCACAGCAGCACCAGACCAGGGAAGGTGAGATGGGAATGAATCTCTTTGTAATATATGTATAATTGCATCATCGTATATTATTTTTGGGTTAAGGGTTCCAGACCAGCTTTCATTCTAGGTCTGCATGCTATTGCTTTATACTGCATAATTTTCTTTCCTTCTCAAAATGCAAAGTTAAGACAAAATTTCCTGATATTAAAAATATTCGCCAACCTTCACCAGAGGGATTAACAATCCATACAATCCGTGATCATGAGGTGATGGAGAAAATAAAATAGATATATAGGACATCATGTTACCATTAACATATTTATTTTATTTTGCTACTGATAGTTTCTAATCTATGGAAAATTGTTCTTAAAATTGATGTTATAAAGTTTAATAAAATTAATTCTTTTTATTAAAAAGCCATGAAAACCATTTCAGTAAAGCATTTTAGTACTTTCAATTATTAAAAAAAAAGTGTTTGGGAAATATTTTCTCTCCTACCACCACTCTGGAGTATTTTAAAACGTTATTCTGAGTAAAGATGGGGGTTTTTTTCCACTGCTGTATGCCAACATGAAGATAAGTGCCATCTGTGAAAGGGATCTCTTTATCAGGCTTCAACAGTTGCAGGGAAATGCTAACAGAAGTTATTGTGGTGAGGAACGGGAAATATATCCTAGGAGAAATGGACACTTCAAAAGCACTGAGCGCTGGGACACGTAGAAAAGTTTGATTTCAGTTTATAAAAGTTTCCAAAGGTCACACTCCATTCCCTCCTGTGGCTTTGGCCCCAAAACAAGAGTGTCAGAAACATTCACTCCAAAGCTGTAAATGTTTTGTTGGTCTCGTTTCATTTCAGAAGAAAGCAAGAGTGTAGGGAGAGTTTCTGACCATTTTGAAATCAAAGACTACAAGGAGTGATATGTTTATTTGCATATTATGCAGACAATTTTTTTTCTTAAATTGGAAAATATGACAAAATTTAAGTGTCTTTCAAAAAGAAACAAAATAACTTAGCACTAAGAGATTGATAACGTCCCTGTAAATTAAAAATAATGCCCTGAAAGAACATTTCTGGATACAACACCTTTTTTTTCTTAAGAGAAATACATTTATAGTCATACAAGGGTCCTTTCTAGATAGCACTTATTTTAGGGTGAAAGATTATCATTTTAATGTAGCACGGTGTTGACTGACAAAGAAATGAAGTTTTGAAACTTTTCTGCAGTAAGTGGAGTGATTTGGTGCTTATTCCTACATAAAATGAGAAGTCCAGAGGTGACATTTAAACAGATTAATAGACTTCCAGAGTAAACAATCAAATGGGCAAAATGGTGAAACTGAGGACAAAGTCATGAGAGGAAAAGCGTAGTTCTTTACCTTCCTAATCACTTGGACACACCCTGAATTAACTTATTTTCTTTCAACATCACCTCTCAGGGAATTTTTTGGTCAGATCTGGAGAGCTTCAGACTACTGACCTAGAGAGGAGCTGCCCAGTACCTGAGCCCTGATCCTCTGGAGCATAAGTTTTGGTCATGGTTACACACTAAATATTTGACCAAAGAGATTTACACATAAAAGCAAGGAAATTTTTTGTTGTTGTTGTTAAAGCACAAAGCATTTTAATATAAGAACAGATAACCCCATTCTGCTTGTATTAATCTTGTGAATTTGTACATTTAAATTATAGCCTTTCAAAGGGACCGAGCATCTTTGTTGTGAAAGAAAATGGCTCATACAGTGAAGAAAATGCAAAATGCCTGGAATATTAAAAAAAAAAAAGTTTATGAAGTTGTACAGCATAAAGGTCTCCAACTGCAATTTTTAACACACACAAAAAAAGTGAAAATTAGGATGAAAGTATTTTTGGCTGAAATCTGCTGTTGATAATTGTGATGAGCATCGAAGAGAAACAGACTGTCAGTAGGACTGTATGGAAAATTTACTACTGACAAGAGAAAGAAAGTACATGTTTTCAGAGTATGAACTTCTTCAACATATGCATTAAATGTACTGCAATATTACCACAGAAGGAAGCAGTTTCATTGGCATAATTACAAATTCATTTTCTCATAACAGCCTACAAAGACTGAAGATAACCACTACAGTGATATTTGGATTGCTGTCTGAGGAAAATAGTCTGTACAGTCTCAAAATGCTTTAAAGAAGAGTCCATGGTTTAGTAGCTCTGAACATATATTCACCCCAAATATTTTATTAAAATCACATTTGATATGAATTAGCTGCTAATAAGTACAGTTGTTGCATTTAGACATCGGTGCACTATGTCTTGGCTGCTGATGGAGATGATAAAATTCAGTGGATGACAGAAATAGGAAAATGAGTTACTAGAAAGGGAAATGTTATTGTTAAATGGTGCAAGATTATATTTTCCACTGGTCAGTACATCATAGAAAATGACACCTGTGTTAGCAGAGGTATTTTTGCATAACTTTGAAACAAAACTATTCACTGTTACAG
>VWZT01003410.1:36843-55757 GCA_013397055.1 Pachycephala philippinensis | reverse complement strand
ATATATACATGTGATTTAAGAAGAACAGAAACTTAAACATCACAATGATGTTTTGATAAGCAGTCTTCTGCCAGTCCATATTAAATCAACATCCTTCTGATGTCCCCTGTAAATTAAAAATAAATTATGAATAACAGAAATTGTAAGTTAGGCTGGGGATTCAAGCATATCTGGTTCAGGAATGTAATTATCTATTTGTAATTGTCATTCTGATCTCAAAGAAAATCTTCACTGAGTTAAAAAATATGGGTTGAATGTACTTAGAACAGTAAATGCTGGCTTTGGAAAATACAAATATAGAAAATACTCTGCATTTACATTACAGAGCAATATCTGCACTGGTTTTTAATATTAACTTTCAAATCCAGACTCAAGGTCACTGAACCAAGTGTGTTGCACTTTTTGATCACGAACATTTTGGCAGTGAATTCAAGGGTGCCAATCCTATTGCACACCTGTGTGCAGTAACGTAAGCTGGGATGTAGCTCTGGACCACCTGACCTGCAGTGCACTTACCTTTCCTGCTGCAATGGAAACACACAAAATCCTGCAATCCCTCCTCCAGGTAAGGCACTCCTTCAGCAGCAAAGCCATGAGAAACCATTCTGGGTGGAAAGCACCAAAAGCGTGAGCCAGGATTTGACCTGACCTACTCATACACTGCTCCAATAAGAAAATAGTCACTGCCACATGGAATCTTGCTAAGGAACATGGCTGGAGTGAGAAACTCTGCTACTGAAATCTTCAGAAACAGAGTTGAGGAGTGCCACGTGCAGCATATTCTGGTTTTTGTGGTTGGGAGCGAGTGCATTGCTGAGAGCATCAGAGATTTTCCTGACGAGGTTTCTGGAACTGTACATTCTCCACTGATAACCTGGATGTGGGCTGCTTTCAGGGCCCTGGACAACATTAAGAGAAGAGCAAAAAACCCTCAATGGTGAGAGCTGATGTTTCACCCATGTGCCTTGCCTTAGTCCAAACCTGCTACAAGTCGAATTTCCTTTTACACCCTAAGTCACTCACACCCTTCCTCCCTCTCCCATAACAGGGCACTTTCATTGCCTTGAAGGTTCCAGGATAACAGAAAATTCATAGAATGGTTTGGGTTGGGAGGGACCTTAAAGCCCATCCAGTGCCACCCCCTGCCATGGCAGGGACACCTTCCACTGTCCCAGGCTGCTCCCAGCCCCAGTGTCCAGCCTGGCCTTGGGCACTGCCAGGGATCCAGGGGCAGCCACAGCTGCTCTGGGCACCCTGTGCCAGGGCCTCCCCACCCTCCCAGGGAACAATTCCTTCCCAATATCCCATCCAGCCCTGCCCTCTGGCACTGGGAAGCCATTCCCTGAGTCCTGTCCCTCCATCCCTTGGCAATTGTCTCTCTCCATGTTCCCTGCAGCTCCTTCAGGCCCTGCAAGGCCGCACTGAGCTCAGCCCAGAGCTTCTCCTCTGCAGGTGAACAATTGTCCATATGTTGCTCTTTTTGTGGAAGTAGGATTCCACAGCATTTTTCCTTTGCTGACCACAGAACTAAGAACAGTACCCATTCAAAACAGATCCTCTCCCATGAACTCTGCCCCATTAGGCATTACACTTCGTTTTGGGATTCAAGTGTTTCAATGAGAAACACGGAGATCACATGGATACGGTCTCAGTCATCCCAAAACACCATTTTAGACTAATGCATATCTTCAGTATCAAAATTAATGAACTGTGAGCCTCAGTGGAGGCGGATGGTTCGCCTGCAGTTGGAGGCGAACCCACCCTCAGTAAATAAAATAAGTTTTCTTATGAAATTGTCACTAATGCTCATAATCCAAGTTGGTGATTGCTGGAATTTTTTTAAAAAATCTGGTAATGATGTTACTGTTCCACCTGGGCTATGATTCAGTCAGGGAATGTTCCAAGGCTGTCAGGGGATGACTGATTATCTCTCATTCCCTTCCTTAGCCAGACAACAGAATTTTCTGTACAGACAGTCCCCACCTTAGTCATCCAGGAGTTTCTGGTACAGCCAAGGGATGTTTCACTGCTCATTCCCCCATTACTCAAAGTCTGGGGGATAACAGGAATTCCTGGGATCCTACAGCATCTTGAGTAAAGGGCAGTGTGTGGGATTTACTACCACAATCATGCAACACACGTGAAGACTGCCTTTCTTAATTCCAAACAAGTTAACATGAGAGTTTCTGTCAGTCTTTTATTTCTAATAAATCAAAACATTTTCATCCAGTAAGTTATAGCATAAGTTCAGTAAATAATCAAGTTAATGAACCAGCAATTGAAAAAACCCAAATGAAATCAAGCTAAGCACAAATAATCTGATAGACAAGAAGAATCTGCAAGACCACACTGAGACAACTCTCCTCACCATGTCCTCTTGCCAGGATCTCTCCCCAGCAGATGCTGCACTCATATTCTCTGTTCTGTCTCCAGATCACCATGGTCCTTTCACATAAAAATCAGATTTTTCCAGAGATTCTGTCTAGCCTCTCTTTAAATCTCTGGGCACCCAGCCCAAATGTGCCTGGGGGAAGAAGCCTGCATCAAGAGCGGTCTCAGGACATGCTGGTGGCAACTCTTTCTCTGGACAGGACCTCAGACAAGACCACAAGCTTTCTGTCCAGTTCTACCTGAGATTTTATTTCACCTCTTCCAGCTTCTTTTGGTGTTTAGCTATGAGTTTCTCTTTCTACGCTTGCAGTTTTCCACTGGAAGTTTCCTGTGTTCGGAGGAAAAGGTAGAACTTAAAAATACTGCAAATTCCCTCTTAAACAAGCCTGTAATGAAATACGCAGCAAAAAATAAATGGAAATCAGAAAATATATTACTCTTTCCTAGGTTTTGCATGTGCAATTCATTCTGAAGCAGCCTTTTTTAGCGTGTGCCTGTGTGTTCTGCTCTCTAAAATTGCTGAAGAGCTGTACATCCTGCACTGGGATGGGAAGCCCACCTGCAAGAACAGGTTGGAGTGTGGTGGCCCATCCTCACGGACCTGAAGATAAAGAAGGTGGCAGTATGGAAAAAGGGGAGGGAAATTGCCACCATTATGTTCCTTGAATGCATAATAAATGAATGTTGTTAAGAGCAGGGAGAACATTGCTTATCTCTAAGGGGGTACAGCAGCATGAGAGAGACACCTGCAGCAGCACAGACTCCTGAATTAAGCCTTTCCTCTAAAATTAAGGATTTTACTGCAATCAGCAATAGCTGAGAATTTTAACCTCATGTATTTAACACACATTTTCAAGGCATACTTAAAATCAGAAAGTGGAAACAATGGAAATTTTCTGAATTAATTTAAAATCCAGTCTTTGATTATGTTTAAGAAATCAGCTGAGCAGCAAGCAGTGATTGCATCATAAACCTATAAACCATAGTTGAATTGCATTATGAGCATAACACTGCAGTTAAATAAGTGCTACACAAAACCACTATCACAACCATGCTACTGGTTTTTTTTCTCTTTCTTTTTAGAACACCACACTCGGGATTTTTAGCACTGAACCACAGGGCTGTGAAGTTGTAATAAAATACTGTATTATATATCCTTCAGGTATTATATACCTATCAGGTATTATATACCTTTCTTCACCTGATTTGTGTAGGATTTTTTGCTACATTTCTGCTTGCAAATGGAGAAGTAAAAATTGTCTTTATTTTAATCAAGCTTCAGTAATTTTGGCTTGCTCAGATTCCCCTTTTTCTGTAACCACGAAGACATTTTTTTCCAGCCTCGCATTTCAGTCATGAAAAAACCAGTGTGGAAAAGAGAGATTGTATAAAGAATTGCATGTAAGTGATTTGCAGTGAACAGTTGCAAAGCTCATGAGTATTCTCTGAGCATTTGTGTGTTTCAGAAACACAGGAACTGGAGAAGCCATAAGTGAAATAATTTTCTCCTTTATTTCAGCAATTGACTGGAGATTAGAGAAAAATAGCCACTAATCTTTCATTCCACAGGCCAGCAGCAGGAACTTGCCATGTTCTGTCGCTGCAGAAGGAAGGACTTAAATTGCCAGTAGAGGAAAAGTGGCAGATCCTGACCCTCAGCCACATCCTCCTTACAGCAGCAGTTTGAGGTCAATCACGTGGAATACATCCTCTCACAATCTTACCACTCCTTTAGATTTGAAATGTAAAATAATAAAAAGAAAATATTTATTTTCAGTATTGCCATTGTCACTTGGAGTGACTTTTACTTTTGATGGCACATTCCTGTGCAAACCACCAAAACAGCTTTCTCACAGACTTTTTCTCACACAGTTTATTACAGGCTGGACTTAAAACTATAAATGCTGTATCAACCTTGATCAACATTTCTTCATAAAAAAACTCTGCAAAACTCCTTACCTTCACCTGGGGGTTTTTTTGAGTGAAGGGAAGAATGGGAGGGAATAGAAAGATTATTTTTCAAAACTTGAGCTCTAATGGTGTTACTGACTAGTACAGCATAAGAACATAAACCTAGCTTTTTCAAGAAACTGCTTTTTGTAAACTAAAAAACAACCAACATTTTATTTGCACAGTTTTCACCAAAAAACATAATATTTCAATTTTCTAAAACGTATGGGAAAAGAATACCTCAGGCCTGCTTTTCTGGATGTTAATCTGTGATATCTCTAGGTTTTAATAATGTGCATAGGCCAATAATAAATACTTCTGTACTCGTTGCCTGATTTCTGACTTGGTTTTTGATTAATGCTAATTCCACTAAAATATAGTTTAGATGAATATCAACTGTTAGATGACTATTATTCTTTAGTTGGAAACCAAAAATGAAGATTAATTTTAAAATGCTGCTAATTACCAGGTTGCAAAGATAAACATATTTTAAGATAAAGACGTCACTGTGAGAAACCTTGCAAAAAGTTACTGGTGTACCAAGTGCTCACTTTCCTTTGAAGTACAGTAATTATATAATTGGATTGTCTGTGTAAGTGTTATTACTTTTTAGAAGGCATTTAATACTACTTTCATGAAATTTTCAGTCAGTAGAGAATGTCTTTCTTGTCCTTCAACATGTATCTAATTAAAAGCTTTGAATATGGTTTAAGCCTATCCATACTGGTGGACTTCTTTGAACTTAATTTGCTTTATCCTACTTTATCCATGAGTTTTTCAGTTTCCTTGACTAGATTTTCCCAAGACTGGAGGGCATTTCTCTGGAGAGAAGCAGAAATTATATTCCTATATGAAGAATCTTACAGTCTTTGAAGAAATGTGGAATTCTGGGATTCCCTAGCACTGAAGAAAAAGACGAAATTATTTGCCTGTAGCTGTGAAAAGTTTGTGGGACACTGAACAAGATGAGAAAGAAAAATTCAGCTCCTTCAGTTAAGGCAATATGGATGTGTCCTGCTCATGGATTTTGTGGAAAAGCTTCAGGAAAGAGCTGAGCTCCTCAAATAACATGGAACAATTGCAAATTCATGCCTCAAGCCTTTGCTCACACACGTATCCAAATAATTGTGAAGAACTAGAAGCTGACAAGAACACTTAGGAATAGGAACTCAGTCCATTAATGGGATCTAAGCATTATAATTTATTGAGAACTTGTGTTGTCAAACAGAACCATTAAAAAACATAGGAAAATAAGGGAATTTGAGGGAATTTGGTTTGGTTTTTTTAAGTTTGGTTTGGTTTTTTTAACTTAACAAGCATTTTAAAGGTTTAGATCTTAATCTGTAATAGTATTTGCTAGACTTTCACTGTAGCTCACACCTTTTTTTGAAAGAAACTAGGAGATCAAGTTTGCATGAGATCTCTGATGTTTCAAAATGCTAAGTGAACTTAAACAAAATGGCATATATTTAAAAAAAAAAAAAAAGCAAGAAGAAACAGGGTAAAGCAGAGAAATTTGTTTTGTGATACATAAATTTGTGTTTTCCTGCCTGGAATGATTTACTGAGCAAATTGTGGTTGGAATAATCTGCCAACGACCCTTCCCAGCACAGCCATTCTTTTTCTTCACCTGAACCTAAGCCAGGATGCACAGTTGGGCCCGTTTTCCTACAAAACTGTGTCTCAAAAGACAGGAACCTTTTTTAGATCCCTCTGACAAAAGTGGTGCTTGGAGCAATATTGTGGATGTATCCAGTAACAAAATCCTAGATGGTGATTGTTAAGTTACACTTGATAATCACAACATAAATCTTCAGTCCAACATATAAAACGAAGTCTATTAAATGGTGATATTCTATACCATAAAATATGATATACTTACAGGACTCTCTGGATGGGACTAGTGACATTTTGTGTATAATTTGCATATGCAAATTCCACATTTCTATGCCAGCTGTAAAGTTTAATTTTTTTGCCTATAAAACATGCAATAACACTTTGCTATATGGTTTTATGGATAGGTGTGGTATTAACAGAAAAATGTCTTGACTAAAGGCAGAAGTTACAAACTCTTACCTGATATAAAACACTGCTCAATGCAGTCCCATTAACTACCACCATCAGAATGAACTCCATACCCAGAACATATTTCATTTCATCTGCCAGTTTCTGTTGGGTTTCTTTGGCAGCAATTCTGTTAAGTTACCATTATCAAGCAAGAATCCAGAGAAATGATAATTCACATTATCACATGATAAATAATCCTAGAGGAAGACTGAGTCTGGGAACAGTTGGGTCTCCAGTGCATCACAGCCCAGGAGTAATTCCCATCATTAATTCTTCCCAAAAAGAGACTCAGCATATAACATTTTAAGGAAGGGCTTTTAATTGAACTGGCTAACAACTAATTTCACTGTCTGGTTTGATGGTATCTGAAGGAAAAACATCACACAGAGCTGGCAAAACTGCTCAGCCAGGGTTTTTGGGGGATTATCTCTGACAAGGTTTGATCCACCTCTAGTTTCAGTGCAGCAGCCATGCACACTGATGCTGACAGCTTGTCATATTTACAGCATTAGTTTGTTGTAGAAAACCCGTGCTCCTCAGCGGGAGCACACCGCTGTGAGAAACACCTGCTTTTTGTGTGCTTATCCCTAACAGTACTCTAAGTGTAAATTAGGAAGCCAAAACTCTGTATTTTTGACAGGCAGACAGACTTTTTTCTAAATCTAAAAAAAAAAAATTAAAAAAATAAAAAAAATTCTAGAGTCACAGAAACTGAGGCTAATTCTAGACGAGATTGGCACAGTTTTAGCACCACCTCTTGACAAAAGATTGCAAAATACAATTATGTAGTAAGCTCATATTAATTTCATAAAAAATAGTAAATATCCCATAACAATAGTAAAAGCATTAGTAGTAGGAACAGTGATTACAAGACTAAGAGCAAAACTAAGATTAGGTAAGTAACAGCAATTGAAATATGAACAGTAAATGCAGTAATTACATAGTAATACACACACTGTGAAGGCAAGGATCAAGATTCAATGAACTCCATATTAGCTGTCTCCCACACATGGTTGAAGCCCAGATGGCTTTATTGAACTTTAGACAGATAAAACTTTCTATCCATGAAGAGCGTAATATCAAGATCTTCATAAATTTTACTTTCTTCAGCATTTAGTCCCAAGAATGAGTGCCAAATATTAGTGACATATAGATTTGCTTAGGGTTCCCAGGGTACACTTAGGGTGTGGGTATTTTTACAGCTTAAAGCAAAGATCATTATTATGCTATCTCCAGTCTTACTCTTTGCGTGTATCACATGAAAATATGCAGAAGTATCTAAGTAAAAAGTGTTGTAAGCATTTGCAGTACAGAGGGAAACAATTGCTTCTGAGATAATAGTTCAGTTTAAGAAAAGATAAAGAGAGAAGCAACTGATGTCTGTCCTCTGAAACAAACATTGTTTCTTTCTCTTTAAATAAAACTTGAGCCCAGCCTCTCAGCAGTTTCCCATCTGTGCTAAATGATGGGAGCTATTATTTCCTCATGAGAACTTTCTGAGAGCACTACTCATTTTGTTATAAACCATTGTGATGCCAAGTCATGATGCTCAGGAAGGAATCACAGGAAATCATCCTAATGCCCCCTGCATAATGCTTTTAAAAAATTCTGTTCATAAAGTCAATCTGCTCTGTCATTTGCTGTAGTTTCCAGCACAATTTAGAGAACAGTGGGTCTTTTACTGCTGTTCCTGATACTGCAAGTAAAGCCATTGGCACAGCTTTTCCAAGGAATATTTGAGATATTCCTTATCTACTGAAATGTTCAAGTGGAAAATCAACTGGCAGATGGTAGAAGATAATAATATTTTAATGACAGCAGAAATTCAGCCTATATAGTCGCATGCCATTAAATTATTCAATGTTTTGTAGCAAGGCACAATAAAGCAGTAGCTATTTATGTCAGAGACATAAGAGGTTTTGTACAACAGACCTAAGACCAAGAATTCCACTTGTGACATTTCAGGTGCCAATGAGCTTGTTGGTACAGGAACAGCAAACAATAGGGCAACCATAAACAAACACATAAACCTAACTATAAACGACCACCACCAAAAAAAAAATCACCAAAAACTCCAAGATGTTTTCTAAGCCAGTTTTACAAGTGACGATGATAATGCAAATGCAGCTGTGAAATGGCATAATGATCTTACAGCAGCAACCTAGACTCCTCAAAATTACAATCAGAGATGCTGGGATGAAAGCTGCAAGATGCCTGCTGGTTACCTGCTAATCAGGGAACCATCAATCAAAAGCAGACTGCCTCAAGATATTTAGCTTTTTGAGAGAGTAAACGGACACACACGCAAAGGATTCACTCTCAAGAGAACTAGGACATGTTTCTGACACAAAATTTTAATTGGGTAGAGAAAACTGTGTTTTTTCAGTCAGTTTTGCTGCATTTTTTTTCTTAAGTTTGCACACCAGCTGAGGTAATTTTGTTGATGTTTTGCTGCTCCTCTTGTCTAAGGTACTTCTACCTCTCTTTTACCTTTCTCAGCAGACGTGAATTACTTGAGTGTGTGGATTCCAATACTAGAAAAGGAAGGGGCAGGAGGTTCTCACTCACACTTCCTCTCCTCTTTTCAAAGAAAACCTTGAGATTCAGAAAATCAGTATTCTGTACAAATCCTTGACTAGCAGGAATCTGGCTTGCTCACAGTGAATTTAACACAAGTTTCACCGTGTTATTTCAAAATGATATGACATTATTACAAAATGTAGTGATTGACAGAGCCTGGTGGCAGAGAAAACAGGTACAAGCTGCAAGGTTCGAAATTGCAATTAAATGAAAGGAAAAAAACATTCTGACTCTGAGGGTGGTTAAATATTGCAGCAGTTTTCCACAGAGGCTGTGAAACAGTCATCCTTGAAAATACTCAAATCTCGCCTGGGTGAGGCCCAAAGCAATTTGATAAATGTTAGCCCTGCTCTGCTAACGGGGATGAGATGAGTTTAGGGATCACAGGGTCCCTCCAAACACATAAACTTTTTTTTAATGCCCAGTGGAATCCATAACATGTTAGACAAATTGCTTCAGTGAACCACAAGCCATTAAGAAGCAACGACTTTTTAAATGTTTTTCTTTTCCAGAAAGTTTTCTTCAGGTGTTCCCACTGCAAGCAAGGACATAAGTATGAGGTGTGTGAATACTTTTGCTCCTTCTCAGCAGAATTTTGCACTACTGAACAGAAAGCCTTGACCAGCTGTGAGGAAGAAAAAAATTACATTTGATCAGACAAATTATGTCATTTTGAGATTATGATCAAGGGTTGTGACATTTGGTGTTCATTTAGTTGCACCCTTCCAGATTTTTATTTTTATTTTAGCAAAAAATTTTATTTTCTTTTACTTTCTACTGTCCTTGTAAACTGCATGTTTGCCATTTTTCCATTCATTTCTAGAAAACAATTATTTATACTGTTACTTCTACTACAAAAATGACACTACAAAATTCTTTCAATCCAGGTGTGTGATAAACACAATTAGATTGTTCTTATTTTACTAAAAGCCTGGCTGAGGCTTTAAGGGCTCATAATGTTAATCTTATAATTCATTGCTACTTCTTTGCTCTAAAAAATATTGCACCTTTACTGTCTTCTTCACAAAGCACTTACACCAGTGGAAAGCAAACTTCCTCTGTGGAAATAGATTATTTGACTATTTTTAGTGTAAATTTGAAATTTAAAATTGGTCTCCATATTGCAAACAAATTACTGGGGAATGTAAAAACAGAGAAATGTCATGACTCACATAGAGAATGTTGTTTAAAAGACACCCAGCCCAATTTCTAATTTTAGAAGTAAATTTTTTTTTTGCTTTTGACTACCATACCTACCAGTAATGAATTATACATTTTTCTGGATTAACTGCTGTGTACATTCATTTCTGTTTTTCTGCAGAGCAAAGCAACACAAAAATTCACAGCAAACAAGAATAAGAAGAAGGAAGATGATTTATTGGCTTCAGTGGTAATCCTGAGGTTGTTCACACCTCTGGCACATTGTTTCAGTTAATAGGAAAAAGTTCATTGTAAGGTCTTTCAACTCTCTGTTCTGGAGGGTTCTGGAAACACTAAACACCACCGTGTACCAATAATGATGTGCCAATACTGTGGAGAAGCATCAGGAAAGTAAAAAAAAATATAGAAAAATCAACGATATAGGATATTTTTTTTGACCTTCAGCAAAAAAAAAACAAAACAAAAAACAAAAAAAACAAAAGAAAAAAAAAAGAAAAAAAAACCAAAAAAAAAAACCCACCAAAAAAACCCCACTTACTATTAATGGGGAAAATGCATTCGGAAATAGAAAGTCTTCTGTCATGGAGAGGCTGTGGAGGGCTAAAAGAATTCTCTTAACATCTGCCTATGCTATTCTCTAGAATACTGATTCACATGTAGAAAAATGTTCAACATAAGATAATTCTGCTGATGCTTATTTTGATTTCCTTTTACTCTTCTGTTTAAATGTATGTATGAATCTCTAAAAGAATTGCAGCTTGAGTTATTGCTGAAATTTAATGTCTTCAAGGTAGTCAACTACATGGAACAGTTTAAAAAGCAGAAAAAAAAACCCAAAAAACAAATATAGCATTTTGAAGGACACCACAAATCCTGCAAACACACATGTGAGTGAAAGTTCCTAACCTCAATGTTGTTAACAGTCAGTAGTAACAACCTTGTCTAATTTTTTTATCATTCCTTCCGTCTGTTTTGAAACCGTTCAGTGGAAACCCTCATGTTTAGTGCATCCTCCTGCACATATTTAATTCAAACATTTCAATAGGACTAGATAAAACAATTTAACTCTCTTTGCTGACAGTTCACTCCTGTTTATTTCTCAACTACTCTGCAGTTTTAACATAAAGATAAAGTTTATATGTTCAACCATTACATTGGTCAATTTTTAAATGTAGTTGAACAAATATATATACATATACAATGGATTTAAATGCCCACATAAGTACAGAACATAAAATATTAATAGGTAAGATGAAGAAATTTGTAGCATACTTAAGTATGTGTGTCTGTATATATCAAAACATGTTTCCTGTTAAGACCCTTATCATGTATAATATTTCAATTAGAATCTTCACATTTAGGATTTTTCATTTTTTTTACATATCCTTTTGACGTCTCCTGCACATCCCTCTCCTGGCAACCAGACTATTTGCATGGTACAAATAGCAAGAGCACTCTCACAGAGGTCACCAGTGTATCAGAGAGAATATCAGGTATTTCTTCATGTTCAGCAAGACATCATTTGACATTATTAAAGGCACCCAGCAGTGCAAGGCATTTTTATTACTTCACATGGCACAACACCATTTGAAGAAATGTATGTACAAGGGCAAATGGAACTGCTTCAGATTTCACATGGCACTAGGCAACCACAGAAACAAAATCTGGGGGGAAAAAAACTATAAAATACATTTGACAGAAGAAGAAAAGTTCAGTCAGAAATTCTAACTGTAGTTATCCCATGATATTCGCCAGATCTGAAAATCTGAGTGGTTTCTGCCAGAGAGCAATGACTATGGTACTTCGCCTGCTAGAGGAAGTGTTTTAGCTGTCTTAGTGTATGTCGAAAATCCCAATAAAATCACAGTTAAATTAGGAGGAACGTGGATCTACACAATACGAGCTAAGGAAACAGCAGAAAATTTAAAAAAATTGCCAGAAATATTATTAAGATAAAATAAGCAAAACCGTTTAGCTCTAGATTTAATTTTGTGAGCTCTTTCTGCACAAAAAGTCAGGTCTTTCTTTATTCTGTTACCTGGGGTTTTTTTGTTTGGTTTTTTTCGTAAATCCATCATGCCAATTACAGAAAACTCTGGTATTATTAGATATTTATAATCCCCCAGTAACACCTTCTAATCTCTCCCTTTCCCTAGATAACAACCTCACAGCTCTGCAGACTTTATTCTTTTAATCACTTCCCACGTCGTAACACCACAGTACAAGACTAAATACAACCTTTGAGGGATACCTGGATGCAAATATTCCTCACTCACACATTGTCTCTTCACATTCCTTTCCAACTCTTCCTTGCCAGCTCCTCTCCTGTTTTGAGCACACAGGACACGGCAGCCCAGTGGGAGCTTCTCTGTTGTTGAAATACTCCAACTTTTAACAACTATCAAAGAAACAAGCAAATTTGACCTATTTCCAAAATTTCCATACATTGTAATCTTAGCAATCAGTCCTGTCTCATTTACACCTTTTCTGTGATTTGCTTGACTGGATCATGAGTCAGCTTTACGAAGCTGCAGAATGTTTTTGTGTGCTGATTTTTAACTTTTTTCCTTACTATTACTGTTATTAATGTTTGTTTTCTCATCCACTGTCTTCTCAACATGTTCCATGACCTGTCTGCATTTCAATTTTGCCAATTTTATTGCCATAGGTATGATAAATCCAAGAAAAAAACAGTGAAAGAAATGAGTTTTAGAATTACACCTCGTTTAAAAATATCACTTGACCTTGAATAAAAAACAAACAAACAAACAAATAAACCACCTCTTCTTTAATTTTTATGTTCCCAGGGGAAAAAAGGGCTTGAGGAAAATAGTCTTTTACCACCACAGAAATAATTTTGCACACAACAATACCCTTGGCTGATTTTAATCGGAATTTCTCCATGGCCTTCACAAGGAAATTGCTCTCCTCTAACAAGCTAATGAAATTCCTCATTTCAGCTGCTAATGGATTTTTCCTCCTCGACCTTGGGGATGTCCCCAGCTTTGTGGACCTCTCCATCTCCCAGCAGCTGGGACCACCACTGCCCCTGCGTTTGTGAGGTGTTTGCCTCAACACAGTTCCAGCAACCTCATTTCATCTCCCTCATGTCACCTGCTCCCCACCAACATCTCTTCCACTTTACAAACAACTTTTAATTATCACTTTTTATCACTTTTTTAAAATCACTTATTATTTTCCTCAAACTGGGTATTCACATGCTCTGAGCATTATCATTCTGTTTCCTTAGACACATATTTAAGTGCTGCAAGGAAATAAAAATGTTAGCATGACACATATATTTACTGATAATAAATAAAGGGGGATCACTGGCACTAAATAATGTGGTTTGCGTTATGGTTTGGGGTTGTTTGGGGGTTTTTTTATTTTCTTTTCAGGAAAATCTAAGCATCACTACAAGTCATTCACTCTCTAAACATGTCATGTTAAAATCACAAGCCTAAAGCTCTGTTTGGATAGTTAAGCTGAAGGAACTAAATCTCAGCACTAAAATCCTAGAATTAATAGTAAAAAAAACCCAAACGTCAACCAGCTCTTGAATCTATTTTGTCTTTCAGTAGTACTGTGACTAAAAAGCATTTACATTTAACTTTGGACAAATTTTAAAGTTTCCAAGCATTTAAAAAGCAAGGATAATGACATAATAATGGGTATAAATAAAATAATTCTGGATACCTGTCCCCATTCCGCTGTGTAAAGGGAGTTGGGGAGGATTCTTTTCGATAGATTTTTTGGACAAAACAAAGCACAAACACAGCAATATTTTCTCTGAGGACCGTTTATTGATAGAAAACAGTAAGTGTTCCTACCAAAGGGGGATAGAAAAGAGAGCAGAAGGGGAAAAGAGAGATAAACAGTTTTGCTGTTATGAGGGGAGGGAAATGGGTGTTGGCTTTCACTGGGGCTCAGAGCTATTTTTAACACGAATGTTGTGCTGTGATATGAGAGTTGTCGTAACTGGATAACATTTAATCAATGAGGGAATCGAAACCTATTGAACGTATCAAAAAGTGCAAAATGCCCTCGATGAGGATGGCTGTGCATGCTCCAAAATGGTGGAACGGAGGAGGAGCCATGTTAATTAGTTCAGAAAATGTTTTAATATGAATAATTGTTTATGAATATGTGTTTGGCGGATGCAATGCCTAGAGTATCTAGGGAGGAGTTTTAGTGGAAGAATTACAAGAAACAGAAGAATGTGACTGTGGGCATGTCACGAATGGATGTGGGGGTTTATATTAACCCTGTCTCCTGCCCAGGCCTCTGGCAGCAGACAGTAACTTTATTGAGGCGGCCAGCACCCCAAAACCCACTCTCATTCGTATGTTCTTTTAATGATGACTGATTCTGTCTATTGTAGAATAAATCATTTACTAATAGACGGGGAAACTAACAAACATAAGACTTAAAGTAAACTAATACTACACAGGAATAGAACAAAAGGAAGAGACTACTAGTAGTTAATATACAGTGCACGAAACATGGTACCTTTTCACTTACAGCTAGCGAAGAAATAGCATAAGCTTAGGATTCAATGTATCTTACCAATCAGTTCTGAAGGGGTGTGCATCGAAGTCCTCTCTCTCAATCCCAGGGAAGTGACCTGGAGTTGTGCAAGGCTCCAGGGAGAAAATCCCTCACATGTTTCTCAAAGGAGTGTGTAAGAGACTTCTGCTTCAGTGATGGTTCATGTATCTTTTATAGTGTAAAACCATGACTCTTAGTCAATACTTTTCTTTCATCTCTCCTCTCATCAGCTCTGCAGACTAAGATGTAGATCCTTAGTCAGGTCCGAGCCCTCCTGGCGCCAGAGATGGCCCCTGCTGGGCCTTTGTGCCTTTGGGCTATCTCTTTATGCACCAGATATCTGGGACACACAGGAGGAGGTGGTGATGGGGGTAACCGTCCTGCCACAGGGCATCAGTCCCTAGAGGGAGGCAGATGGTGGCTGTAGCAGTACAGGACTGGTAGGTGCAAAAACACTCATCTCTTTCCTCTCCTGAGTGCCAGTGGCACTTTTATTATCAAGACCTTGTAACTACTCCCTGGCTGTGACCAATTTCCTGCATTCATAAAACCTTGTCTGATTAACAATTAGATGCCACCTTTGGACAGCAACTCACAGTACTTGGAGAAAAACTCTGCTCCCTAAAAGTGAAGGAAGAACAGTCTGGCGAAACCTGAACGAACTATTTATGGGGATTATCTGAGTGGATGACAACCCTGTCTTCAAATGGATGACAACAGCCTGCTCAGGAAATGTAGGTACCTAATTCCAGTGTAAGAGTCTGCTGAGCCAGAGGGATGTGGGCACCTGCATACCAATCAGAATTCAGCCTCCCCAGAGACAGAAAGGCTTTGTCTCTGCTTGTGTGCCTCATATCACAAAACATTCTCAAACAGGTGCAAGCTGTTCAACTTGTTATTATTCCAGTTTTTCTTTAGTTAGCAGAAATTACCAAACACGTCTCTATTGAAAATTCATAATTTGCTTGTTTTTCGTGTTATGGTAATAGGTTATACTGGTTTTTATTTTCTGAATAAAGAATTAAGGTCATGCCAGAATAACACAAAAAGCAAACAATAAATACTATGATCTCATACGCAATTTAAGCAGAATTGCCCATATTAACTTGTCAAAAAATAGAGTAGAACATGTGGCTGGCCTGCCCACAATTTTCAATGTGTTTTTCCTTACATTGTGATTTAATATTGACTCTTTTTTGAGACTTGGTTATTTCGATACAAAAGTTTTTGCAAAATACTTCAAACTTGGAACGTCTTACCAACAGTTTGAATGTTTACACTTTTAAAGAAATTATTTTATGAACATTTGTCCTTAGTAAAAGATATGTTGAATATGGAAAACTATGCCTAAATATGGGTGATGTGTAATTAAAAGTCATTCAGAATTAATTTCCAAGAAATAACTTCACAATCTTTGGAAATTCCCTTTTCTTTATGAACCTTTGAGTAGTTAAAGATCATTTACCCTGCATGTAAGGGGAGTGGGATGGGGTGAGGTGGGTGTGTTTGCACATCTTTAGAGAAATCAGAAATCACCATAGCAAGGCATTGTAACACCAAGTATTCTGAATTAGATCAGTGAGAGCAACAGGTAGACGTTTTTCTGAGAAACCAGATCCAATGTAAGCAGAGAGTGCTGTTTTTAACATTCAAAACTCAAAAAAAAAAAAAAATATATGGACTAATCAAACCATTTATTTCAACTTACAGACATTCTATGAATCATGATGTAGTATTTACTTACAATATTCAGAAGTTATTTGTGAATGTCTGGTTATCAAAACCCTTTGATCCCTAGGAACTCAATTAAAACCTCATGATACTTTGAAAATTAAGAAATTCCTTAACTTTACTATTAATTCCGAGGGTAAACAAATAACCATTTCAAAGGTAGACAGGATACAGTCAAAATGGTCTACGGTGTTTGGTTGTTTTGCTATGCCCAGACGAGTTAAAAATTTAATATATGCCTTTTCCTCCTCACATTTAAATCATTTGACTAGTCAGCTTCATAAACTAATACCATTTGACATCATATTCAGAAAAGAAAATACAGATAAATGTGTGCTATGAAATGCTTATTTTTCAGTTTATTTATATGGTAAGTGCTTGATTTTTTTCAAGGCTGGGTGAGACATCCAGCTGATCTGATTCAGTGCTGGCAGTGGTCCCACCCGTGTGACAATCTTCTCTTGTGACTACTGAACTCAGCGAGGCAGATCAGTCTGAATGTGGGTTGTTAGGCTGAATCAGGGACTTTAAGTTCTTCTTTTTACAGATAATGAACTTGAGTAATATAAATCCCCTACATCTAATTTATTTGTTTGAAATGAAAGAGGTTGTCATGCAGCGAGGACTATTCAAATCCGTCTCACCAAGCATTAAACTATATTACTAAATAAAATTGGTATCTGTAACATAGTTAGTGTACAGCCAGGATATTGTACTAAAATCAGACTTTTGAGTCACATAATGCCTTCATGCCAATAGCTGCACACGTAGATAAAAAACAGATTATCAGGAGTAACTAGAATGGTACCTCATATATTAACTATTTCTAATATTCTTTATAGGTGCTTTGATGATAATTATGTAGGAGAGGTGTCTGAACAAAGTCTTATTTGTGTTAGACTCATCATCCAATTTAATTTCAACCCTCATAGTATCAGTATAATATATATATTTGTACTGAGTCAATTTTTTTCCAGTGTTCAGAGGGAAACTTTGAGTTTCCTACACTCTCCGGTAGCTTTAAGAGCCCCACATAAATGCAGATTTGAAGAATAGTTGGTACCAAAGAGAACTTTTTTGCATTAAGTCGTACTGTGCGTTTTTATTCACCATTCATGTAAGTGCTCCAAAGTTTAGAGGGAACATATTTCTTAACTGGAATCTCTTTGAATGTGATCATAATTTCCTCTATTACAAGAAATGAGGCACATACTCAGTCTAACAGAGACTGTGTCAGCAGGTAGAGATGACTTGCACACTCTTTTGCAAATTCTTTAAGATTCCTCTCTGCTCACAAAGCCATGACCAAAAGAGGATGCCAGATGCAATTAAAGAAAACAGAAAGAAATTAAATAGTTTTATCCACAATGAAAAGTACCATTATCCCCAAAATTACAGTGACATTCACATGAAATGATACAACACTCAGATGCCTCTCTCAAAAAGTTTCTGCATTTCTTTATCTAATTAGAATGTCACACTACAAAAATCAATGATTGTCTAATGCCTTCCCTGCTGCAGTCATGACTTTAAAAGGATATTTATTGCAAAGGCAGTTGCTGCTGATGACTACCATTATTTCCCCATTCCATGGTTCAATTGCATACTCTCATAAAGCATTGTGACACAAGTCTCAAGCAGCCCTGTAATTTCCCCAAAATTACTGGGAATTTTGGGCAGGGCTGTTTAGAGTGAATTGGTATCATTCACACAAATATACTCGTATTATTGATACTGTCTTTGCTCTCCTCTTAGATGCATTAGTTCCAGTCACTTATTTCTGCCAACTGCAGTCCCTCACAATATCATTCTCTAAATTGGAGAGAGAAGGATTTAATCAGTGGGCTGTTAGATGGATAAGAAAGTGGTTGGATGGTCACATGTATAGGGTAGAGGTCAACAGCTCAGAGACACGATGGACATCAGTGACCAGTGGTGTCCCTCAGGGGTCCGTCCTGGGACCAGCGTGATTTAATATCTGAACCAATGACACAGACAGAGGGACTGAGGCACCCTCAGCAGGTTTGCAGGTGACACCAAGCTCAGGGGACAGTGACAGGATGGCATCCTGAGGGACCTGGACATCCCCAGAAGTGGCCCATGAGGGTTAACCAGGCCAGGAGCTGGTGCTGCATCTGGGTCAGGGCAGCCCTGGCTGGATCCAGGCTGGGGATGGACAGAGGGAGCAGCCCCGGGAGAGGCTCTGGGGGTGCTGTGGATGAGAGCTGGGACCCCAAATCCCTGTGCTGGGACTGCAAACCCCCCTGAACTGGGAGCCTGAAACCTCCTGTGCTGGGACCCCAAATCCCCCATGCTGGGACCCCAAACCCCCCCCTGTGCTGGGACCCCAAACCCCTCTGAACTGGGACCCCAAAGCCCCTGTGCTGGGACACCAAACCCTATGCTGGGATCCCAAACCCCCTCTGTGCTGAGACCCCAAACCCTGTGCTGGGATCCCAAACCCCGTTGTGCTGAGACCCTAAATC
>VWZT01003410.1:1598-15746 GCA_013397055.1 Pachycephala philippinensis | reverse complement strand
AAAGTAGATTTAACTAGATTTCCCTGCACTATATTATCATTGGCATTTAGTGATGGCTTGCAGGCCAGCTGAGTTGGATGTGGGCTCACTCAGAACAAGGGTCAGCAGCCAGGAAGCTCTAGAGGTTATTAAAATAGATGTGCCTAGGCCATTAAATTTCAGTGCCACGAAAGACAGTACCTAGTAGTGCAATTGCCAGTCAAAAATATAAATCCTCATTTTACTAGTAGGACAAAAAATCAGGTAAATTGTTCCTAAAAGAGTAAATTCAAATGTTCAGGTTTAACTACTCATAAGTTTTTACTTAAGGTAAAATGAAATAGAGAATAAATCCTCAGGTCTGCATTTTAAGGGTTTTTTTGTTGAAAACAGGGAAGGTGGTCAATGACATTATCTGAAGAGAGGGGTTAAACTTTATTTTTCCAGGGTGTTTTTTTTTAATAATATAATCTGATGCATAAACCACACAATTTTTCTTTATTTCTGCTTTCCTAACTTCGTTATGTCTCCTACTGTAAACATCCCAAATCTCTCACAACCTCATAACAAGTTTCATATCAACTGCTAAATGAGCTCCATTCCATGATAATGGCAATAATACTGTAATCCATTTTGACTCATTCTACATTTTGGGTAGCAATGAAATGCACTCTGTTTGCTCTTGACATTGTATATATTTGCACTATCAACCACAATTGTCTTTATATTGAATCAATATATGATAAAACAGGATGTATTCTGCAAATTATTTCTTTTTCTCTAGTGATGGCTTTCTGTAAGGTATCATCTTTCATTACCTTTAATTTTCCCCAATCTACATACTGTCAACATTCAGATGTTTGTTGTTTTATAAAAGAATAGATGTTACTCTTTCACTCTGGATGAAGCCAGTGTTTTTAACTTGTTCTCCACAGGAAATATTGCAAATGGAAATGCATCATAAAAGAAAAGCTTAATGTTGCAAAGTACCCAAAGAATTTATGTCACAAAACATCAGAATTTGCCAAATGAGCCTGAAAATATTTGTGAAATAGAGATGTAGACTGATGAACTGATTTGAATCTCTGCTGGGAAACGCTTGATTCAAAATCACAATGGTTTTGCTTCACTAATGTAATGAAATACAATGCCCATTTTTTATTTATTTGACAGGTCAGGGAAAATATTGGTTAGTGGGAAAATATTGGTTACTGTGTGGCAACACAGAGTTTGGCAAGTGATAAAGGACAATGTGTAAAACTATGTTCTGTGTCCGTGTAGAATAAATGCTTTTATAAAAATTATAGAAAATTCTACTTGATACCCGAAAAAATGCAAAATTAAAAGCAATTCCAAACAGGAAATTTTCATTACCTCTGTGTGGTAGGGGACATCCCTTTGGATAAAATGGATGAAATGTCCTATTCCCAACTTAAGCTGGGAGGAAAGTGTGAGAAACAGAGAAGTCCTTGACTCATTGCAAGCTCTATTCAGCAATAGCTAAAGCATTCCTATGTTATCAACAATCTTTTGATCACAAATCCAAAATGTAGTACCACAGGAGATGCTACGAGGGAAATTTTCCCAGCAAAAGCATTCATTCCTTCATGGATGCAAAACTCTCGATATCTGATGAACTTTAAAATAAATTCAAGGTTCCCTGCCCCATCCCCAAAAAGAAGCAACTTCCTGTTGCCTTTTTCCAAATCAAACTAATATGATGCTAAATAATTTCATTTACTGTTTAAAATCTGAGAAAAAGAATGCTTCTACTATTGAAATTATATTTCTAGTAGAAAAATATTTACAAGACTGAAGTCAAAAAAATGGAAACAAGGTGTAAATTTTGGACGCGTTCTATTTACTAATGGAAAAAACCCAGGGAATCAAGAATAGTCAGTTCTTCATTTTCTTTGTTTTTCACATTAGAATGCCACGAATTATTGATTTTTGGTTTGTTATTCATTGAACATGATAAATCAAGGTTGGTTGTTTGGCATTTTTGTCTGCACAAAAAATAAAGAAAATTCAGTTCTTAAAACAATCATAAATATAATACCCACTCTATGCCATATAGCCACTCTTTTGAAATATGGAGGACATGAAACCAAATTATCTATCTGATACAACTGTACTCAATCCTAAAACTTAGAGTATTCTGTGCTGAATTCCAGTAAATATCTGGAGATAAAGTAGTTCCAGAGAGAAAATTAATGTTATCAGCTAAGATGCAACCTTAAGTCTATAAAATGAAATACATATATACCAGTCACACATCTTTAAACGCGTTCCACTTCACTCAGTCACAAATTATGAGTCTTGGGACAGAAATAACTGGATAAAATTCAATCATTTCTCAAAAGTAGAATGAGAACAGATTACACAGACCTCCAGCCTGGGATGTTAAAATGTACTTAACTAGATTCTTGTATTGATATTGAAGAAAAATTATCACCGCTACAGAGGAATTTAAAATAAGTCATATTCTGCTTCAAAAAAATGTCTGTTTTTCTTTGTTGACTGCAAAGAGAATATTGATGACTAAATTTGTGTCCAAATCTGTCACAGATGAAATAGGTGAGTGAAATAAACTCCACTCTGGGGCCAGGCTTGTACACAACAAAATGTCTAACTTCATTCTGTCCACAAAACAACCTCTTTTCTGAAAACGAATGAAAATAGGACCACATTTTGGTGCACAAAGCCAACACTAACAAATACTTTGGAGTTCCCACAGCCCAGGAGTTTATTATCAGCTTATAAACAAAGAAAGCCTCGGGTTATTTAAATAAATGGGCTGTCAAAGAACATTCAGATCAGTCAATTGAATCTGTTAAATATAAATCATACCATGGTCCTTCTTCAGAGAGATTTTTCTGTGAACTGTTCTCAAATTTTATTGGAAACATGTAAAATGTCATGGATCTATTTACAAGTGATTATTTATTTGAGGCTGATTTTTTTTTTTTCAGAACACGAGAATGGTAAATATTTAATATGTATAAGTTTATAAGACAAAGCCCCAGATCCCAATCAGAAAAAAAAGAAGTCTTCTGAAAACTTTTGTCATCTATCTCTAAAATTGCCCTTCAAAACCCTGATTTCAGCTGCCATCTAACTCAGATTCTGGTAAATCCAGACTTGATGGGAAAATGTTTAACCTTCCATTTTTGTTGCTTTGATTTTGTTTTCTTCGGAGAGGTACAGAATTTTTGTCCTGGACAAAAAAATTGTCTCTTCCTAAACCTTTCAAACTAATCTGTTAGTGGGGCAAAGTAACACATAAGGAGCACTGTTCAAAAGGTAGTTAAAATATATGTCAATATGGAAAAGTAAAATATATCTAAGAATGGATAATATCAGGATCTTTAAAAAAAAGTTCTTTCCTAAAACATATTGTTATCATGAGACTGGGCCCAGATGCATATGGTGCCTCAATCGTGTTCTGGAAATTGATGTTTATTTTTCCCCTCAGAATTCAGATGCTCAAGTCCACATTTCCACCCACCATCCTGTGGTTTTGGCCACCTGAATCACCACCAGCCTTGGTGAAATTCATTCACTCAGCGGAAAGAAATTAAAATCAAGTGGATGCCCTCAGGATGGGTGAGGGTTTATCCCTGTAAATGTGTTCTTTTGCAAAAATCATCCTAGGAAAAAAAAATCAGAAAAAATTTTTACTTGCCCAACAACAGGACTACAAATTATGGCCAAAATGTAGCTCTGGTCTGACTTTTCCTGTGATCATTCACTTCAATTAAGCCATTCAAAAGTAATTACACCATTTCCACAGCAGCTGTGCCATGAAGAGATCATTTAAATTCATCTCTCCTCAGGATGGAAGCTAAAGTCAAGTTCTTGCATGATCATACCTTCATTTTCTAACTTGTCCTTAATAATGGTTTAAAACACACCCCGTGTGTTCTTGGGCATTCCCTGATTAGTACTGGTGAAAAAAAAACCCCTCTTGATGAGTGTCACATGACAACGACAGCACACAGTTTATATTTCTGTTAATAAATAAAAATCTATGTATAAAAATTTTTGATTTCAGGTTTTAATATAGAAGAAATAATATCTTCTAAGAAAAAAAAAAAATCAAAAATCATGCTTTTGAGGCGAAATATCTAAAATTACTGCCACTGTCCAAAACAAAGGCCATTTTTCAGGCTGTTCAGAAAGTGAGTTAGAAACCTGACTGAAAGCATCTCAGATGCCTGGAAACTGGTTCCACAGACCCCAACAAGGGTTTGAGGCAGAATGATGTATGAAAAAAAGACCAAGCCAGCAGCTGTGAAAAACAAGAATTTTGTTTTCCTGTACTGCTGAACAACACTGTCTTGGCTTTCTTCTAGTGCTACAAAGGAGCTGGCCACTCTGTGAATAAAATCAGCTCTAAAAAGTCTTCAAGAGGAATTTCTCTTAGTCTTCCCTCCTTTCATTATTTTTTTCCCAAGCAAATGTTACTGTACAGCTCAGATAAATAGAGTTAAGTCCCAAGATACAACATTACTTTAATGTCCTCGTTAATTTAGCTGAGTAGGGCATTCAGCACAGGAGTATGTTCAATTTAATTCTTTTAGAGATGTTTACATCCCTCAAAAGGCAAGTTCATGGGGGTTTTTCAAAGCTCTGCGAGTGTCTTTGTAAACAGAAATTGAGACAGAAGTTGTACACACCAAGGTTTCTTTGAAATTTTCATAGTTCAGGGTTTTTTTTTTTAAGTCTCGGGATATAATCTAGAATAAGAGTGTTTAAGGTCATGTGGTAAAAGTGATTTTTTTTGAGAAATATTATTTGCAAGTATTCCATCAACTCTGGTGGCTGTGAATTTGTCTTTCTTTACAGCTTGCAGATTATTCCAGAGAGAACTTACCTGCCCCTCTGAATTCTTTCACAGAGAGAAACAAGTCAGCTTTTTTTAGAAAATAGCTGAAAAAGTTCTTTCAACTACTTTTTATTATGAAAACAGACAAACAAAAATAAAAATAAACCAAAAACCAACCCAAAACCCCCACATATAATCAAGCAACTGAACTGTTTCAGTTATTAAAGGCCTGTGGAGGAACCATTTCTTCATAAATTGAATACCTGCAGAGAACATCAAACAGAAAATACAACAAATTTAAGTAAACTACATCCTGGAAAGAATAAATGTGGTTTTATTCATACATATTTCACTTCTATAAGAAAGAAGAGACTATCAAGCCCGTTTAACTGGAAATTTTACAGTTTTTTACTTTCATTGCAAACTGTTTTATTCTTGAATCTTGTTATTCTTTTCATATTCTCTGATGTAGTTTTAACAGAGGACAAATCCTTACTCATGTGGGATAGCCAAAGGTAACAGAAATTCCCTGTATTTTGGAATATGTATTTTCCAAATGTGGCCTTAACAGTTACATTAAGGCCTTTTGCTTTGCTTTTTTAACAATAAAATTGACAAATAACTTCGAAAAATGCACATTCCAGTCGGAGAAAATATTATGTTTACAAAGATAAGTAATGGACAGTGAAACTAAATATTTGGAAAATTGCATTCTTTGTCTACTGTTTCTGAGATAAATTTTCTTGCTAAATCGATGCCTTCTCTGTCAATCTTTTCTTTCACTAAGTTTAAGGAGCCTGGATGGAGTAAATTGGATATTCCAGGTCCATTATAGAAGTTTTCTCAATCACAGCCTAAGCTGTTGTATGTGCAGACACACTCTGAGTGGGAAATCAGAGAGGCTGAGGGATTTATAATTCTACATAAAAATAATTAAATTCCCGAAAAGGCAAGATCCTCTAAGATGAATTCTTCTAAGGCTGAATTTTCAAATTTAAATTGGAAAACAGAGGAAGACACATAAGGGCCTGCTACAGCAATGAAGATAAAAACACACTTGGACACGAGAAAGCAGCAATTTAGCAACCATAAAAACAGAACTTCAGGATTTGCAGTTATTTTTATTTTCAATCTTGTTGATAGCTCTAGGTAGTAACAATCAAACACGTTCATTTTTCCTTATTGTTCACCTGGCATTTTCCATGAATGCTGCAGCCGTGGATGTTTGGGTTTGCAACAGGGATTGCAGAGAGTGTTTGACTTCCATCACTGACAGCACTTATCTCAAACTCAGGTTTGCTGTGCAAATAGTGGGGACTACAAATTCACTTCTTTAAACTTTCTGAGTCAGTTGTTTAATATTCTCCTTCGGAAGACTTCTCAGAAATAACTTTTTTTTTTTAATAATGGCAAACAGGATGGTGACAGATAAAGATCTCTGGAAGCTGTGTTATTTTGAAAATACAATTTTTATATGGCACGTTTCTCAGTAGCTCTGTTTTCTCTCAGAATGCATGACAATGGCTATACATATAATGAGTTTTCCCTGCAGTTAAAGCTGGTAAACAGACTTGAGACTGCTTTTCTAACTTGAACAGACTTTTTATAGATAATTATGTAATCTTACATGAATCAGACTAGAAGGAAGGAGGGAAGCATTGCCCCGGTAAAATCCAAATCACCTCCAATTAATAGCAAGTAAAATAAATTAATTTTAATACCACTTTATTGTAGCAAGCAGTGAGGAACAGTAAACAAATAAATATCATAAAAACTGACACCAAGCTGACAAAAACATGAATGACATTTGACGGCTCAGAGTGTAATTAAAGATGCCATAGAATATTGGAGTTTCTAAAGACTCCAGCAGAAAGATTAATTCAAAGATTACCATATTAAGGCCAAAAATAGATTTTTTTAAGTATAAATTATTATCAAGTACATGTTAGGATAACATGTTGCTCTCAAGAACAGTAGAATGAGAATTAGACATAAGTGTTCAGACCCGCTAACAAACTCCTCTTCTTCAATTTGCTGTTTAGGGGTGAGGAGAAGGAGTAAAAAAATTTATCCAGCCTATGGCCAAGAAAATACAGCCAAGAATCACAGCAGAATTGGCATGCAGTAAGAAACAGAGTCATCATGAAATTACAGAGACTAATATATCTAATCTGCAGACCAGACACACCTACACATTTGCATTGACTTACAGAGGGAAAATAAGACAGCAGTGCTGCAAAGAGAGTATTTGTTGCTTGTGGTCCTTCAACAAACTTGATGCTCCCTTCACGTCCTGCTTTCAAAATTTGAAATCCCAGCTTGTGGAAAAACTGAGGAATTTAATGCAGGAATTGGGACAGGCAGCACAGTAATGAAAAAATGTGTCACATCTTTTGCAAACAAGATTATGCACTAGAAAAGGCAACAATCAATATTTCCTATTTCTCTCTTGGTAAAAGCTATTCTCTCTGAAGAGGGGTGTTACTGTCACTAAGAAAAAATAAGAGTTCAGGTTCCTGTGAAGAGGCACGAGTCAAACACTACTCATTTTCCTATAAAGCCCAAATTTGCACAAAGTAAGGTGCAGCAGCACATTCTGCAGAGCAGCAGATGTTGATAATCGTGACCTCAGAGGACGTGTGAGTGTCAGTGCTTCTGATAACACTGAAATAATTTAAATACCTCCCCAACACAAAAGTTTATCAATAGGAACTCTGTAGGGCACAGCCTTATCCATGCACTGGGTTGTGCCACCACCACCCCAAATCCAGGCATGACTTTGGAGGCACCTCTTACCTATGGCCTGGGATAAGGTTCCACACAACAAAAAAAAACCTAAACCCATCCAACCTCTACAGTACTAATTTCCAAATGCCACAGAAAATATATTTTTTTCAGACAGTCTTCATAGCTTTTCTTTCACAGTCTAATTAATTACACAATAGCAGTAATGATATTTTACCCCATACAATAATATCCAGTTCCAGAACATGAATCTCTGAGAGATGAAACTCAGGTTTTAAAATTGTGCACTGGGTTTGGGAACAACAAAACTCCGTCCAGGAGAACAGCAAGACAGGAAGACAAAGTGAGTACTCCAGGTTTCTGTAAATTGTATTAGCTGTCTTAGAAAGGCAATAGAAAGCTAAAAGCTTTAAATTGAAACTGCCATGCTTGTGCACTGAATTAGTGTGGGTAAAAAAGGGTCTCAAAACTGGCTTATGAGCATTATCCATATTGTGGAATGACTTTCTTCCATCTTTACTTTATTTCCTCCTTAACAAGCAGATTTTTTTCTCCATCCTAATCTTTTCCAAACGCAACCTCAGTTCCCTAACTTTGCTTCTCAGAGTAGAGAGTGTATTTCCCTTTCTCTAATACCCTGAATAAAAGTTTGACTCCTGCAAGGCTATCCTGCAGGAATAAGATTTGAAGTCCATGTGAGCCATTCCTTAAAACTGTGTTAGAGAACTGACAGCGTGCTTCAATTATCTTTGAAAAAAATCACAGAGAAAAGTAAACACAATAAATAATTTTTGGACAACACAAGGCAGCAATCTTTAGGCAGTGTTAGTAAAAACGAGGCATCAAGGGAAAAGTTATTTTACAATACTCTCCCCTTTGGTTCTTTCCTTCCTCTTTGTCCCTCTTCTTTTTCTTTTTTTTTTTCTGGGAGTAATTTAAAGATTCCACCGTGTGCTATTTTTATATGAAACAGTAAATTATGTTCTGACTGAATTAAAGTTTAAAAGGCAAGTGAAATGTGCACATTTTAAATGGAACTATTTAAAATTTGTCTGTATTACTACCTCACTGCTTGCTGCAGTTCAGTATAAAAGTAAGATTTATTGAAAGAATATAGACTAATATGAAGAACAATATACAAAATAATGGAATATCAATATATAGAGAGATCTGTTAATGTCTCAATGATCTTCTGCTACTCCCTCACATGTGATTATCAACTTTCAGTCAACTTTTAGGTCCTCCAGAGTCCTCCTCATTACTTCTGAAGTACATGACAACTTAGAAGGAAAGGTAGAACACAACAGCTATGCATCTATACTAAAAAAACTGAGGTTCAGAAACTGAAAGAGATTTAAAACTGTCCCAAAACATTCCAAATGGCCTAAAAAATCACAGAAGTTTTGCATGGTTTTCCTCATTTATGTTTACATAAATTACCATCATTTGCCTTCTACCTTAGAGCTGCAGGGGCTCCTTTGGAGGATTTTGTGCCTGTTAGGAGCAAGGTTCATTTGAAGTCACCACACATCCTGTGATTTAAAGACTCACCTTAAATTTATTGATGATTTTGTTGTGCAGTCAAGTCCATTACAGGGAACTGAACCTGCAATTCAAAACCCTGCTTGGCCTGTACGCTCTCCTCATCTTCAAATAATGCCACGGGTTACTCCTGAGCAAACTCCTTATCTTCCAGGACAGATGCGGAATAATTAATTCATCCCTGTCTGTAAAGACCAGGTGAAGTGAGAGAAAATGATAAAATGACACAGAAAAAAGCCTAAACTTTTCTATCATGTCACTTTGATAAATAATCCATAAAATAAACATGAGACCTTGAAGGCGTTGTGTGATACAAGAAGCCGAGAATCATGAAATTATTAAGCTTGGAAAAGACCTCCAAAATCACTGAGTGAAGCCATTAACCTCCCCACGACTGTGTTCACCTCTAAATCGTGTCCCCAAGTGCCACATCCACATGGATTTAGGGCAGTTCTGGGGATGTTTAGTCCCCCCCATTCCTGGCCAGCCTGTTCCATTGCCTGGCCACCCTTTTAGGGAAGAACTTTTTCCTAATATCAAATCTATACTGCTCCTGATGCAAATTCAGACCATTTCATCTTGTCCTGTGTGCCTTGCTTAAGTCTGAAACAGAAAGCCAAAAAAAAACTTTGAGGGGGAAAACATGAAATAAAAAAGCAAAACAGGTATCAGTCATAAGACTCGTTTTTTCCTCTTCCTTTGCAGGAAAATTAAATAAATTTCATCATATTCCCCAGCACACACTGAGATGAGACTTCCTTCCTCCTTTCTATGCTTTAGACCCTGTATCACAGAGCATCCTCTTTTAATTTTAATTCTTTTGCTCTGTAAATAATTGTGCATTATCATAGTAAAAAAAAACACCAAGGAAATGTCTATTTGGGAAAAACAAATAATTGTTCTATATCTCAGAGCTTTTACTGCTACAATCTTACAGCCCCAAAAATTAACCGAGGAGAAAAAATTACACAGATGAAATTATGTGTCTGAAGAGATTAGGTCATTTTAATAATTTTATGACATTTTATTGCAAGACATTTATTCCGGATGACTTAGGACGAGTCATTAAAAATCAGTGCCGAATTTTTGCTCTCCTAATTTCTAAATAACACAGCAGGTGGTGGGGATGGGGAGGAACAAGGAGAACAATATTACGTATTAAATGTACTGTAAAGTTTTGAATGCTCGTGAAATGAATTGGTGCAATTTCCTGCAAGAGTATGGTAGCAAATACAAATACTTTGACAGAGTTTCTTTAGCACTTTGACAAAAAAATCAGTTTGGGTGTAGATCCACGCCTTTGTTTTTCTACCTTTTGCAGTTTTACTTGTGTTCAAAACCTGTTTAGAAGTATCTAAAAAGTGGCTGCCATCGTGCCTCCAAAAGGAAACTAAGAGGAAGGGGAGCAGACAGGGGTGTTTGACAAACTCAGCTCTGGAAAAGACACTGCTGATGATCACTTCCAGCCACTGGCTCTCCAACATTTCTAATGGGATTTCTTCTAGCGGTGGCACCTAATACACAGAAATCAGCCTAGCCCTGCCTCGGAAGGGAAGCAGCAGCAGAAATAAACCTATAACTGCATCAAACAGCTCGTGTGCCAGCTTTGTGTGTGCACGAGGAGAGTGGTTTGCCTTTGCTCTGTTTTTAAATAACAACGTAAAAATGCCATTATCCCCACAGGAGAATTAAAAAGGCATTTAAAGAATGATGTAGATAATACTCTGGCTTAGTGGGCTCTCAGGAAACACCAGACAGTGCAGTTCTCACATGCACAATTTGGCCAGAAACACCATTTTTCTGCTCACTTTTGCACAACCTTTGAGTTTTTTGCACTATTTTTGCTTCCCAGACAGCATCCCTTGTTCAGATTATATCATCCCTGTGCAATTCCCCCAGATGCAACACGTTCCATTTCCATAATTAATAAGTGACAATTCTTAGACAAACACGCACTCTGGATGGAATAATTGTTTCATTTGGAAGCGTGCTGAAGCAATTAGAACTCACTTTCCCTGGGCAGTGTGATTGTAATAACGTAGCTTGGTGTGGTAAATTAACAGCTAATTATCTTTATCCTGAAACTTTTTGGGACAGTGCTCTGGATACATCAAAAGGCCCCTATGGTACTCCTGATTTGCTGCTCCTGAGTACAATTTAGGCTTATTTTAAGGCTTTTTCCTCGTATTTGTAGGTTCTTCCCATTATCTTAAGCTGGGAAAGAAATACAGAAGACCCAACTAACAAAGCACAAGCTAAAAAACACACAAAAATCTGTGATAATGAAAAAAACCTCTATTTCCATAAAAGTCTCTCCTTGTAAATGCTAATTGGCAATGAAAAAGAAAAAGGATACTTTGCTTCAAAAAATAGACTGATTTGACATTGCTATGTTAATTTATCCAATTGAAAATGGTGAAATATTCATTCAAGGGGTTAACAGGAAGGGATTGTATTTCACAATAATTTAGGATCTTACTGACTGGGTTCAGTTTTTGTACATAAATGTTTTGTCACCTAAACCTGAATTTACTTCTGAGGCTGCTTTACTTGGGTAAACTGAGGAAAAAAAAAAAATCATTAGTCTGCTAGTAACATAATTGCACTACTTTACCACAAAAACAAGATTAATAAAATGGCAAACACGATGGCACTGCTGCACAGTGACTCTCCTTCTCATTTCTTGTATATTGAAAATATTTATTTTGGAGAAAACACAGTTTCTTACTGCTACCAGAGGAAGCTCTAGGAACAGTGGAACCCTTTCATCTTTTGTTTTCTCCTAAGGCTTTTTTGTTTTGGACAACTTAATCCATATTTTTAAAAAATGAAATCAAAACCCACACATATCAGTAAGGTAAACTCCCACTGGCCACTTTTACTAAATAAATGCAATATGGGATTCTTCCTAGTAGAAATTCTCAGATGTTGGATTCTGAAAGCTTCTGAAACAAAATTAATTGGTACCTAGCAAGACATTTGCAACTGAATAGGGGCTTCTAACTCTTCTTCTATTTTATGTCACCTGGTTAATGACACTTACTCAATCATTTCTTGCTTCCGAAAATGTGGCCTCTGCAGTTCAGAAGAGATCCAGCAATGAAAGTTGTTTATGGCAATTTCTGTCCCATCTGTAACTGATTCCACAGGTAAACAAAAATTCCCTCTCCACAGGGGATGGAAAGCAGAGTGTGTGTGTTTATATATTTCTATTATGGATCCTATTACAATTTCAATATCTGAAATTCGCTGTTCTTTTACCTTCTCTCTAAGTGATTCAGAAAGTGTAAAGAGACAATAGCAACCAATTTACCCAACAGCACCTAACGAACTGAATTTCAACAGCTGGCTGAAGCAGTCACAAGAATCCCACTAAATGCAAAATAAGAAAATTATGTAGAGCTTAGAAATCCATGCTAATAGTGAATCAGTTGGGATTTACATTTATTTGGTTAAATCTCCAAATTACTTTACAGCTTTCTTTTTTGTTTCCCTTTTCAGCTGGATTTCCTACTCCTAATCCAAGAACAAGGAACATCCAAGACATTTCAAGAAGTTTCTTCCAAATGTGCCTGTGTTTTTCTGGAAATTAAACCTGTCCTGGGTTTCTGGAGCAGAGGATGCCCATCTACCTCTGAACATCTTCAGCTCAGCTGCTGCCCATCCCAGCCTGGCCAAGGCATTCCTGGACCGTGTGGGAATGTTCTCTCCTAGACTCTGGTGCACCTCAGCTCTGGACCAGATCCATACAAATCCAATCTTTCCCCTGAAAGCTGAATTTACTGTAGCTTTCCAAAGTGACTGCCCAAAAATGTGCAAACCAGACTGTCCAAGACAAAAATGTGGGATGCGACCCTTGCTCATCCCAGTCTGAGAACCAACTGGGCAAACAAGTAAATATCACTGATCTCTAGGGAATTCAGGTGAGAAACCTGACACCTACAAAGAGGAATTTTTTTCCTAAGACCCAGCTTATTTCGAGCCACTTCAGGCAAATGCCAAGACAGGTGTTCAAGATGCTTATCATCTTTCATAAACAGACTTGAATATTACATGTGAATATCACTAAAGACGTTTAAATATCTGCATATGTGCACAAACTGTTGAGATGTTTGACTCAAAACTAATTCTTCAGTAACTGCTTCACATCAAAAGCTAAAGTGAATGAAGTCTGGATGCCACTAAAGTTCACTGAAAAGCATTTTGAATGCCAGCTCTATCAGATATGTCTAATAAATAATCAAATATACATTTTGTTCCTACCTACCGCTCTCCTGTATGTTGATATACTTAAACCCCCATGGGAATTGATAACAAAATACTTTTAAAATTTCTCTTTTAGACCATGGTATTCACCCTGTGTGACTTTGAAGAATCACAGAATCACAGAAAAGAGGGTTAAAAATGCTCATTCTGAGGAACATTTTTCTTCCTACTTGTTCACGAAAGAACATCTGTTCTTTAAAAAAAAAATTAAAAAAAAAAAAAAAAAGAGTGAATGTAATTGTGATAGACACCACTAAATCTATTTCAAAAATATTTATTATACCCTGGATTACTTCTGATGAGTTCCACTCAGACATGAGTGAATTTGCATATGGAAAAGACTAAACAATGACTAGACAAAGAAACATTCGCTGCTAATTCAAATATATATATTTATATGGTTTTATGCATATTTTTTATTTATAATCATAATAAACCACATGTCAGTTATCAGTGAGAACATCCTGTTTACATCGAACCCCTTTCCTATTTTTGCTGCCTTTGTCTTTATTGACTGAAAGATATTTAAATATTTCCNATTTATTGATTTATATACGTGTGTGTGTTTGTGTATGTATGTATAATATATATAGGTATGTATATATCATACATATATATAAATATATATGTGTATCAAGGACGATATGTAGCACTTCAACAGAAAAGTGGAAGTAGTGCAATAATATTTACACACAGTAAAATTTAAATATGAGCCAAATTATATTTATATTGTCATTTAAAATATTATTTAAAATTGTATTCTGTGCAGAGGTAAGGACCTTATTTTT
>VWZT01003407.1:69957-94620 GCA_013397055.1 Pachycephala philippinensis | reverse complement strand
AAAAAAACCACCTATCCACAGAATTCAAATCAATAGCATGGGTAGAGCCTGACTTCAAAACCAATTTTAAAACTGAATTAAAAAGCAGTTGCATTGCCAATTGACAAGATTAGAAAGGTTTCCTTAGCAGTTGTTGAGATTACAAAGTAATGAACTGTGCAGGGAGAGGATGGAGCATGAAGCAGGTGGGGTGGGGGAAGAAGGGGGAAAACCTTCATTTGCACTGTGGGTTTTTAACCATCATGGTCACATCTCAAAGACTTCTAGAAACCATTCTAATCTCAAAAAAGGAAAAGCTTCCTGTATATTTTTCATTTCAGCAAGAGCCTAAGGAAGCGCTCAGCAGCAGGAGACTGGAATAACTGCAAGGCTGGTTTCTTGAGCAAAGGGAGCTTCTCAAAGCCAGACCTTGTGCACAGGCAAATGGGGATTGCCTGTCAATTGAAACTCCTGAAGCCATGGAAAAGGCATATTTTCCTTCAACTGAAACCCTTAAAGGGGTGAAGGTGGGATCCCCTCAATTTAAACACAGACAAAAATGGAAAAGGAGATTTTCTCAATTTAAACCCTTTTCTCCACAAAAGCTCCATTTTCTGGGGTCACTGGGAACGGACTGGGAAGATGAAATCAAAGGTGAAAGATTTTCCTGTGCCCCCACCCTGCCTCACCTGCTCGGGTGGGTTAGGGTTAGGTGTGTTGCTCTCCTCTCCGGCGCTGCCCCTTGGCACAGGGCTTGTCCCTCCACACCTCCTTTGAGCAATGCTGCAGGGTGCCCAGCCCCTGTGAGATGCTCTCGCCATCACTCCTCGAGACTCCTTAAGAGACTCCCTAGAATCACCCCCTCGGCCAGCCCCCTCCGGCAGCTCTTTGCAACGGGTGCGCCCAGGTGACCCACACATCCCTCCCAGCAGCGTCTGCCCCCTCCTGATCCTCACTGGCCACACCTGAGGCTGCTGCACGTCAGGAGGTGGAGACTCCCATGAGGCGGGGGAGCAGTGTGAGAGCGGGTGGGAGCACAAGCCCAGGGTTGGAGCCAAAGGTGAGGGGCAGGGCCAGATGGGTCGCTAGGACGTAGATGCATGAACAAAAGTTCATAGAATGGAGAAAGTTCAACAGTTTCTTGTATTTTACAGACACATACACTTACGATAAAAGTCACATTTTTTAATAGTTAAAATATCAGTTGAAGTTACTGGCTGGTTGCAGCAGTGAGCTTCATACAGCATCCCACCCTTATGGATTTATCAGAAGAAGTGGTTTCAGGTTCTTTCATCTCCTCCAAACACTTGGGAAAGCCATTTTTAACCAAACTACTTGGCAATTTTTCTCATATGAATACAAGCAAGCACTGGCAATGACCAACAAGTGAAAACGAAAGAAGAATATCACAGAGACATGGTGGGATAGCTCCTATGACTGGAGCACTGGAATGGAAGGGTTCAGGCTTTTTAGGAAAGACAGGCTACGGAGATGAGGAGGGGATGTAGCCCTCTACGGATATGGAACTCTGCCTCAGGAAGCACGAGGAGCCAGCTGAGAGCTTGTGGGTGAATATTAAGGGGAGGGCAGGGACAGGGATATAAAGGATAACAGGAAGGGCTTCTATAGATATATTGCAAGCAAGACAGTAGGGATAATGTGGGCTCTCTCCAGAAGGAAGCAGGAGACCTGACTACCCTGGACAAAGGGAAGACTGAGGTTCTCAAGGACTTCTGTGCCTCAGTTTTCAACGGCAAGTACTCCAGCCACGCCGCCCAAGTCGAGAAAGGCAAATGCAGGGACTGGGAGAATGAACACCCTGAGCCCACTGTAGGAGAGGATTAGATTCAAGACCATCTAAGGAACCTGAATGTGCTCAAGTCCATGGCACCTGAACAAATACATCCCCAGGTCCTGAGGGAGCTAGCAGGAGAAATTGCTAAGCCATTATCCATTTTTTGAAAAATCATGGCACTTAGGTAAAGTCCCTGATGACTGGAAAAAGGGAAATATAACCCCCGTTTTTAATAAGGGGAAAGCAGAAGACCTGGGGAACCACTTCTACCCAGAGCAATCGTGATGGTGCTGCACAGCCCCATGGAGCTGTTTCTCCTGTCTGGCTTTACAAGATCCTCCACTTCCATCACCCTCCTCCTCACGGACTCCACAGGACAGCTGCTGCCCAGCTCTGGAGATTGATGGACATTTCCTAGACATTTCGTGGGCAAAGGAGTGGTGAGGATGTGTTGTGATGGTGTGGAAACTGAGCAGGACATACACAACATGGAATAATAAAGGCTGGAGAATGTGCTGAGTTGGGCAGGAAGAGTTCAATTTCTTCCAATGGGCCTGTGGTTTGGATTTGCGCTGAAAAGACTGTTGATAACCCCAGGATGTTTCAATCAGTGCTGAGTGTCAAGGCCTTTGCTGCGCCTCACACCACCCTGCCAGCAAATAGGCTGGTGTTGTTCAAGGAGTTGGGAGAAGATAAAATCTTCAGAAGGGCTCAGCAAGGAAGGAGAAGCAGTGGGGTAGCCCTGTATTGAGGGAGTGTTTTGACTGTCTAGGAATTGACAGCAGTGATGAAAGGGTCGAGGGTTGATGGGTACAAATCAGGGGAAGAGCAGATATCAAAGTGGCAATCTTCCCAGACACAGAGGAAAGGCTGGTAGGCAGTTTGGTAGTTCCCAGGGTCCTTCATTCTACCCTTAAAGCAGTGTGTAATGAAGTTTCCGGGATTGTCCACAGCTTTCCTTCTATGACGAAGTGACCTGCTTGGTGGGAGAGGGAAAGGCTGGGGATGGTGTTTACCTGGGCTTTTGTTAAGCCTTTGACACCATTCCCCGAAGCATTCTTGTGGAGAAACTGGCTGCCCATGGCTTGGACAGGTCCACTGTTCACTGTAAAAAAGGGTCTGGATGGCCAGGCCCAGAGAGTGGTAGGGGACAGTTTCATTCAGCTGCTACTCAGTCACCAGTGGGGCTCCTCTGGGCAGCACTGAGACCAGTCCTGTTTCTATTGACGACCTGGAGGAGGGAACCCTCAGCCAATTTGTAGAGGACAGCAGGTTGGGTGGGAATGTGGATCTGCCAGAGGACAGGAAGGCTCTCCAGAGGAATCTGGAGAGGCCCAGGGATTGTCCCAGGCAGTTCCTGAAACCCCCTACTCCCCTACCCCTCCCTGACTACTCATGATTACTACACCCTTTTTCTCTTCTGGGTCCAGCACCGCCACCACCACTGAGACTTCAGGCGGTTGGAGAAGCACCGGCGGCGCTGAACATAGCGTGTCTGCAAGGCTTCCAGGTATCTCTGAAGCCGGACATGAACCGGCCCCAGGAACCTTCCAGCAGCAGTGCTGGTGCTGTATTCCAGCTCCATTGAGCTGCTGCTCCTGCTGCTGCTTCTTTCCAATACAATGGGATTCATGATCACCACTAGTCTAGGGAGCAACCTGGCTATTGCCACAGATCTTCTGTGTTGCAGCATCATGGAGCTGTTGCTGCTGCATTGTCTTATGTTCTTATGTTTGTCCTTTTCTGTCACCCTGTTCATGTCTGGCCTCACCAATCCAAGGCACTGGGGACGTTCTCTGGCCCCCAGCAGCCTTGGCTTCACCTGCACATCAGCATGGACCACCCTGCCACTCCCCCTGCCCCATCGCCACTGGGCTAGCTGTGCCTCCAGCTCCCTGCGGTGCTCCTCGAAGAGCGCCTGGGAGTCCCGGGAGCTTCGGATGAACCTTGGGGAACGCCTCCTGGAGCTCATGGAATTGCGTGGGGAGCTGCCGTGGGGCAGCTGAATGTCTGCTGATCTCCGTGCCCTGTCCACGTTGCTCTTCTGCCCCTCCAGCTGGACTCTCGCTGCGCTTGGATGCTCTGAGTTCTGACGGATCCTCTGCAAGAACCAGAGGGGTGAGACAAGAGCAGCTCCCCAGGATGTCCTGCCACACATGCCACACCAACCCCAAACCCCCATGGCCCAGCCCACACAGCAGATCAGAGGCCACCTACCCACAGACACTTATCCCGCAGCATGACAGTGACTAAGATGAGCTGCAGCAGCACCATCGTGATTGCCACCAGCTCACCCATGGTGAAGATGTTGAGGAATCCCATGACACCGTCCCTGGCACTCCAGGTCACCAGCACAGATGGGTGAAAATGTTCCCCAGTGACCTGTGGGGCCCCAGTGATGGGAATCCAACCCTGGTGGGGTGGCAGAGGCTGAGGCTGTTGTCTGCCAAGACACTGCCAGACTGCTGTGCCCAGCAATCACTGTCTGTTCCTGTGGGGACCCTTTTATAGCCTGGCAGGCTGGCAGAGTCCCCTGTGTGACATCATGGGGCAGCCAGAACCCTCTTTGTGACAGCGTGGGGCAGTCAGAAATCCCCTTGCGACAGCGTGGGGCAGGCAGAACCCCTTGTGTGTCATCCCAGGGCAGCCAGAACTCGCTTTTGCATACCTGGGAGCCCACAGGAGCCCAAGGGAGAGCCCTTGCTGCCTTGGGCACAATGACTGTGCATTCCACGTTGCCCTGCTGAAACCTTCGGGATTCTTTAAGTCAGTCAGGTTGTAACCATTTCATTTGACATCACAAATCGGTCTTCAGTTGTTGTTTGATCTGTAACTGCTGGGAGTGGGGGGAGGTTAACTCCTTCATAAAATAGATCTCTTTTGAATAGATGATTTGTCTCAATTTCATGAGCCTCCATGAGACAAGGGCAGTGATCATGCCCCTGTGCTGGGCACTGGTGAGGTCAGACCTCAAATCCTGTATTCAGTTTTGGGTCCCGCACAACAATAAAGACATTGAGATGCTGGAGTGTGTCCAGAGAAGGGCAATGGAGCTGGGGAAGGGTCTGGTGCTTTAACCCCAGTTGGCAATTCAGTAAGGAAAAAAAAGTGAGAAACTCGTAAGGTGAGATAATTTAATAAATAGAAACAAATTCCAAAAATATTGGATGAGAGAAAAGTAGCAGAGAAGAAAAATAAGCAAAGTAAATGTTAACTATTCTTCTGCACCCAACAACCAATGTGTAGTCAGACACTCATCATGGAATCACAGACTGGTTTGGGTTGGAAGGGACCTTAAAGATCATCAAGTACCAACCACCACCTTGCCATGGGCAAAGACACCTTCCACTGGACCAGGGTGCTCCAAGCCCCAACCAACCTGGCCATGACCACTTCCAGACACAGGGCAGCCACAGCTTCTCTGGGGAACCTGTGCCAGGGCCTCACCACCCTCACAACAAAGAATCTCTTCTCAATATCCCATCTAACCCTGCCCTCGGGCAGAGGGAAGCCACTCCCCCTTGTCCTGGCACTCCAGGCCCTTGTCCAAAGTCCATTTCCAGCTCTCTTGAAGTCAGGGGCTCTAAGGTCTCCCTGGAGCCTCCTCTTCCCCAGGCTGAACACCTCCAGCTCTCAGCCTGTCTCCAGATCAGACAGGCTCCAGCCTTCGAGCATCTCTGTGGGGTCCTCTGGACTCATTCTAGCAGCTCCATATCCTGAAGGACCAAATGCCATCCAGAGGGACCTGGACAAGCTCAAGAAGAGGGCCTGTGGGAATCTCATGAGGTTTAATAAGACCAAGTGCTGGTGCTGCATGTGGATCAGGACAACCCCCTATATCAATCCAGGCTGGGGGATGAAGAGATCAAGAACAGCCCTGCCAAGTAGAACTTGGGGGTGCTGGTAAATGAGAGGCTGGACATGCCCTGGCCCTGTGTGCTGGGCTGATCCCACAGTGTGCGCAGCAGGGGAGGGGGGATTCTGTACTTCTGTCCCGCTCAGGTGAGACCAAACCTGCAGTGCTGCCTGCAGCTCTGCGGTCCCAGCACAGGAAGGGTGTGGGGCTGCTGGAAGCCAGTCCAGAGGAGACCCCAAGATGATCAAAAGGATGGCGCACCTCTCTGCTATGAGGAAAGGCTGAGAGAATTGGGATTGTTCAGTCTGGAGAAGAGAAGCTTTGGAGTGACCTAATTGTGGCCTTGCAGTACTTGAAGGGAGCCAACAAGAAAGATGGAGAGAGACTATTTACAAGGGCCTGGAGGGACAAGGAAAGGGAGAACGGCTTATCACTGAGACAAAATAGGTTTAGATTGGATATTGGGAAGAAATTCTTCCCTGTGAGGGTAGTGAGGCACTGGCACAGTTTGCCCCAAGAAGCTGTTGCTGCCCCATCCATGAAAGTGTTCAAGGCCAGGTTGGATGGGGCTTGGAGAAACCTGGTCCAGTGGTTTCCCTACCCATGGCAGGTGAGTGGAACAGGATCATCTTTATGGTGCCCTCCAACCCAAACCACACTGTTCTTCACCTCTAAGGACTGCTGATGCCAGCTGCTTTTGAGGTACTTTATTTACAGCAACACAAAGAGCTGTAAAAAGCAAAGGCCAGTGAGGTGTGAATCCCTTGCTGTAACTGTCCCTCCTGATCCCACCTTCACAAAAGCATTCTAGATACAAAACCTTTGTGGAAACACTGTGCTGCTTTTGGACCTAGAGTGCATAGATGTCTCCCCACAGCGCAGTAGCATGGTTCAGCCCTGCTTGGTCCCACTCAGTGACTGATCAGGATGCTGCTGAGGCTCAGCACGACAGGCTCTGGGTTCAAGTGTGTCCCAAAGGAGAAGCAGTTTCCACCGCCACCAATAACCAACAACTCCTTCTCATTTGGCAGAAAGACACTGCTATGATTATGTAGCATTAATGGCCACTCCAGATGCTCCTGAAAAAGGAAAGGAGATTTTGAACATACAGGACTTCACATGGTCTACTGTACACACCACCCATGAATGTGGTCAAAAAGAGATAGTTACAGAATACAGGAACAAGTAACCCCTGAGGTGTACCGCTCTACTATACCCGCCCACCCACCAACTTGCAGTTCAGTGATTTTTTTAATGAGAGAAAATGTCTTTGTACTCCCTGAATCTTAATGCTTTTCCTCCCACGAAGGTAGTCAGTACACTTTTTGATTCAATGTAAATCTTTGGTATTCATGGCCTGTGACAAGGAGTTCCAGAGCTCACCTATGTAACTGGTAGGTTCAAAAGCCTAGAGAGTTTCACGTAAGTCAAAGCAAAGGAGCTCATAAGAAAAGGAAGATACCAATCCATTTGTATCCACTTATTCAATGTAAACAAGAAAGTTACATTCTTTTAGATGCAATTTCATTATCACTGCACCCATCCTCATTCCTGTCCAACAAGGGCAGTCTATTTTAGCTAACGGACATGAGGCCACTTATAACTTCTGCTACAGACAATAATTGAAAACTAAGCTACAATTAAGCACGTTTCATGCTTTATACCCTCAGCAAAATGCTGCAAGGTCAACCAGATGCACACTGTAAAAAACTGACCCGTCACGAATTCCAGTTTCACCAACCACAGGTTCCATATATACAGTTATAAAAAGAATGTTATTTCTTTACATAAAAGATAAATAAAAACTTGTCAAGCAACAGAAATGTTCTTATAGAATCACTGAATGGTTTGGGATGAAAGGACCTTAAAAAAGGCCACCTCGCTCCACCCCCCTTGCCATCGGCAGGGACAGCTTCCACTAGACCAGGTTGCTCCAAGCCCCATCTAATGTGGCCTTGAACATTTACAGGGATGGGGCAGCCACGGCTTTTCTGGGCAGCCTTTGGCAGTGTCTCACCACACTCTTCATAAAAAATTTCTTCCATATACCTAGTTTGAAGCTACTGTCCTTTGGATGAAAACCATCATTGTCCTATCACTAAAGGCCCTGCTAAAATGTCTGTCCCCATCTCTGTTATAAGCCTCGCTTTAAGCAGTGGAAGGGCCTCTAAGGTCTCCCCAGAGGCCTCTCTCTCTCTTAAGGCTGAACAACCCCAACTCTCTCAGTGCATCCTCACAGGAGATCAGCTCCAGCTCTCTGATGGCCCTTCTAGGGATTTACTCTAACAGATCCGTGTCTTTCTTTTACTCCAGGCTGTATTACCTGAGATGAGGGCTACTCAGAGAGGCAGACCAAATTTTGCCCAGAGTATGCCAAAACCCTGCTGTGTGACACCACCTGTATGACTGTTCTTCAGTGATTCATAGAAGAAAGCCACCAAATAGTTAAAGTTGGAAGGGTCCTCCAAGCATCATCCAGTCCAACCACCCTGTTCGAAGCAGGCTCAACTCAAGCAGGCTTTTCAGTACCTTGCCCAGTCAGGTTTCAAATATCTCCAATAACAGAAACATGACAGCCTCTCTGAGAAATCTGTTCAGTGTTCAATCATCTTTACAGGAAGCTTTTATGTTTCAGTGGAGTTTCCAGTATCTCCATGCTGGGTTTTTTCTCATACTTCAGGCAGCAGCTACAGCACACTGCAGTTTCCACCAAGAAGTTCTCAATGAAATTACACCATAGACCTCCATAAACACTAACTTAGCCTCTGGTTTATCTGTTCCCTTCCTCCAGACATCCTGAAGTGACTATGCTTGTGCCCATTTCAGTTCTGCTGCCCCTTGTCTGAAACAGACTTATGAGCTCCATGTGCTCCAGTCTCCCGCACATTCCATCTCTCCCTCTCTTAATGCTGCTATGTTCTCTGTGCTGGGTAACAGCATTTTGGAATTAGAGCCTGCCTCTATGTAAAGTTATCTCGTTCCTTCATAGGACACTGCTTACCCTGAAAGAAAAATTTCAGTACTTACCACATTAATCACATAGTCCAAGCAGAGACCAGTCATTAAGTCAATGACAGTGATGCCTGGCACAGAGGATGCATGAAACCACACTCCACCAATAAGCAGAAGCTTTCCTTCATGCACATGTGCAGTATGTGAATACCTGTGAGTTCAAAATGAGATTGAACTCTATTAGCAAGGGAGGCTGGTAGATACAGGCTGAAGATTCTCTGCTGCATGCTCTGAGCAACCTGGTCTAGTTGAAAATGCCCCTACTCATTACAGGGAGGTTGGACTAGTTGGCCTTTAAGAGGTCCCTTCAAAATCAAACTGTTTTATGATGCTATGAATGCCTTCTGCTTACCTTGGGACAAGAGGAGGGTGTGTCTCTATTGTCTTCCACTGAAAGCCATGTTCAAGCTCCCTCAGAAGGAAAACTGAACCCAAGGGCTGCTCAGCTGCTCCCAGACCTCCTGCGATCAGCACTCCTCCTTCCCAGCTGCAGGCACTGTGAGAGTGGCGGCTTTCTGGGACTGGACCCTCAACAGCAATCTAAAAAAACACAAGCCCAAGGCTGAAGTTTGCCAAGCTAAGTGTCTGCTTAAGGTCCAGGCTTTTAAATGACCTTTTCCCGTGTAGTTGAGTTTTTTGACACCCAACCTTCTCCACATGTTCCTCTAGGGACTGCTAAGTGTTTCCACGTACACTATCTCTGGCCTTCAGTACATTTAATATCATCAGTCTTTACAGGGTTTATTTCCACACATTTATTAGAGGTAACTCTATCTGCATTCTTGCATGCTGCTTTCTGCTCAAGACATACACCTGGGAACTACAAGTTTGTTTACAAACACATGGACTAATGCAGTGACCAGCAAAGCTGGTGATCAGTTGTTTAAACCACAGAGTGGGATAAAAGGCTCAACTGCAGGTCTAAAATCCAGAAAGAAAGCCTTTAGTGCAAGCACTGAAGGAAAAAATGTGAGATCAGGCATTAAAGGAATATCACAGCAAGTAAGTGGTGGAGAAAAATTTGGAGGCCACTTGGTCCATACCTTTCCCTAAAATAAATGAAACTGTACCTGTTATCACCTGGATGGATGGATGGATGTCTATATAACAGTTTCCAAAAGTCTGCAGTGACAAGAATTTCTCACCTCTTTAGGCAGTCTGTTGCAGACTCAGCTAGCTTCATGATCAATAGCTTTCCTTAGCGTCCAGTTGATTTCCCTGTTCTACTCAAAGTTAAAATGGAGAACAATTTTTGTCTTCTCTGCAGCAGTATTTTAGATACTAGGTTTATTTCTATATTGAATCTTCTCCAGATTTAATAGCTAGAAGTCCTTCAAAACCTTCCCCTGTGAGGTATGTGGCCTGGTCACTCTTGCTGCATACCTCTATAACAGCTGTATGGCACCCTGTCCACCTTTTTTTCAGCAATCAGCTTTGGGTATTTTACAGTTCTGCTGAGATAAGGAACATTGTAGAAAATAAAAGAAGCAATTCATGTGTCTACTAGATAACATTTCTGGTTACATATCTGAAGACACAGTGTAGGCCTCCCACAACGGTGGGATATTGCTTACTCATGTTTAGCTTGTGACCTCCTGCAATTATGCATCTCTCATCTTATAACTGTGCTATGTACAAGGTTGGGCTCAAAGAGTTACAGTAAATAGGGTTACATCAGACTGGTGGCCAGTAAGTAAACAAGGGAGTAAGTCCTCTTTAACTCAATTTCCTTTTATGACACATTCAGCAATCTAGTTGACTGAGGCAAACCAGCAGATGTGGAGGTGGCTTAGATTTTAGTAAAGCTTTTTATACTGTCTCTAACAGAATCCTTCCACAAAAATGGCCAGCACACAGCTGGACAAGTTCATGATGGGAGAGGTGAAAGAAGACAGTATGTTCTCAGTAGCATCCAGCAACAGGGCAAGAGGCAATGGGCACAAACTGACATAGAAAAAAATCCACTTAAACGTAAAACCCCCTCATGTTGTACTATCAGGGTGGTCAAGCACCGGAATAGGTTGCCCAAAGAGATTGTGGAGTCTCCATTTATGGAGATAATCCCACCTGGACAATATACTGAGCAACCTGCTCTAGTTAGACCTGTTTTAAGCAAGAATGGCGGACTAGATGACCTCTGGATGTCCCTTCCAACCTCCACTATTCTGTAGAGACTGTATTCTCTACAGAAGAATAAAAAGCTGGGTGTTTAGAAGTCAATTCTAACTCTAATCACCATGGAGTACATTCTTACCACAGTGTAGGAGAGTTCTGGAGTGTGCAGGAAATACCAATCTCCGAGCACAGGCTCCAGAGCAGAGCGGCCACCATACACAAACAGGTACTGCTCACCTATGGAAACAGACAACCAGGTGGTAAGAGAAGTTAAAATCTGGTATGTCACAAAAGCAAAAATTTCTGTTTGCATAGAAGGGCAGCTGACAAAAAGGGTGCAAGAGTACTTTGGGTAGATGTCAAGGACATGCATTCACTGCACTATGCCCTGTCCTTTCACTGATTGAGAATGGATTGTGCAGATAACACCAGTGTTGGTCACTTTCTTCAGCTACAAAACAGTATTAAGGCAAAAATAAGATGAAACAATACAGTCTGACAAAGACAAAACCCAACGTATTATTAATAAAATTTTATTTATCCATTTAGCATTTGCTTTTTTGATATAAAATTCTGACTGGAAGCTACAGTGTTAATTAAACACTGCTCCACAAATGGAAAGTGTGCTCCAGACTAGACTAACAACTGCTTAACAATTCCCTTCTGCTCCCCTTGGAGAGTTCCCTGCCAGCTGCAGGAATGGGAACCTTGAGAAAGGACAGCTTTCAGCTCCTGAATGCCACTGCTTAAGTTTTTGCCCCTAACAACCAGGATCTTTTACTAGACCAACCTTCAGCTTGCTATTGCAGGACCCAATTCTAGAGCTGTTCACAACTACTGAGTGTTTGTCAATTGCTACGAGAAAAGTAACATTTCTTCTGAAGGACTTCTGGATAAAGAGCTATGGATCCTGCTCCCCAAAAAATATCCTTTGGAGAGAGCAAAATTTATTTCTGGCATGATCAAGCATGAATAACTTCAGCCATAGATGATCTCATAGAATCAGTCTTCCAGAATAGATTACAGTAGGTTTCAATCCCACTTGCCACAAGGGATGTAGATAACAAAACTCAAAATTACCATATTTCAAGTGTCAAGAAGAGATCTCAAAGCCTCTTGATTTCTTTCCTACTGGCAGGTTTAAGGACTGTTCAATATGAACTTCATGAAGTTTAACAAGGTCGAGTGTAAGATCCTGCATACCTACAGCCATTTCCACTCTTTCCAGGCTTTTTACCTTTGAATGTAATTTCAGTTGTGCTGTGTCTCCAACGCAAAGCTGCTGCTTCAGCAGCAGGCTGCAGATTTACAAGCTCCACTGCAACATCATCTGGGTCTGAAGCATTACAGGTTTCGGGGAACTTCAGCCACAACATTCCCAAGCCTGCGCTCGATGGGGATGTTCGTCCTCCTACTACCAGGGCCAGAGTGTCTGAGAGACAAGACACAGTATGGTACAGCCTCTCACCTGTGGAGATACAAAATGTCATGGTTCACACAGATGTTTTTTCCAAGAAATTTATAATCATTTAAGGTGGAAAAGACCCTTAAAGATTATCAAGTCCAGCCATTCCTCCAGCACTCTCAAGGTCAAAACTAAACCACGTCCCCAAGTGCCACTTTCACATGGCTTTTAAATCCTTCCAGGCATGTGGACTATGCTGGGCAGCCTGTGCCAGGCATGGACAACCCTTTACTTAGAGACATTTTTCTCAATATCCAACCTAAACCTCCCCTGGCACAGCTTGAAGCCATTTCCTCTTGTCCTGTCCCTTGTCTCCTGGGAGAAGAGGCCGACCTCCATCGGGCTACACTCTCCTTTCTGGTAGTTGTAATGAGAGAGGAGCTTCCCCCTGAGCCTCCTTTTCTCCAAGCTGAGCCCCCCAGTTCCCTCAGCCACAACTACAATGGGCTTACAGCAGTGGTGGATGAGGGAAGAGCAAAAGATGTCATCTACCTGGGCTTGTACAAAGCATTTGACACTATGCTGCCCAGCAACCAGTCTCTAAACTGGTTGCTAATTGTCTCTAAATTGGCTGGATGGTCTTACTCAAAGAGTCGCAGTCACTGGCTCACTGTCCAAGAGGAGACCAGTGATGAGTGCTGATCTTCAGGTCTCCATAGGGACCAGCACTATTTAACATCTTTGTTGGTGACATGGACTGTGGGATTGAGGGCACACCCAGCACATTTGCCAATGACAAGGAGCTATGTGGTGCAGTCATGCGCTGGAGTGAAAGGGAGTGGCGTCCAAAGGGACCTGGACAGGAGAGGTGGGACTGTGCCAGCCTCATGAAGTTCAGCAGGACCAAGGGCAACGTCCTGCACCTGGGTTGGGGCAATCCCAGCACAAATACAGACTGGTTAGAGAATGTATCAGAAGCAGCTCTGGGGAGAAGGACTTGGGGGCATTTGTGGACAAAAAGTTCCGTATGACTTGGCAGTATGTGCTCACAGCACAGAAAGCCAGCCACGTCCAAGGCCACATCAAAGATGTGTGGCCAGCAGGTTGACAGAGATGATTCTCACCCTCTATGCTGCTTTTCTGAGACCCCACCTGGAGTTCTGTGTCCAGGTCTGGTGCCCCCAGCACAAAAAAGACATGGAGCTGTTGGAAAAAATTCAGAGTCTATTAGCTTGATCACAGGGCTGAAGCCCCTCTGTTCTGGAGCCAGGCTGAGAGAGTTTGGGCTGTTGCCTGGAGAAGTGAAGGCTCCAGGGAGATCTTAGAGCCCCTTCCAGTGCCTAAAGCAGCTCCAAGAGAGCTGGACAGAGACTTTGGAAAAGGTCCTGGAGTGACAGGACAAGGGAGAACGGCTTCCCACTGCCAGAGGGCAGGGTTAGATGGGATATTGGGAACAAATTCTTCTCTCTGAAGGTGGTGAGGCCCTGACACAGTTTTCCCACAGAAGTAGCTGCCCCATCCCTGGAAGTGTTCCACACCATGCTGGATGGGGCTCTGATTAACCTGGTATACTGGAACTGTCCCTGCCCATGGCAGAGGGCTGGAGCTAGATGATGTTTAAAGTCCCTTCCAACCAAACCATTTTATGATTCTGTGACCCCAGCCCCTCAATATCTCTCTTCCCGTGAGAGACCCAGAACTGGACATGGCACTTGAGGTGTCTCTGCAGTGCCCAGCAGAGAGGAACAATCACTGCCCAGGGCCTGTGGCCACACCAGGCTGGTACCAGCCAGGTGCCATTTGCCTTCTTGCCCACCTGGGCTCATGTTCAGCCATTGTCAAACAGAACCCCCAGGTCCTTTTCCAGCTTTCCAGTCACTCTGCCCCCAGCCTGGGGAGCTGCATGGGGTTGTGGTGACCAAAGGGCAGGATCTCGCATTTAGCAACCAGAACCTTCAGATCTCTGTGACTGCCAGCATCACTGTGCCATGTCATCACTTTTTCACTAGACTTTCTTTCACTTTTAGCACAAAGGTACCCCCTTGCACTTGCCATCGGTATGGGAACTCACCCCATCTTTTATCAGGAATATTCTGTGTCACACAGACAGCTTTCCAGTAGCCTGCATGCTTACTCAGCACATGGAAATTTCTCATGCGGCAGTGTTGTCCATTCTCCTCCCCAAAGCCTCCCGTGGTAAGAATCATGTTGGGTTTTATAAGAACAGAGTGGTGACCATAACGTCTCAGGCCAGGAACTCCTGAGAGCCTTGCACATACTGCTGCAGGGACACTCCCAGCCATCCCAACAGGACCAGCATGACGAGGAACTGTAAGCCAAAGAGATCCAAAGAACTTATGCACAAATACAAACCAAGGACTACATTTTAAGTAACAGATTAAGCACATCATCTTTTCAAGATGACCATTCATCTTTTCAAGAAGAAAAAACTAAGAAGCAAGTTGACAGTGCACACAGATAATCTGACATGCCCTAGAAATCAGGATGTAATGGTTAAAACAACCACTTTACCAACTGTAACTTCTATGCTGCTCACTCAGCTTCTGGCAATTCTGAGACTGCTTTCATGACGAGGATATAAGACTGGCCAAGTGAGTGCAGTGTCCTAAACTGCTGCAGCAAGATATGAATCACTGCTTCAAAAGGAGCACCTGTCTGACTAGGACAGTATCTGGCTACACAAATAGCACAGAATAGCAGAAAAAGGACAAACACCTGGAAGCTGATTTCAAACTTTCTTGCCAGACTTTGATCCTACCTTCACAGAAGCACTGAAGTAACATTCTGAAGCATGACAAATAATCTGTTAATTCCAATGGTCCTACTGTAGGAGAGTATTTCCAGTTATCTAAATATCTTCTCTCTAAATAGTATATGTCTTAGCACGAAACAAACTTTCAGCACAGGACTCTGGCTCACCTACACATTGTACACATCATTTTCTTTTAATCAGTTTGGAATCTGCACCTTCTTTGTTTTAATCAAGGGCTTTATTCTTGTGTTGTAAGAGATGATGAGGTGGAGGAGGAGCAGCTCACATTTTTTGTATACCATAAGCAGAAAATTTGCCTGTACTGACGGTTGCTTTGCATAAGACTCTACTTTATCATTTGATGAAGTAAGAAATTTCATCTCTTTGGGCTTAAATGTCTTTTTACAGACTAATCTTTTAAAGACGGAGGAGTTTTTCATGTCACAAAATATATTTACCATGATCTCTCTGGACGATTTAGTACTTGCACTCTCTTGAACTGGGACCCAAGTCTATCTGAGAGGATAACTGGGGCATTTATTGCTATTAGAGACATACCTTTTGCATTCCCAGTAAAAAATATCTAAGCATGGACAATTTACCAGACTTTGAAGCCTGTTGCTATCAGTTTTGAATACAACAGAGATGGCAGCAGAAAGACCCTATTCCTGTCTCTAACGAATCAAATGTCTCCACTGTAATAAAGTCCATTAAGCAAATGTCAGATTGTTTTTCTTAATTTAAGGATAGATACTATGCCTTTAGGAGCCTTCAAGGATTTAACTTAAGGACCAGTGGCAATCACACAGTACATTAAATCACACCCACATTCATTTAGCTTCAATTTCACTACATTTTCAAATCTAATTGAGATACAACACATGGATTCAGTGGCCATCCTGCCCTATCGTTTTTCAGCTGCTTTTCTTGCTCCCTAGAACACAGATTTCAACTTTCTCTTGAAGCTAGAACAACTTGTGGTGCTATACTGTGAAGACTAGTGATATAAAACAGGTTAAAAATAACCTTCTGCTTTCTACCCTGAAAAAGGAAGCAAGCAGTCAAAACCCGGAATTTCTTGGACGGCTACTGCCACCAAATCCTTTTTCTCTCAGAAACACAATCTTGGTCTTGGCTTTTCCCCAGCTGCACCACTTCTCTCCCATCTAAAAGAAGTGACATACAGATTTAAAAGCATTTCAGAAACAGAAATACTACAGGTACAATTGCACCCACAAGGGATAACAAAGCAACGCACAGCTTCATGACAGGCTCCTGAGTGGTCTGCTGGACAGGGCAGTAAAGAAAACAGAACAACCTTTTCCTTTTTGGAGCTGGAAGGAGAGAATGGTTCAGAGAGCCATGCATGGAGGCAACCAGGAATAAATTCAAAAGGGAGATCCCAAAAACAGGAGGAGGAGCAGGGTAGGCTGGCATTGCAGCCATGCACTGGAGGAGCTCATGTATGAACAGATGACAAGCTGTTCAGACTGGGAGGTTCAATAACTGAAAGAATGGAAATGATCAGAACCAGCAGTGTTAGGCCACAGCCCTGGCCTTCCTTTAGACAGCAGAACCATTGTGAAGGAGTGAAGAAAGCTACCAGACAGCAGCACCCCATCTGCCCCTTCCAGGGTTTCAATGTATCCTAAAACCTCTCAGAGAAGCCTGCATGAGATAAAAGAATACTGTGAAAACTACTTGGTGAGTACCTGTCACACTGGGTAACAACGGAGTCCAGGAAGGTTCCATCCCCTTTGATGCAGCCAACACAAAGTAATGAGAACATTTCAGATGCCATTCCTGTAGCAAGCCCAAAGGGAAAACCAAATAAACAAACAAACAAACCAAGAAAGGAAGACCCAAAAAAAGCCAATCCCCCTCAAAATCTTAGAGCAAACAGTAGAAAGGATCTCAGAACAGCCAGGGTGACCAAATCAAATACCAACCCAGCCTAGCACTGTTTGCAGCAATGGTCAAAATCAGAGGGGTGAAGCTGAATCAGAGAAAGAACAGGTGGGTAAATACCTTTCTCACTCCAACTTTCAAAAATTTACAGCCCAGGGATCTTCTAAGCAAGAGGATGTGTCTTTGTATTTAACAATCTTTGATGGATTTTTCATCCATGAAACTATCCAGTTGCTCTTTGAACTCACATAAACTTTTAACGTGTCCAACATGCATCCCACAGCTTAACTATATGTTACATGGGAAAGTTTTTCTTTTGGGAATCAGCTTCCCTTTATGCTTCTCAGTTCTGATCACAAAAAAGAGTGAGGTCTTTATACCAGAGGGATTAAGGTTTTCTAAAGTTCATGGAATATAAGTGATTCCAAAGAAATCACATATGTTCAAAGGTGCAATACGGTCTGTGCTGGACAATAATACGTAATTTTCAGTCTGGCCTTGGAATCATTCTGAGGCAGAAGCACAAGCAAATGGAACGCAAAGGAAGCCAGCAGCAATGAGAGTTCACCCTGGCATTTATGGACTTCAGGGAATTGAGTGTGTTCATTCCCATGGGGTAGGATATATTCAGCCAACTACATGACTAGCAAGCATAAACACGAATTTAAAAGGCACAAGAAGTCATGTTATCAGCTTCATTGCTCCAACCCATATTAGAAGTAAAGAGCATCTTTTGAAAAGTGACATCCAGAAATTAACGTAAATACTGAAAATGGAAGAATCCACTATTAGTCCCTAAGCAAATTATTCTAAAAATTCGTCTCCTTCCACACTGGGTGTCTATTTTACATTTCTTACCTAATTTGACCAAGCTTGTTTACAATAAGACCTGGATCTTACTTAATCTTTCTCTCAAAGGCAATTGTAGAGCTCTCTGTTATCACATCGTTTACTCGTGCATGTTTCCAGCTCGAACTCATTCACATTAACCTCCTCTATAAGGAAAACAATACCAAGTCTTTACCTCCCCACTATATGAGCAATGGCCTTGACCTACAACAACTCTAGCAGACATTTCTAAACCACTTAGCAAATCTGCCATCACTTTCAGTCACCATTTTTGCATTCATATAGCAGAGTGGATCCTATCAAGTTGGCAAAATAAATTCAAGCACATTAAATTGTTTTCATACTACAGCTATTAGATTTCTAGAATTATAAACAGAGAACCATAAAATCAAAAAAAAAAAAAAACTTCTAGTAAGTATTCCACAGGATATTTAGCTCAAAGTTATTCACTATCTTGCACTTATCTTCACTTGTAGACTTCAAATAGCTGGAAACTTTGCCAGCAGTTAACATAAAAATGGCAAAGAATAGAGTCATAGTTGAATTTCAATCATTAATACAGTAATGGCTGTATAAAGTCAGAACAAAAAAATATCTGAAATTAGTAACCTGTATCCAACAATGACAAACAATAAAGTAGTCTATGGAAATGGAAGAGAGCAGGACAAGAGCATTTGCTTCCCCCAGGAATGCTCTCAACCAACTGCAGTCAGGAACAGCACATCAGGTGTATATTTATGTATTCGGTAATCCTGAATAGATTTCTCTTTCATTAAAGTAATTGTCCCTTGAATCCATGCCAACTTTTAGCATGTACAACTTCTTTTATACTACCAGGGAGTTTGCTATATCAAGCCTGTCTCCTGGAGAGACTGCTCACAGGAAGAAAGGAACACGCAGCTTTTCTAAGATCAAGGAGAGCCTTCTTCCCATGCTGCTTCACCAGGAGCTCCCCATGGCCTCTGTGTTAACTAAGCTGATCCAAGGTCCTTTCTGCTTCCATGAACACCTGTGCCTCAGCAGCTCTGTACAGAATTGCAACCATAAGAAATTGCAGATACCATAAAGGAGGGTTACCTCATACTCATCAAAAGGCTCCAGAGTCTGCACTCTTTGCTGCTCATCTCCTGGAATACAACAGGTGAAAAACTCATTCATATCCATGACACTGCACTCAGTCCAGCCCTAAAAGACAAATCCCTCGAAGTTATCACCTCTGGAAGGACAGAAACTCACTTCCCACAGGAAAACAAAGACCCTAAATTAAACACCTGCATGAGCCACTAAGACTGTGTAGCTAAACCAAGAGCAGCCCAAAAACTGGTGAAAATAGATCTCTCATCTGTAAAGTTCTTATAAACTTAATTTATTACATCAAAAGTCTCAGAGGAACCCATTAATGCTGTATGAGACAGTAGGCTGCAAGCCAGTTGGAAGCACCTTCTAATGATGAGTCATGCTACCAGAAAAGGCAGTACCTCAGCCTCAGCCCTGTTTGCTTCAGCCCATAACTGACCAAGCACTTAGTGTTCCAATCTTCCTCAGATAAATCATGCTTCATGCATGCCCTCGAGCTGCAGGTGTTTACCTTTCCCAGAAAGCGCCTCTGCTGTGCCTCACAGTCAGGGTACTCTGCCAGTGAGTGCAGGGCAGAGTTCAGCTGGCTGAAATGCTGCTGCATGACATGTCCAAAGGGGTCCTCTGGATGCACCTGCTCATACAGCAGGAAGCATGCCTGAGGGAAATGCTCTGCTGCCCACTGAATCAAGGCATCTGACCTGTTGGGAGATTGTGCATAAGAAATTAAATTGAGGGCCCATCCATCACATGACAGATGCAGTGTATCTTCCTGCAACACCATAAAGCTGCTATTAAGGCATCCTTACAAGTGGCAATACACAAATGAGAGTGCTATGCTGGGGACTCATGAATGTCTCCTCCCCATCTGCGCAGACAGTTCAGGGGATGAGAAGAAAAAAACCTCAAAATTGCTCATTTGAGATTTTTCTTCTTTTTTTCCTTCCTTTTAGGATATCATGTGGACATCAATTACATCATCATGATTATGATGTAAGGAGCTATTTGAGACTCCACAGAATTTCCACGGCTTTAGTTTCAAGAGAACAGGTCTCCCAGCCCAAAGTGATATACTCAGAAAGAAGCTTGTTGTCTTCCCTTTACCATCTGGTTGAGAGAGGAGAACCCAGCTGACCTGGTGTTCTCCATGTAGGTGAGCACCACCTCTGCGATGAAGAGGGTGGGGACTTCATTTTTCAGTCCTGCTTCCTCCAGGGTTCTCTCCAACTCAGACAGCTCTGATAAATCCACTCCCAGTAATTTATAATCCTCTCCAGAAAAGGTAACGGCTCCTGGGAGACAAAAATGATACAACCTCACTATGGTGCTGCTGCAATACTGAGACCAAAAGGGACAAACATGAAAATCAAACCCACAGGCAATCACTCACAAGGCTATGTCCATCAACTATATTTCTCTGGAACATCCCCATCATTACATGACCCATGAAGGGATAGTGCCATGTGATTCACTAACTGCAGATCTAAAGCTCCATTATTCCTAATGCAAATTTCACCTACACATTTCTCATAGAATTATTACACTTATTGTAACAATAAAACTTTATTGTATTTACTTTAAGAGAACTTTTTAGAACCACTGTAATTCGAAATCAAACCTAAAGGGCTCTCACTTATACATCTTTTACTTTAGGCTAAGAAAGCACCATTACTTTGATATAATTTCAATGGTTTCCCTCACAATCAGAAAACCATTCTCAGGTTTCTTAGGCTTGGTTGGTTTGTTTGTTAAACAGATTTCATTTCTGTATAATGACACTGAGTCCTGAAACCACACATGCTAGCTCTCGGCAAACACCAGGACCTGACTCACAGATCACCATCCTCAGAAATAAGTTCCAGTTTATGATCTGCAAGTATTATCATACCTCTGTACCCCATTAGAATATGATAAGCTACGGCGTGTTGACCTTTTCAGCCAAAACCACATCATTAACAAAGAAGATTGTAAAGTACCTTTAGAAATCACCTACTCTGTCTCTGCAACCCAACAACTGTATCTCTGTCCTGAGGACAGTTAAACTACACTGTTCTCAAAGGCACACACTTCTGGAGGCAAAAAGGCCTTTTTCAGAAGCTCATCAGAGTGCTCCCTTCTAATTTCTTCTAACTTGTCCATCCATCCCTTCCTGATCTCTGGACACAGAGAATAGGGTAATTCCAACTATCTGACACCTTCCCTTAAGTACTTGAAGATTCTTGGTATGGACAGAGTTCCTTGCCACAGGATTCTGCCAATATTAAAAATGTGAATAGATTCAGGAAGAAAATGAAAAAGCTCATGGAAGAGCTACTCACTAAGACCTGGGATTCAGGAACTCACATTCTATAGCTGTCTTCCATCTGTATTTAAATTGATTAATACCATCTAAATGCAGTGGCTTACATACATCTACTGCATTTCATTCCATGTTTTTCAGACCATTCACGTACTGTGTCATACTCCTACTCTCATTCATCTTATTTCAAGTCCCCATGTTTCCTGCAGGTTTATGACATTTCATCTTCTATAGCATATCATCTAGAGCATTACTGGAAATCCTGGAGGAAAACAGATGCAGGAGAAACCTCTAGCGATCCACGTACTTTACATTCCTCCTTTTGCCCCTTAGCACTCAGCTTGCACAATATTCTGCAGTAGTTTCACATGGCTCATTTTCTCCTACCTTGGAGGGCAAAAAAAGTGTCAGGAAACCTAATGACTAATGTTTTATTACAGTCAAGACACTTAAGAGTCAAACCTTCTCTCTTACCCATCAAGTCCATAAATCAATGTATAATTTAGGGTGAAAGGGACATTTAAAAGTCATCTTGTCCAAATACTTCCTCATGGCAATTATCTGTATCAGGCTGCTCAGAGCTTTGTCCAGTCAAGCTCCATCTCCAAGGCTGGAGATTCCATCAGCTTTCTAGGCAATCTGTTCCCATTTTTAACTACTCATGTGGCACAACCTCCTCCCCAACAGTTTCATTATACATCACTGGAATTTCCTTTTTTTTTGCAACTTTCAACCACTGTTCCTTGACTATTTGCTTTGTGCCTCCAGGAAAAGTGTGGCTCCGTCTTTTCTAACCTCTCCCAATATGAAAGCTGAAGACTGCTGTAAGACTCACCTCCCTCCCAAACTCCTTCCCATAAAGCTGAACAAACCCAGTTCTCTCAGCCTCCCCTCCTACATCACCTGCTCCATCATTTCATCATCCTCACCACCTCCCAGTGGACACGCTACAGTTTGCCACTGTTTTTGGACCAGTGAGCTCAAAGCTGGACACACCCTTTCAGAATTTGTAACAGAAAAAAACTGACCTTGGTTTGATAGAACCAGCTCCTTACAAATCCATCCTGGCTTCTTGTCATTTCCCAATGCTTACAAATTATTTGTTTCAACATTTTTCATAATATGAACATGCTTTTCATCTACGATTTCATAGTTCCCTAGTAGGGAGAAGAGAGAGAGGAATCTCTCACTTCTTGAAGGCTAAAGCTATGTTTATTTCTTCTAAACATTTTGTACAAAAAAAATATTCCACGAATCCATACCTAATCCTTCCCCTCCAGTGTCTCCCACCAGTGCTGACAACTCTTTCATTCTTTTGATCAGAGTAGCTTTTTGGCATGCCACATTTGGGAAATCCACCTCATATACCACAGCGTGATGCAGAAGACCCATATCCTTCAAACGGAAGTATAAGGAATCAAAGCCAGCACCTAAAGATAGGATCTGCAGGGAAAGCATCAGAAAAAGTTATACTCAATTCTAGCAGCATCTTGAGCATCTAGGTGTGAAAAATATTAAATATCATCTGTAGAGTGACAAAATCAGGCAACCTCCTGCAAGAGCCAGAGGATATTGCCCCCTCCCAGATACTGCCAAAGAGACACATGGACAGCCACAGTACTGCCAGTCAGATTTCTGTGCCCTACTGGGAATGGATCCCAACAGATACACTAATGAGTTACTGCCCCGATGCCAGAAAGACTTCACACACATTTAGTGGGAGATGCCAGTAGCCCCAGAGAAAATGCACCTGTGTCCTGGGTAGGCCTTGTGTCTTCAGCAGGAAGTCCTGAACACAGTGATCTACAGCACGGGCACGGATGTAATAACCCCTGTAGGAACAAATTCAGTTGTAATCACTGTCCAGGAACTCGATTTCTCCAGCACTGGCAACTTCCATTAAAAAAAAAAAAGATTTTTTTTCTCTCAGCTTCTACCCAATAACTCCCTATTTACAGACCTGCACTGGGACATGATTTTGTCATCTCTAGAGCTTGCTAATAAATACAGATGTCCTGCACTTAGTGCGCATATTAACCATCAAGACTATGGATGACCCAGAAAAAACGTGCAGATATCCTAGCTGGACCTGTTCTGTTTTGCATAAGTAAATATTCGCTGAATGAAAATTTGCTGAATGAATCCAGACAGTGAGGATGCTCCCCTGCAATGTAGATGGCTGATACCTGAGTTCCTGCCCCAAATCCCATGCTGTAACAACAAAATGAATGAGTGTGCGCTAATGTAGTGAGAAGGGAACAAAAAAGCAAGGAAAAGCAAAGTCAGGAGAGGAATTCTGTTCTTTGGTTTTTGAATGAACGGAACTAAGTCAGTCTAATTCCTGGAAAGCATTTACCATTTCCCTAGTTTGGCATGGACTGAAGCCTCCTGTTTCTTGGCATTCTCTTTCTGTTAGTTTCATCCTATATCCACCTGGCTATATCCCAGCTCCTATCACCCCTTTAACAAGGACGTTATCATCTTCATGCCTCACAGGGACAAAGTTTTCACCAGGCAGTCTAAGATGTCCCAAAATTGATGACAGTGTTGATAAATGCAATACACAACCCTTCCTGTGAATTCAGCTTGGCATGCCAATGTTGTGTGACAAGTCAATGCAGGTTTCCTGATGAGCCACACCCACCTTCATAGGCCTGCGAGCCTCTACTTGAACACTCTTTCATTTTCCCCTGAACGAAACTCCTCTGGCAATTCACAGTCATTTGTGTTGCATTAGACTATTCACCTCGAATTACGCAAATTCCACAACAACATCAGCCTAGAGCCCTCTGCAAACACACATTAAAACATTCTTGTGTCATACAAAGCTCGGAGAAGTGCTCCTGGTCAGACACCACTGATTCAAAACATATTGCTTCCCAGAGCCACCAAATACCTTATGGAAATTGTAACATTCTGGGGAATTAAAGAGAAAACTATTGATGTTATTGCATTATTAGTATGTTTTCAAATACTAAGAAGTTTTCAGCAGCATTAAACACTGGAGCTAGGAACCAGCATCGTGGCATATTTTACTCAGGACAAAGCATTCAGTTTTGGTCCAGAAGCCATGTAACATTATACTAACAGTCTAACAAGGTTACACTACTGAGACAGTCCACTGCACGTTGCCACTCTGCCACTCCGTGTACTTTGCTTAAAATATGTTTGAGAAGCTGTGCCTTGCACAACTGACAGCTCTGAGCATGGGGATTTGTGGTGGAAGGGATCTTAAGCTACTCTCGTTGCACCCCTCTGCCATGGGCAGGGACACCTTCCACTAGACCACGTTGCTCCAAGCCCCGTCCAACCTGGCTTTGGACACTTCCAGGGATGAAGCAGCCACAACTTCTCTGGGCAACCCGAGCGCCAGGGTCTCGCCACCCCCACAGGGAAGACCTCCTTCCTAATATGTAACCTAAACCTACTCTCTTTCAGCTTGAAGCCACTCCTCCCCCTGTCCTGTCATCCCTGGCTCCCTCGCAGTCCGAGATCCCCTGCCACGCGCCGCGGGCACCGGGGCTCAGCAGCCGGAGCAGCAGAAGATCCCGCGCAGCGCCCGCTCCTCACCGGTGGATAAGAGGCGCTCGCCGCC
>VWZT01003407.1:47944-69802 GCA_013397055.1 Pachycephala philippinensis | reverse complement strand
TCGCCTCCCGAGGAGCCCACGGGCCCCCCGGCGCGGGATGGCGGGGCCGTGCAGCGCCAAGAGGGCTCCGAGGGGAGGGGTCGGCAGTGCCCGCCGCCATCGAATCCCCCTCCGTCCCGGCCTCCGCTTCCCCTCGCTCTCCGAAGCAGCCGGGCCGAGGCCCCCCGGGCCGTTCCCCGCGGCACTTGGGGCCCGGGGTTNNGCGCGCTCCCGGCGCTGCCGCCGCCGCCGCCGGGCCCGCGGGAGCCTGGAGCGCCGCCGCTCGTCGGGAGCGCCGCGGAGGGCAGCGGGCGGCGCCGGCGCGGTAAGCGGGCTGCAGGGGCGCAAGGCTCGGTGCAGGGCTCTGCCCGGGGGTGCGGCGTTCTGTACAGCGCTCCGTGCGGGGCGCAGGGCTCGGTGCAGGGCTCCATGCGGGGCTGCGGGGCTCTGTACAGCGGTGCAGGGTTCTGTACCGTGGGACCCTTGGTAGTTCGGCCCGGGCTCTGTCGCCTGTGCTGCATTCAGAGTGGAGATAGCGCTAATGACTGCATGCTGCATGGCTGTGTTGGGGACCCAAACTGGGGTTCCTAGGCTGGCTGTGCTGAGGACAGATGGGCAGGGCCGGAGGAGTGTCTGTGGCAGCCGTGGTGAATGTTTCATGTTATTGCTCTTTAGGATTTTTGCTGGGAGTTGTAGAGGAGCCGTGGTAGTCTGAGCTATGTGAGATGCCATGGGTGTTGCACGTGCTGTTCTATTCAGTGTCTCTACACATCTTGCAATCCACAAATTAGTGTATTTTGCTTTAAGTAAGTTACAATCTCAAAATATCAGTTTTAAAGAGAATCGTCAGTATGTATATTTGTAACTGGGACCATAAAGCTCAGTCCTCAGCCCAGTGCTAGATTTAATCAACAACCACATGAAAGCGTTTCTCTGACATGTATTTTATTAGTGTTGCCTTCCAGGTGATTCCTGGAAGATTCTGAGGTAGACAGCACAGCGGCCACAGTTACAGTACGGGATGCAGAACATTATGGGAGCTCCTGTATTTCTATTTGTATTCAAGATGTGTGTTCAGTTCCTGCAGGCATGAAGGCTTCCCTTTCCTTCAAGTTCCCTTTTCCTAACTGTTCATCATTTTGTTGATCTTGTCATAGTTCTGGGATCTGGAAATTATATTTTGCTTTAGTTACAGGTTAAAACTTACAGGGGATGCTAGCCTGTCCTGCTGGCCCTTCAGAACCTGCAGGATTTCCAATTACACTGGCAGCCTGAAAATTGTGGTGGAATAAAATGCATGGCAGCAAGTTGGGGAATGGCCACTGAGGTCAGTCTCCACACATCCCAGGAAGTCCTTTCAGTCCTATGTTTCTATATCCATAAAAATCTTTGCAAACTCTGAGATGACACTGAAACGTGAACTGGGCATCTTGGCTTTAACACAGACCCTAATTGTTTTGATGGGGTGGGGGCAGAGCAGGCTCAGAGGTTACTTTCCTGTCCTTAGTACAAGGTACCACATTTGTGCACCAGGAAGGGAGTGTTGGTCAGATTTCCATGGTAAAGGATGAGAAAGCAGTGTGCAACCCTTCTTGGGTCTGTGAGTGTCTGATCCTTAGCTGTCACAGGTACAAAATCCTATAATCGCTCACAAGTTTATCAGGCTTTCATTTGAAAGCAGATGGGATTTTTGTTTCTATGTCCTTCTTAGTTTGGAAGGATGTTTTGGAGCCTGATTGCTGTCATAGCTAGAAATCTCCTCCAGATTTTTTGTTGTATGTCCCACTCCTCTAAGGATTTCCCCAGGGCTCCACATGACATTTTGAGGAATGTGCAACTCAACCCAAATAACAGAAAACATGTATCAGAGCAGCATGGGGGGCCCCATGCTGCTCCCACCCGCACTGGGTTGAGAGGGGGAGGTACATAATGAAAAGCATTTGCTGCAGCAGCTATCTATAGTCCGTTGTATTTGGGAAGTGGGCCTGCCTGCCTGACCTCAGAGCTGATGTTAGAGAACCCCAAATGAGGAACAGGGAGTGCTCCAGAGAGAGACACAGCCAGGCTACCCAGCCTGGGAGGGGACACACCAGCACCACTGAAGAAAAGGGGAGATACAATGGGAGGTATTATCCCCATAGGTGGGTACTCTGTATCCACAGGATTAAGATTCTTCAATTCCAGGTGAACCAAGGAAGTTTGAGTCTCTCTATGGGCTGAGTCACCAACACAAGATCCGTGCTTCTGATCCTCCGTAAGCATTTTCCCTTATGTGTTATGCTTTCTTAACCACTTGAGTGCGAGCTGAAGGTTATCAGTTGATTATCAGCATGGTGTCTGTATTGGCTTGCACCTGGGAAACAGTTGCAGATCTGTATTTTGCTAAGCCGGAGGGCTGTGCCTTGAAAACACTGCTACCTAAAATACTTAGTTCTAGCATTACTGATACAGTCCTGTTGCTCCCTGTTACTGCAAGCGTAGAGGGCTGGATTCATCTGCCATTCTAGGACAATGTGGTAAGAATTTGATCTGGGAGAATATGTGGTTTGAGCCTCAAATCTCAATCATTTTATTGTAATATCACAGAGAGGCCTCAGTGATAGGGCAAGACCTTGTCAGGCTAAGGGCGGTGTAGGAAAATATAAACAACACAACTTGTGAGTTATGCACATGTAAGTTGTGAGTGTACAACATAAATACTGCACAAAATACATCTGTGTCATCGAAAAGGCTGTGATTAATAAAATAAGATACAGTCACAGAATCACAGAATAGTTTAGGTTGGAGGAGACTTTTTAAAGGATCATCTAGTCCACACCTTTGCCATGGGCAAGGACATCTTTCACTAGATCCGTTTGCTTAAAACCCCATCCAGCCTGGCCTTGATCACTGAATGCAATCACAGGAACCTGGTCATGGGAGGCTTGCTTCCTGGTCATTGTTAAGAATGTAAACATCTCCAAAAAACACCCATCACTGTCAAAGAAAATACTGTGACTTTCTCATTCTTTGATGTTCATTGGAATCTTATCTCCATCAAAAAGAGTGATGGAAAGAAATTTTAGAAGATATCCTTAGATATAATGGCAGTGATGTCAGAAGTGGAGAGAAGAAACAATCATCCTCTGTTGTGTCACAGAAGTTAGGAAGTGCAGGAAACAGTTGTGAGGACTTTCAAAAGTGGTTTCTTTTATTGCCTTGTGGAGACTGCAGTAGAGAAGGGGGAAGTGAGATATGGATGTGCTAAAATACTAGCCTGGAGGGATAAGTTCTGCACTGGTATTATAATGGACGTAGATTTGTGAATCAACAGTTGAGGAGATGTGGCAAACAAGAATGTTGAAGATGGTTTGTTTTTTTTTTTTCTTTTGTTTTGCAGAGAACTTGGACCAGAGGATCTGGGGCAAGTACCAGTGTGTTGATATCTGGAGGATGAAAATGACATGTCTTGTGAAATTGTTCGATACTACATTATCAGCCCTGGACAGCATAGTGGAAGGGTTGGCCACACGTTGTCAGAGGGAATGATGACTGCCATTAGCTCTACAGCCAATGTACATTTCCGAGAAATGTAATTTATGCCTATTTGGAATACCACCAGTGGAGGTATGTTGATATCCCAGGATATTTTGCTTCCCTGTTTTATTTTTACATGATATTGTTGTCTTTTAAAATCTATGTGTTAATAATTCAGAACTTCTTAAAGTTGTGTTATCCATTTCATGTTGAAGGACAAGAGCTTGACTTAGGCACTGCTAGAATCGGCAATTTTGGAAAAATTACTAGAGCTTTGAAAATTATGTCTTCTCCTTGCAGGAGGACACTCATAAGCTCCACATCAAGGGATGCTGACCTCTACCTGCCTTCCTTTTGCTCAGTGGGAGCACTCTTCATCTCCTCACCTATCACAGAGGTCCTGTGCTACCTGCTGCTTTCCCTGTTTTAAGGACACATTACCAAATGTATCTGTTGCATTTACATTTAGTGATTCTCTGCATTTTGTGAATAAACATGGATTGTACTCGTGGCATCTTACTCCCAATAAATGGAGACTGCATGTGCTACTGTGTTACACATATGTCTGTGCTGTTCAGGACCTTGAAACAGTGGCTCAATTTACTTTTTCTGTCTGAACGGGCGGAACTCCAGTTTGAGTTATTGTATGGTGTGGATTTTTTCAAAGAGTTATGAGCAAGTCAGAAGCCTTTCACTTCCACTGAGGAAAGTTAAAGTTCTAAAAGTAACCTTTTTGCCTGTGTTTAGGGACCTGGCGTTTGGTGTGCTGTTCCTGCAGCTGCTTTGATCAGCAGGCTCGAGCCTCTCAAACTCCATTTGTATTTAAGAGATAGAGACCCCACCTTGTTCTTCTCTCCAAATGCACAAGTTACACACTGACTGTTTTGCAGTTTCTTTGGTGACCTGAAAGCTTTCAAAAATCTGGCTCTTATATTGTTTCCTCCTCACCTCTGTCTCCATTCCCTGCCTGTAAAATGGGGATAAGACCAACTTTCATACCTCTGAGGGGGAAAGCATGAAGGAAAAAAAAGGATTTTTTGACACATTGGAGAGAAGGAAGGGATGTCTGTGAGACATTTGTCAGTAGTACATGAAGAGCTAATTAAACACTGAGCAGTAATTAATCAACTTTTGACTTAATCTCTGTTTCTGATTTTCCAATGGGTGATTGTCAGCAATAGGGCTGTTTCTAGGAGTGTGCCACAGAGCAGTTCACGGCTACAGATTGGTGTCTGTGTCCTAGAAAGCAGGAATTAAAGGAATTAGTGATTGCATTAGGTGACCAACAAAGCAGAGGCTTCACTTTAATGAAACAGCTAGACCAAAAGGTGTTTTGAAGCGTATATGAAAAAGAGACTAGAATAGAACAGTTGAAAGAGACCAATAATCATCTAGTTCAACTGCAAGAAGGATTGGCATTACTTATGTGTATTTCATTAGTATAATGATTACTGGCACAATGTCAGTGTTCTGGGATCAGCATTTCAAACCTCTCTTGGTTACGAGTCAAAAGGAGTTGTGGTTTGAGGTCTCCCCTGTATTCAGAGGTTGAGAGCACAGAGTCTCTAGTCTCTTCAATTGTAAAATGGTTGTAAAACTGACTAGTATGGATCTACAACAAGACTTTCAGAAAATGGAGTCCAATCTGTATTTGGACTGTGAGCAGATTTTGTCAAGCTCCCAGCTACATGATGCCTCTATTCTGCTGGCAGATGACATTATTTCTTACCAATTTCCTGATGTTTCAAGGATCACCAGTATTGTAATGTTTGTCAACAGATATAGTGCTGCTTTCCCCAAGTTAGAATCCCCCGTCCACATGATGTTTAAACCAGAATCACATATACCAATTTGTTCTCAGGAGGCTTAGATGAACAGGACTAGCAAAGGAAAAGTCCCTCTTCAGCGTTCTGACTCCCAGTTCTGCAACATCTCATTCTCTCAGTTTCATCCTGCTATTATTTCTGCTTCCAGGAACTCCTAACCTGACACAGACATCTAGTCAGTCTCCAGGGAGTCTCTGGTCTATGAATTTGGCCTTATAGGATCTAAGCCACAATGTCATCACTTTGGGGCCCCACACATAGATGGCAAGGAAGGAAACAATGTAAATTGTGCTGGCCTCTGCTTTCTTGTGGTGGTATCTGTAGTGGCCAGAAACTTCCAGCCTTTTTTTCTGGGCGGGGAATGGATTTCATAATGGGGAGGAAGGCACTTTCTATTCTGAGTGGAGAAAGCAGCACCAAGGAATGTTTTAATTTTCTGCCACCAGTGCAGAGCAGACAGTTTGCTGGCAGTTGCAGGGGTTGATAAACAATGCAGTCCCGATCCAGTCTGTCACAGGGAGGAGGACTGCAGGAATGGAGCACATTCTTATCCCGTGGGAAAGGGTCCTTGCTGGAGTGATGCCTGAAGATTTTTGCTTTTTATACATTTTTGATAAATTTGTAGTTTTGTAGACTGCTAATACATAGTTATAACTTCTAGTACTTTTCCTGCCCTCTCCCATAGTTTAACAAACCCTTACTAATACATTCTTGAAATTCTATTTAGTCTTAATTTTTATGCCTTCCCCTGCAATCATACTCTTTTCCTCTGGTAGAGCCCTGCACCTTGAGGTCCTACTATGACAATTGTCTGCTAAGTATTTTTCAAATGCTTTGAGGGAGCGTTCTTGTTTATGTGCCATTCTTACTTTTTTTATTCCTCCTGTCTTGCTGATGCTATTTCTCTGTCTTGTTACCCTCATCTATTAGTGGTTCCCATTGCCTTTGCTAGATCCTTTCTCTGCATTGTTTTTGTTTTCTTGTGGTAAGTAGAAATTGAAATTCTGCATCCATTTGCAAGAGCTGCTGCTTCCTTCTGTCCCCCTTAATTTGATTAATATTTCCTTCCGTCTTTTCTGCTTATTCAACTGGTCATGTTGCTGATTTTAGTATCACCTTGCTTTCTCTTGCTGTTTCTGAAGTGTACTTTGTAAGAAATGCGTCTGTCTCTGGCACCATCATGGTCTCCCTGTCTATGTCCTGAGTCCTTTAGAGGCTTCAATGCCTTTATTTGACGTTTCTCAGGTCTAAATTGATAACTTATGTTGTTTGAATGGAATCAGGTGCCAGGGGAGTGCTGCACTGCTGCTTTTTCATTGCTGCCTTTCCCTCTACGCTGCTTCCTTTCATCTTCTCTTCAGAGCAGTGCTGTGTTCAGCTTTTTGGTGTTGCTGTCACCAGATCCACCCTGCCAGCCTTTCTTTTTTCAGTTTCTGTCTCTTTCTCTTTTTCTGCTCAGTCATGGCTCACACTTCTCCACTGGCTAATTCTCTTCATGCTCTGATGTTCTCTACCCTTGATTAAATTTCTCCTTCTCTTCCATTACAATTTAAACCCTGGAAGTCCTCTGCTTTTAAAGACTTCTAAGATGTCCTTTACCTCCTGCACTGGTTCCTCCCACTTTCACTTTTCCATCTTCCTAATTTAAAATAGGAAGGTTCAAAGTTTGGCTTATTTCCTTGTCCTTCATTTCAGGTGAATTTGACCTGTTTTAGCTCATTCCTCAAACTCTTTTCTCCACCTGTTTTCAGTTGTTTCTTTGTAAGTGCTCTCTGCTTCCTCCCAAAGGAAAGCAACAGGAAATAGCCTCTTCTTTGCCTTGTTTCATTCTTCTCTTTCTTCTCCCCATCACTAATGCAGAAATTTCTTACCTATTTTGTTATTGGAATCCCAAGTAACACACTCTGAGGACTTCAAGTGCAGCATTTCAAAGAATTTATGTGACTAATCATTTGCTCTAGAAGGGAAGATGAAGTTTGTATGTGGTGTTTTTACAACAAATAGTGACTTTGCAGCATAGTGGGCTCTGTATCTCAGTCTCCAAGGCTACAGGCTACAGTGAGAGTGAACATAAAACCTGTGATGCACAGAATCACTCAGGCACAGCGTAAGTGATGTGAGATGTGTTAATTTTCTGTAAACACTTAACTCTTTTGTTTTGCTTCTTTATTTGAGAAATAAAGAATCAATTGTACAAATAAAACAGAAGATCTGCAGTTGTGTGTAATATAGGTGAAGTATAATGTTTCTGAGAATTATGGAGTTCTAAAAGCTGCACATTGTTCATTCTGTCCCGGGGCTGTGACAGAGGATGCTAAAGCCACTGTAGGTCCCAGGGTTTCTTAGGTGAGTGATGTTGAATATGTAGCCTTTCTAAGTGCAGATCTAGACACTGGATGGAACAGACCTGGGAAAGTGCTAAGAAGAGTCTCTCACCTTTGACAGTAATGAAACCAGATGATATTATTCTTATTCTGTATTAGAATAGAATAGTTCCACTTGGAAGGGACCTGCAAGGATCATCTAGTCCAATTTCTTGACTACTTCAGGGCTGACCAAAAGTTAAAGCATTAAGGCATTAAGGGCAATGACCAAATGCCTCTTAAACACTGACAGGCCTGGGGCATTGACCATCTGTCTAGAAAGCCTGTTACCATGTTTGACCAGCCTTTCTGTTAAAGAAATGCTTCCTAATGTCATCTGAACCTCCCTGCTCAGAGTAAAAAACAACACAGATTTTTCTGATTCCTCTGCTGTTGTGCTCCCTGCTCACATGATTTTACTTTGGACACTTTTTCAGGTTTGACGGATCCAGGATGAATGGAGAATCTTCAGTTGCTTAAGATCATATTTTGCCTTCATTAAAGAACCACAGAACCTGGAGTGGGACAGCCACCGGTATCAATGGAGGCTGGGGATGGAGAGATTGAGAGCAGTCCTGCCCAGACTGGGGATACCAGTGGATGAAACATTGGACATGAGCCAGCCATGTGTGCTGGCAGCCCAGAAAATCGATCAGGTCTGGGTCCAGGTCCAGGGAAGCGATTCTCCCCTTCTTCTCTGCCCAGGTGAGACCCCACCTGCAGAGCTGCCTCCAGCTCTGGGGACCAACAGCAGAAGGATGTGGAGTTGCTGGTGGGAGTCCAGAGGAGGCCACAGAGATGGTCCAAAGGCTGGACCCCCTCTACTCTGGAGACAGGCTGGGAGAGCTGGGGGGTGTTCAGCCAGGAGAGGAGGAGGCTCCAAGGACACCTTGTTATGGCTTTTCAACACTTAAAGGGGGCTTATAAGAAAAACAAAGAGACTTTTTACCAAGGCCTGTAGTGACAGGACATGGAATAATGGTTTTAAACTAAAAGAGGGTAGATTTTGATTGGACATAGCAGATACATGTTCACATAATTAAGGTTGGGGATTTTTTGTTTGCAATCCATGATAATTTAACACTGAATATTCTTATCCTTGAAAAACTCTAATCCTTGAATCTTCTTGACCCTTTTGTTTGATTATGTCTTGGAATTACAAGATCTACAGTCTAAACCCACATGTAACTGTGTGTTTTATCTTCAGAACTGTAGGATTTAAATGACTGCAATACAGTTGCTAGCAGTCATAAATCCCAAACCGACAAGAGGAGTACTGTGAATTGTGCTGTCATCTTGTAAAACATATGCCATAGAACTTCACTGAATTATCTTTTCCTTGATTTAATAACATATATTGGGAAAAAAAACCCAAACAAACCCACAAACAAAATCCACCAAAACACAAACAAACAAAAAAATTGAAACAAAACAAAAAGAAACCCAAAGCAAAGCCCCTCACAAACATGTTTTCACTCAAGAATTACCAGTCACCAGAAATTTACAACGTCGTTAGTTAAGTTGTTCATATTGTTAATTACTTGGGCTGTTAAATTACGTATCCTGCTTTTGAGCTGAATTGGTCTGTTTTATAAGATTCCATCCAGGACAGTTTTGCATTCTGTTACATTCAAGCTAACGGACCTGTAATCGTTCACAACACTTTTTAAGAAATCTCTCCTAAATATATCTACTCCATTGGATATTTACCAAATATTTCACCTCTAATATGGTAGAATTGATTAAAAATTGCTTCCATTGTCAATTACTGCAGTTATGTATGCTCATTCACTCCATTCTGGAATGCAGAGACAATGTAAGAATCTAATTAAAATTCAATTCCAATTGTTTCCATCGGAGAAATTGAGCATTTCCACACCCTATTACTACTTGCACCTGTGCTGTTAACACCACGCTTCTCAGGTGTAGAAATCAGCCTCTTAATTTCTGTGGATTCTAGGTTTCTCTTTACTTCCTTTTTCAGCTAGTTATTCGTACAGGGAAGTCTGGTGCCTTAGCCAAGGACAGCATGGTATTGGGCCTCAGTTCAACAACAACTACACAAGCAAAAACTGGTTGCAATTTCAGACTGTTAAAAAAAAATGGGAATCAGAGTGCTGAAGGACTCTACTACTGCAGTAAGAGAGCTGTCCCTACAAAGGGAACACCAGGAGATACCTTGGCCAGCATGCTGGAACCTACCAGCTGTGTGGGAATGCACAGTGGGGCAAGATTGCTCTAAGGGAGCTGTGGTTACTGCTGTGGGGGTACCTAAGAGGAGAAGGAAGCTGTGGAGGAAACAGGCTTGTCTGTGGTTTCTGAGAGCTCTTCATTCACAAGCAGTACCTCAAGCTACTGCTGGCAGGGTGAAATGCAATCTGTCCCGATTGCCTATCTCCCCTGCTTTATACTGGGCCATCAGTTGAGAACATAAATTTCTGGTTTGTTTGGTCAGTTGTCAGGGTCCAATACTCTCTGACCCGATTCTTTTAGAAAGACCACATGAGGAGGATTTATTGTTTGGAAGCAGATCTACTTATTTGAAGATACTTGGCATTACATGGATTTGATTTATAGACATGCTCCAGTTTTTACACCTTTCTTACTGCATCCCTCACCTCATGGACGCTGCCAGTAGAGCCCATCAGAGAGGTTTTATAGTATTGCCTGATGAGCTTCTGGAAAGTGTTTAGATTTTGTAAGGAAGGCAAGTATAAATGCTATAAACTGGAAATTGTGCATTGTTTGCTTTGTGAGCTTGTGACCCAGTGGCAAATTAGTGGCTGCCAAAGACTTCCGTCTTGAGTAAGATAGGACCCTTCCCTGTTCTTGGTCATCAAAGAGAATATCATAGAGGAGAAGAGTACACAAACTTTGAAATCTTAAATTTAAAATTACACTACAGCTTGTGGAAAAAAAATTATTTAAAGGGAAACTAACACCCTGGCTTTAATATCAATGACTTCATGCACTAGCTGTGGAACTGACATTCCCTGCAGTTACCTAAGGTGTCATGCAATTTAAATGAAAGGAGTCAAAAACATCCCATGCAGGTGTTCATAAAGGTGATGTGAGAAGGGTTTAACCCGTCTGGTTACTGGAAGAGTTCAAGGCCAGTTTGACTGGGGCTTGGAGCAACCTGGTCTAGTGGAAAGTCCCTGTCCATGGCAGGGGGGTTGGACCTAGATGATTTTTAAGTCCCTTTCAATCTAAATCCCTCTGGAGTTGTGACTGTGGTTATCCTTCCTGACTAGAGCCTTACTAAAGTTGATCTGCTGATCTCCTCTCCTACACTAAATCATCTCCTTGTAAGAGGCTATTGGGTTACTTGAGCATGGTTTTCTCTTCATAAATCACAGAATATTCTGAGCTGGAAAGGACCCACAAGGATCACCAAGTCCACCTCTTAAGCAAATGGTCCATACAGGGATTGAACCCACTACCTTTAGCATTATTAGCACCAGGCTCTAACCAACTGAGCTAAAATCTTTGCTAATTACACCCAAGCACCTTTGTGCCTTATTGTGTTTGGAAATGCTTTTCAGGAAGGTTTGCTCCATCACCTTTCTAGGGACAGAGGTGAGGCTGACTGGCCTATAGTTCCCTGGGTCTTCCTTTTTGCCCTTCTGGAATACAGGAGTGATATTTACTTTCTTCCAGCTGTCGGGAACCTCCTTTCATCACCATGCCCTCTCAAAGAAAATCATGAGTGGCCTCAAAGTGATGTTACCCAGCTCCCTCACCACGCATGGGTGCATCCTTTCAGCTCTCTGTTAAAAGTGGTCCCTATCTCAGTTTGCTCCACTGAAGGTGTATATTCCTTGCTCTTGAGCTTCCCTTTGGTCTCAGAGGCCTGCAATCCCTGAAGGCTGCTGTTCCATGTCCCTCATCATTGGGGTGCTTGCTCCATTTGGTCGTGGGTCCATGTTTTACTTAGTTTTCCTGTTGCTACAGACATATCTGCACTTCACATCTCTTGCCATATTTGACTCCACTTGGGCTTTGGTTTTCCCTACCCCTTTTCTGCTTGCTTGGATAACACCTCTATATTCCTCCTGAATTACCTGTCCGTTCTCTCATCTCACAGCACCTCTCAGTGGCCTCAGTTATTTCTGGATGTTTAAGACTCATTAAATTGACTCATAAATCAAATTTCCTTCCTTCTCCTGCATCAGTTATGGCCCTTAAGGTTATGTAAACAGGATCAGCCAAGTAGTGGCTTGTAGCCTGATTCTGTTGTTGGAGGAGCAACAGGCCTGGGATTTACCCTGGAGGTCTGGGTAACTTTTAAAGTGAATGGTAGACTCATATGTGCACTTTTAACCTATGGGATGTTTTGGGATTGTGACTTGGATTAGATCATGTGATATTACCTAATGGTCACATTTGTCAAATTATGTGCATCGTGGCAGCTTAAACTGCAAGGTAACAATCTATTTTTTTGTTTTTTAAATAGCTCAAACACAATACGTTTAGCAGGCATACTGGTCAGTGTCTGGGACTCATAAGCAATGCTACGCCACAGATAACTAATATTAATGAGATTAGGATTGTGTCAGACATAAACTCCCACAAGATGGAGCTGCACCATACCAGTTCATTCTGCCTTCCTCTGGGCTGGTCTCTGTGTGTGTGGGTGTGGGTGTGGGTGTGGGTGTGGGTGTGGGTGTGGGTGTGGGTGTGATCCTCTCTACAGACGACTCCCCATGCCTATTTGTGGTATCTTATATATGCACACAGCATATTCTGCACAGACTGTCTGGTCAGAGTGGCACTGCTCCCATTTGCTGCTGGCATCTGCAGTCCAGAGTATTTGTGGGATGTTGTTGCATCCCAGCGCGCAACAGTTGAGGATGATAGACATGGTTTGTCAGAGGGAAAAAGAAGGTCACCCCATGTGCATTTTTTTTCCTGGAGGAATCATCAGAACCTACTTCAGAGCTGCCACTCTGTGACAGACCAGAGCTTGAACCAAAGCTTAAAATTTGGTGCAAGTGGGCAATTCCTGCACAGTACCCTCATCCCTGCAGACTTTTCCCGAGTCCCTGGCTGCTGGGCAGAAGAGTCGAAAGGCGTCGGCAGCATGTGGGTGAGATTTGACTCTGCTGATCTCAGAGCCTTTCCTTCCTGAACAAACATTTTCCATTCGGAAATAATCACCTCACTATATATATAAAACTCCTCCAAAGCAAAAGCCATGTTCTTTAGGAAGGGATAATCCTCAAATTGTTTTCTTCCTTTCAGCAGAATCAGCAGGTCCTTTGCTATCGGGCTTGTACCTGTTTGTGAACACTGCTGACCAAAGGCATGTGTCACCTCATGCAAAAATAGCCTGGATTTCCCCTGCAGCCCCTGCGCCCCCCGCCCCCAGTCCGCAGATTCCGAGGCTGTGTCTGTAATCACAATCCACAGCATTTCGGAAACCACCCCCCCCATCTTGCTTCCTCCCAGCTGATTTTCAGGGGAACAGAAGGAGACTTGTTTGCTACCAGGGAGGAAGTCCAGGCCTTAGCAAGCAGCTTTCTAAGAGGCACCGGTGAGAGCGGTGCGCTTCAGTCAGCGTTCACTCGCAGAACTGCTGCCAAATGAGGTCACCCCACTGCAAATGTGCATGAAGAGATTTCAGAGGAGGAGAATGGAAGAAGCCAGTACAGGAAGTAGAGCAGTCAGTAGCACAGGGCTCGGCTCAGTCAACTCACCCTCTGGAAATGTTGATTTCAGTTTTGTCTTGGCTCACAGATGAACATATATTAGACCGTTTCCTTCTCATCATTATCTCATTCCCTTTTCTCATACAACAATGATTCCTTGGTTTGACACAGTTCAGCCATCTCTTTGGGAAGGGTTTCATGGGGCAGGCAGCACACAGGTTCAGAGGGCAGTTCAGGCACCAGGACTGGATGACACTGTCTGTGTGCTTTGGGAATCACAAAGCTCACAGAAGCTCTGGGACAGACTCTACCTCTTGAGAAGGGCCATAGACTTGTAGAACTGGAGAATACCAGGTTGGAAGTGATCTCAGGGGTCATCTGGTGCAAGTTTTCTGGGCAAAAGTATGGTCTATATGAGCTGGCCCATTACCCTTATTAGCCAAGATGTACAACTTTGACTACTAGGAATCTCTTATGCCTTTTTCATGGTTATTCTAGTCATTAATTCCTCCTTCCACTGAACTACTGCTTTCCTTTTAGTTTGTATAACTTCAATTCCACAGCATTGCTCCTGTTACACCTTTATTTGCTAGATTAAAACATTATTATTATTGAAACAATTAAAAATTTTCATTCTTAGAGATCCTTAAAAATCATTACTTTTTTTAAATCTTTCTAAAGGGCTTCACATGGAACCTTGTTCCTTGGATCCTGACTCATTCTTATGGCTCTTCTCTGGCCATTTTGAGTTTTCTACAGTCTTTATAAATATTGAACCTTAAGTTTGCATCCCTAAAGCTGCAGTAACAGAATTTCCCTATTATTCTGTGTCCTTCTGTTTAGTCAGTTTATATTTCCTTGAAGATCATTAGTCAAGATACTAAAAACACTGACAGACATTTTAAAATTATTATTATTCCTTGGTAGGAAGTTTATCTGCTTAGTAGGAATAATATACTGTACAGATAGACAGAGAAAAACAGTCTATACGGTTTGGTTGATAGGGACCTGTAGGTTGAATATGAATCATCATATTGTAAAAACAAAATAACATCATATGAAATGGTATAAACAGGAATATGACTTGCAGGATGCATGAACTAACATTTCTGGCTCTGTTTTGCTGTGATCAGGCCCACAGACTGTGTCCAGTACTAGCCAGTGCATCTCAGAGAATGTAGGCAAATCCATGAAAGTCCAGAGGAGACAATGAGAGGTTCAGAAAATACAATATGGAAAGATCAAATGCTCTGGGCAATTTAGCTTAGAGAGGAGTGAAAAGATAGGAGGACCACCTCGATTTGTAAAGGACAGTTGCAAAGAGGACAATCTACTTCCAGTGTTCATGACAGGTAGCACAGGAAATAACACGTTTAAATAATGGTAAAGAAAATTTAGCACTGAATATATTGACTGGCAGGTTTATGAAATCTTCATTATGGGTGGACTTTTAGAACTAGCTAGGTGCACATTTGCTAAGTATGGCAGGTGCTCCTGGGTTCAACTGAAGTCTCTTTGAGGTGAGGGAATGAATTATCTGACAGCCCTAGATCTTTCTTCTTCTGTTTAAAACCTGCCTCTACTATGCTGTTTAGAAAATACCTGCAGACAATATAACTGCTGTCTCACTTGTAGCCTTATCCTTCCATGTTCTTTGTTGTATCTACTGAATAATTTTGTCTTCTGGGTATGATTATGTTATTGCTCCACTTGAAGTTTTAACATTTAGATGCTGCTATAACTTAAGATGCTACCAAACGAATTGTTTGAGATGTCTCATGCTGAATTGCAAGACAGCTGCTAATTGGGAATGCAGGAAATTCCAAAATTAAGTGCCAAGTCCAGGGCTGGGAGAGTTGAAACAATGAGCAGTGGGACTCCCAGTGTGAACCATGCAGGGTATAATGTAAGCTCAAGACAGGAGGTAGCATGGAGCAACATTTTAAACCCAACTGTTTTGCAGGTCTTACTGTGCTAGAGAATTTCTGTATAAAAGGAGGAAAGGTTGACAACCAAGTGTTCAGGGCATTTAGGACTGTGCAAGAGGAAGCCCTGGAAAATAGACTGCTACCATGAGAAAAAAAGGGAAGCAAGTGGAGGTGGTAGTTGAGTTCCATAATGTAGCCAAAGCTGGCCACTGCTCGATCCAGCTGCTTCCAACACTGCCAGAGCTTCACCAAATTTCCAAGGGTGTAAACATTCTCATCAACAAATTGAATTCTACCTGCTCTGTCCTAAAAGCATCCATCACATGCAGCCCAAGGAGAGGACCTTACATTCAGGGCTTCAGACTACTCTAGAAAGCCCGTATGGCACAGAAATATGCCTGTTACAAGAACTTTGTGTGACAGGATCTCTGTGTCCATCCAGACAAGCAGAGAATGCAGAAGAACTCTTCCACTGTGAGGTTCAAAGTTCTCTAGTTGGGTTAGATCCAGAAGCAGCTCAGAAGAGCATTTCCTCTTGTCCTGGCTTTGAATACAGAGCTGCACAGGTGAGGTACCAGCTCCATTTGTAGGTGAAATAATCCTGCAGCTTTTTCTCTGTTCATGGATTTAATGGATTCTCTTTCATGGATTTCAAGGGAATTCTAAATGGCAGAGGCAAACTTGGGATCTCACATGAAAAAGACTTTCTCCTGTCTTAGGGAGAGCTATCCCCTCACTTTCCCTCCAGCTCCAGCCATGTATGTTCCTAGCAGGTGCCTTATTTTATTTTTAATCTCCATTCTGCATGGAGGAAGCCTTTGCTTGCTGCAAACATCCGGGAATCGGAGCCTAAGCACATCCTAGAAGGATTTCCTGTTTGGGACTTTGGAGCCAGACTTCAGCCTGCCCAAGCAGAAGCCTCTGAGTGGTGAGCTCAGTCCTGCCGTGCTATGGGCCAGGTGACTCCTGTCTGCTTTGGGAGCAAGTTGCCTTCTAGCAGGAAGGTGCCAAACTGCCCAACCACTTCTCACCTGCTAGGGATGAGGATAGGAACATGCAAAGTCCAGTCTGGGTAGGGATGTACTTGACTCTGGGTTCAGGGTCAGTGTGGTGGCAGAACAGCATCATGAGGGGTGGTATCGTGGCATCCCACCGTGTTTGCCTGCAGCTCTTGGAGCATGCAGTGTGTTTTCTGTGCTCATCTCAGCTGAGCTTGGGCTACCATGGGTTCCAGTTTGCCGTATTTTATCACCTCCTACATTATTTCAATTCTGGGAGTTCACCAAAGCACTGATTAAATACTACTACCAGTAATGGTCTGCCCTGAGTAGGTGAATAGTGTATTTCTGCTTTTGCTTCTGTGTTGTAGTTGCTCTCACAAAGCACAGCTCAACTTAACCTCTTTCTACCAGTCCACATATACACGTCAGAATGACTGTGCAAGGCCTCTCCGAATGTCCAAGCACATGATATAGATCTGTTCTCCCCTCTCTTGCAAAGTTGCTCCCAGAATATCTAGTAAACTAAAATCTACTAGGAGACCAAAAGGAATCCATTAATTTCCGTCTCTGAGTAGAGGGAGCACTTGAGAACCAATTGCAAGTCTGAGAGGAGGGTTGTTTGATGATCTGGGCTAATGCCATGGGGCTGAGGAATAAAAAACTCATTGGTACTGAAGGAAGGACTGAAGGCAATGACCTAGGAAAATGCAGATTGCTTTCAGTAGTATAAAGGATTCAAGGCAGATTTTAAAGGGAAATGATAATTTGAAAACATGGCAATAATGTGATAGGCCCTGTGCTCTTCTACATCTACATAAATTACATGGATGCAGGAATGGAAGGGATACTAAGCAAGTTTGCTGTTGATACAAAACTGGGAGGAGCTGTTGACTCCCTCGAAGGCGGGGAGGCCTTGCAGAGAGACCTGGACAAATTAGAAGACGAGACAATCACCAACCAGATGAAGTTCAACAAGGGAAAGTGCCAGGTTCTGCACCTGGGATGGGGCATCCTGGATGTACATACAGACTGGGGAATGAGATACAGGAAAGCGGAGCCATGGAAGGAGACCTGGGGGTCCTGGTCAGTGAAAAGTTGAATATGAGTCAGCAGTGCCCTGGCAGCCTGGAGGGCCAACCACGTCCTGGGGGCATCAGGCACAGCATGGCTGGCCAGGCCAGGGAGGGGATTGTTCCACTCTGCTCTGCACTGGGGCGGCCTCACCTTGAATATTGTGTGCAGTTTTGGTCACTGCAATATAAGAAAGATATTAAACTATTAGAAACCATCCAAAGGAGGGCAAAAGATGGTGAAGGGCCTTGAGGGGAAGCTATGTGAGGAGCAGCTGAGGGCACTTTGTCTGTTCAGCTGGAGAAGAGACCTCAAAGCTGTCTACAACTTCCTCATGAGGGGAGGAGGAGGGGCAGATACTGATCTCTGTGGTGACCAGTGACAGGACCCGAGGGAATGGCCTGAAGTTGTGTCAGGGGAGTCTTAGGTTGGTATTAGGAAAAGGTCCTCCAGCCAGACGGTGGTTGGGCACTGGAACCCAGGGCAGTGGTCACAGCACCAAGCCTAACAGAGGCTTCGAGGAGCATTTGGATAATACTCTCAGGCACATGGTGTGACTCTTCGTGATGGTGCTTTGCAAGCCCAGCAGTTGGTCTTGATGATCCTTATGGATGCCTTCCAACTCAGCATATTCTGTGATTCTGTGATTTTGCCAAATTATGCCAGAATAGCACATTAGACACCTTGATAAGTGGCTTTTTTGGGGCCAGGATCAACCTTTTGGTTGATCAGACTGTCTGAACTGCAGTGCTACAGTAACACATGAGAAATTATTTATTCAACTGAAGAAAATAGATATTAATATGAAAACTGTAAGACGTTGAGAACTGGCAAAAAAACCCAAACAAGAACAGTAAATTAGGAGTTTGATGCTTCAGGAAATGCACAGTCTTTCCAAGATCAGTTTTAGAGCTCATCTATTTCAATTTTTTTCAGTAAAGATCTCAGAAGAAAAAAAAAACCACATGGATAAGGTAGCTCAGTGACACAAAGTCAAGAGGCATTGTGAGTATAGAGGGTGACTGGAACATCATAAAAGCAAAAAGCTATTATTAAGGAGTAGCATAACAGAAATCGAATGAAATTCATCATTTCATAGTAGACAGTCCTGTGATTAACAGGGATGTCCAGAATTGCACAATCCAACCTCTTATGTGAAGACAATCAACAATACCAGATCAGATAGGCCTTGGAAACTTGCAAGGGGATGAAATTCACTACTCTGTGAGTAGCTTTTTCCAGTGCTACACTACTCTCCTGGTGAAAAAACTTTCCCTAATCTTCACTCTGAATCTCTCAAGGTGTAAGTGTGTTCATTGTTATTGTGCTATTGTCTGCATTTGGTTCCATCATCTTTGTAATCTGTCCTCCAGGTAGCAGCAGGATGCGGTTAAACAGCCCTATTGCTTGAGCATCACCAGACCAAGAGAGCCCAGCTTCTTCAGTGTCTTCTTATAAATTGATCAGATGTGCCAGACCACTACCTGTCTCCTAGAGTTTTTCAATATCCCTCATGAACAGGAAGAGACAAAAATCTACAGAGGATTCCAGGTGTGGCTTCACTATATCCCAGTTCAAGGGGGATGATTATTTCCCTTGATCTGTTGCTGACCATTCTCCTGTTGCAGTGCAGGAAGTTGTTTGCCTGATTTTCAATGAGAGCATCCTATTGACTCTTCATTCCATGCTCGCCCCTATCCTCATGTTCCTTTCAGCAGGACTGCGACTTAGCCAGATGGTTCCCAACCTGTAGCAATTTTGGGGTTATTCTGACTCAGATGCAGAACTTGGTACTTGTCCTTATTGAACTTCACAAGGTTTCTGCTAATTCCTTTCTGTGAGTTTCTAGAGACCTCTTTGGACTAAAGTGCAACATATCAGTGACCCCTCCTAGTGCCATCTTCAGACTTGTACTCCATGTCATCACAGAGTATCAACAAAGACACTGAACAATACTGGCTCCCAAATCAATGCTTGGTATATTTTGTTGGCTGCTAGGCACCAACCCTGTATTGAGTCATTGATCACTACCCTTACAGCCCAGAGGTGCAACCAGTCTTCAGTCCACCTAATGCTCCATTCACTCAGACCGTATGTCCTCAGGCTATAAACTAAAATTCTGTGGGAGCAGCTATCAAGGCTGTCAAAGCACTTTGCACCTACTGCTTTCCCCTCATCCACACAGCCAGTCATTTTGTCCGAGGAGTTAACTGGGCTGCTCAGGCATGATTTCTGCTTGCTAAATCTATGCTGACTATTCCTGATTGCCTCCTTGTTCTCCATATGGTCAGAAATGGATTCCGAGACAATGTGGTCCATGAGTTTTCCAGGTATGGTGATGACCTTGACAAACTGGTGGCTCTCTGAGTTCCTTATTCCCTTTCCCAAAGATGAGTGTAATGTTTGAATAATAGAATCATAGCATGGGATGGGTTGGATGGAACCTTTAAGGATCACCTACTCCAACTCCCCTGCAATGAGCAGGGACATCTTCTACCGGATCAGGTGACTCAGAGCCCCGTCCAACCTGATGTTGAGTGTTTCCCCACCCTCACCATAAACATTTCTTCCTTATACCTAGTCTGAATCTACTGTGGTTTTTTTAAACCATCACCCCTTGTCCTGTCATTACAGGCTCTGCTAAAAAGTCTGTTCCCATCTTTGTCATAATCCCCATATAAGTTCTGGAAAGGGCTCTAAGATATCCCCATAGCCCACCCTCTCCAGGCTGGACAATCCCAATTCTTTCAGTGTGTCCTCACAGGAGAGGTGCTCCAGATCTCTAATAATTTTTCGGGCTCTTCTCTGGATCAATACAACAGGTCTGTGTCTTTCCTGTACTGAGGACTCCAGAGCTGGGAGCAGTGCTCCAGGTGAGGTCTTCCCAGAGTGGAACAGAGGGGAAGAATTATTGTCCTGGTCCCGCTGGCCACACTATTGCTGACAGAAGCCAGGTGCCCTTGGCCTTCTTGTCCACCCAGGCACATGGTGTCTCATGTTCAGCCACTGTCAACCAGCACCCCCAGGTCCTTTTCCAGCTTTCCAGCCACTCTGTTCCCAGCCTGGAGTGCTGCCCGGGGTTGTGGTGATCCAAGTCCAGGATCTAGCACTTGGCTTGTTGAACGTCATACATCAGCTGATCAGCCCATCAATCCAGCCTGTCCAGATCTCTCTGCAGAGCCTTCCTATGCTCCAACAGATCAACGATCCTGCCCAACATGGCTGAACACATCAGCCTTCTCCTCATCCCTTGTTACCAGTTTGCCAGTCATGTCTATCGGCAGGGTACACTGTCTTTGACATTTCTTTTCTGGCTGACATACCTGTAGAAACTCTTTTTGTTATTCTTTGCATTTCTCTCCAAGGTCAACTCCAGTTGTGTCTTGGCCTTCCTCACAATTTCCCTACACAGCTGGGCAAGGTCCCTATACTCCTCTTGGGATACCTGTTGTGTTTCCACTGTCTGTGCGTTTCCATCTTGCTCTTTAGTTTGACCAGCAGGTCCTGACTCAGCCATGCCAGTCTCTCACCTTCCTTGCCTGATTTCTTACACATGAGGATTGAGCGCTGTTGTACTCTACACAAAATGTCATGAAAGGTCTGTCAGAGAAATAAGAGATGTGATAGCTAAGTCAAGGCTGAAGTTGTTCAAACTGGAACAGGCACAGGATTGTAAGGACCATCTGACCATCTCAGAGCACACTGAGCCATGGCCTTTAGTAGATGATCTTAGCAACAGACCCTAGTCAACAGCAGTTTCTCCACTAAGAAATCAAAGAAGGTCCAGCAGTGGTTATTGGCCTAGAGGCTGCGTGGCTCCAACAGACAGAGACACTGACGAGACCTGTCTTAGAGCAGGGAAAATCTGCCTCAGTGGCCAAGCCAAGCTGAGGAGCCAGTTGCTGGTGGAGATGCCTGGACGGTCATCAGAGTCTCGTTTTTTTCCCTGGCATGGACTGGTGGAGCCCCAGCCGCTTGTAGCACAGGCACATTGGGTGAGCATCTTCCAGTCTGGACCTTAGGAGCCCTGATGTGAGTCAAGGTGTTGGCAGGTCACAGGTATTGAGCTCTGGGTTATGTGCTGAAGAAGCAACTGCGGTAGAGAGGAAAGAATGGCCTGCGATCATGTCCCCACATGCCCCCGGAGTCGCCCACAGCCTCATTTCATTCCCTGCCCAGCCCTCTCCCTGCCCGGTCCCGTCCCACTCCTGCTTCTGCCAACCCCTTCTCCTTTTCTCGGGCTCCCGGCGCCCACCGCTTCCTTCCATCTTTCTGTACCCTGGGTCCAACCCTTTCTCCCTCTCCGTGCCGATCCTGCTCCCCGACCCCTTGGTGCCCGGCCATACCGGCGCACCGCCCGCACCCCCGCCCGCCCGGGGCCGCTTCGAGGCCGCGCTCCGCCGGCGCGCTCCGGTGCAGGGCGGGGAGGGGGGCGGCGGAGGGAGCGGGGGGCTGAGGGCGGCGCTGGGGCGGGGTTCAGCAGGAGCCTTCGCGCCGAGCCAGCGCCGAGCCAACGCCGACCG
>VWZT01003407.1:274-47902 GCA_013397055.1 Pachycephala philippinensis | reverse complement strand
CGCCGCCGGCACGGGACGCGCACTGTAAGTCCCAGCGCCGGGGACTGGCCCTAGCTCGCCCCCCGCCCGTTGCCCCGCGCGGTGGCATCGTCGCACGGTGGGACCGGACCGGGACCGGGACCAGGCGCTTTGTTCTGCCTCCGCCGTGGAGACAATGGAGCTGGGGGGGGCGGGGGGAACGGGGAGACGCGCCCGAGGCGGCGCAACACCGCGGACCCGTGGCCGGACCGGGCTCGGTGGCGGCTGCCGGGCGGGACGGGACGGGACGGGACGGGACGGGACGGGACTGGGTGCTCACGGTGCCGCTGCAGGGCAGACCCGCCGAGGGGAGGGCGCTCAGCGGAACCGTGGAGGCGCCGGGCGGGGGCTGCGGGCTCAGGCGGAGCGGGGAGCGGGGCTGGCAGAACGCCGGCACCGAGGCCGCCCGGTGCGGGACGTCCGGGAGCGCCAGGGACGGGGACAGGGAGCGGCAGCGGACGATGGGCCCGGCGGCTGGGGAGCCCCGGCAGCCCGGAGGTCCGGGGGAGAGCGAGCCCCCACAGCCGGGGGGCTCCAGTGTACAGGGAGAAGGCGAGGCCCCGCAGCGCCTTGGCGATGGGCACAGTCTGGCAGGGGCCGATGCAGCGCGGGGATGTCCCGAGACTGGGACTGTGGGAATTGGCTCCAGCGCGAAAAAAATTCATTAGACTTTCCTTTGTGGGGGATGCGTTCTGAGAGACACGAGAGGCCGCGGGGAGTCCCAGTGTGGCACAAAAATGGGATTGACAAGGATGCAGTGGGGCTTAACTGCATCCGCAGGAAAGGACTGCCACCGCCACTCCGACTGTTCGGAGCCCAAGTCAGAGGGTCATGAGGCCGTGTGGCCGGGCTGGGAGCGAGCAGAAGGGTGCCGGTCCTGAAGGCCAGGTGGGAGATGGAAGATGGTAGGAGAGCCAGGAGGCACGGAAGTGGCTGTAGGTAGTGGTAGGCTGAGTAGAGGCTGGCAGCGAGTTGTTAGCCCAAGGCTGCACTGCAAGCAAGTCACGGCTGTGCATGGTTCCGAGGGCAGATCATCTGAAACTAGAGAGAGAGAATCTGTGTGAATGTACAGGAGGAAAGCGTATTCCAGGTCAGTGACTGGTGCTCAGCAAAGATTAAACGGGCTTCCTTTTCTGGACTGGAGTCTCAAAAAGCATCATTACATGAGTCATGGCCTCTCATGTCAGACCTAGTGTATGGCATCAGCAGCATCTGCAGCTTTCATGGAGCCTTTGCACAGCAAGCACTTTGACATCTGTTTGTGGCATGCACAGTGGGTGCCGTCTTTCCAGCTCCTCTGCTGGGGCTGCTGTAAGCCCACTTCGCCTCTCTCGTGGCTGACACAAGGCACAAGCTGCCACTGGCAGGCAGGCAAGGGTGCACACAGTGGTCCCAACGTAATTCCATATCCTTTTTCTTTCGAGATGTCACATATCTGCTAAGTGTAGGCTGGGCTCCCCTGGTGCCCCAGCCTGTCAGCCCTAGGCTTAGATGGATGTTGCAGCTCGCTCCATTTTAGCTGCCCTTCCTGTCAACCTCCTCACCATGGCTCTGGACCTCAGAGACCTAGGTGAAGAGATTCTCATCCTGGCAGTTTTCTTCATGTGAAGAGATTCTCATCCTGGCAGTTTTCTTCAGAGACTCCTGCTGCCGTTCTTCACAAGGGATCTCGGTGCCCGGTGGTGGGAGGGACAGAAAGGGAGCGGGGCACTCTGGCTCACATTACATGGATCGGCCAAGCCAGCCCCTGCACTGAGCTCTCTGCTAACTGAAAGCAGCTGTTCAGATTTTGTGACTCTGCATCCACTGAGGTCACTGCTGTTTCCCTCTGACCCAAGCCTGCAGACCTCATTGTAACAGGGGACTGCTGGTACCAAGGATGGCTTCGGCCCACCTCCGACTGGTGCAGTCTAGTAGCCGTTCAGTTGCACCTCTTGCTGAAAGACAGGCTTGCTGTGAAACTACTCAATTGCATCCAGGGAGGATAGAAATGAAGAAGTTTATACAGGCTTTCATTACCAGTTTTCCAGCCCAGGGACCCTAACTTTTGTTCCCTGGTTGTGCTAGTACTCTCAACTGCTCTTCACACTCCCCAGATTCGCTTTTCAAGTTTCTCTCCTCCCCGACACCAGCCCACAAAGCCTCGCTGGCTTCTCAAGAGCAACATTACTAATTGAACCAGGTGGGCTTTTCCCCATGTCTGTCCCCTGATCTCTTCCAGACAGTACCCAAGGACTGTTAGCTTCATCCTGTCCTTAGTCACTGAGGTTGCCCCTGGGAATCTTGGCCCTCTACCTGCTTTACACTTTTTTTTTATGTCTAAGCTACTGCCAAGGCTTAAACCCTCTGCCCTGTCCCTTCCCTGACCTGAGCAGCTGGAGCACGATTGGAATGGTGCAGTCTCATCACAGAAGCTACCTTGGACCCCATTCCCCCAGCACTGCATGTTCTGGGGGTAGGCAGTTACGCCTCCATCTAGGGAATTAGAACTAGCTCCTACAGAGAGACAGACCTGTCTAGGACCACTGAGTTAGTGCAGATTCCCAAATTACAGCCCACAAAAGTATCTTCTTTTGACTTTTGGTCCTAGGACATTGTGAGGGTTCTCACTTGCTGGGTGCAAGGAGAGCATGTGCGTTTACCTCAGAATGTGTGGGTAGGGCTCAGACTGGATGCCCACTGAAGTAAACACTTCTTTATGAGCAGAAAATACTTTTGTATGATTTTGTTTCTGTCGCTAATCCAAGATTTCCACCGGAAAAAAAAAATCTAGACAGCTGATCCGAGGTGGGAAAGGGGACCCAAGAATACCATCCTATGTCCCCTGGAAAGGGTTAACACTGTCGTGGGATTCTTTCATCAAGGGCTGACATTCTTAGTCCCCAAACTAGGCACTGCCAGCCGCCTCCATCCCCCAAGACAGGGAGGTTCTTGCTCCTGCATCTGACATGAGCGGCTCCTGAGTGTGGTTATGGGACCAGCAGCAAATGCTTTCAAGAGAGTCCAAGTGTGAGCTCATGCTGCCGCCATCCCTGCAGACCATGAAGCCTCGTTCGCTGGGGCTGAGCGAGTGCTGGGTTTGGTGTTCTTCAGCAGCTCCTTGGCCGCTGGGTTATTCTGGCTGTTATCAGGAGGGGTGGGCAGTGCAGGGGCCTGGCAGCCTGTGGGCACAGGGAGTGTGTCCGGCATGTCTGCCGTGTCCGGCTGCAGTGCTGCAGGAGCTGTGGCTGGCTGTGAGTCCCTCCCCCACTGCTGCAATGAAATGCAGTTACGGGGGAAAGGGAGGGAAGGAGCCGGAGCCAGCAAGGAGCAGTGAGAAGGAGACAAAGGAGGGGAGTGAGCAGCAGAGGGTGTGGGACGGAGCAGCTGGCAGCTCAGAGGGAGTCGCTGCGTTCCTACTGCACTGCCACCACCCTCCATGGTACCAGCTTGGGGCACCCACAGATCTCCGTGCCAGCCCAAACAATGAGCATGGTCTGATTTTATCCTGGGCATTCCCAGCTGTGGGCACATCCGTTGCAAAACATCCTTTTTGATTTATTGTTCACTGGATGGAAGCCCACTCCAGTTCTGTGCTCCCTCCCAGGGACACCAGATTTGCACTTCATGGGTTTTTGGCACCTATATCCCTGTGGTCCTGAAATGCGCACTGCTGGGGAGAGAGGGGGGTGGGGGCTAGGGTCTCAACCAGTCACTTTCTGAGCTATCTCATAATTTGAGACCAGTTCTTTTCAGGGTGGAGAGGTGCAAGGCTGCTGTTTGCCCAAAAACCTCTGTCCTCTTGCAGACAGGCTCTGAACCTCACAGGAAGCATTCAGCTGTTAAAGACACAGGAGCATGCTGCTCTGAGGCAGCTGGTGCCAGTGTTGCCAGGCAGGCAGTGGTTGGAAAGAGCACTTGAGGATGTAGGAAGCACCTATGTGACAGGGTACTAGCTGGTCACCTCGGTGCACTGTCAGGTGTGACCTGCTGGGCTTACTCCAGGTGCTGTCCCAGGCCTTTGTTGTGGGCGGTCTCTGACATTGTCACATTCTCTTCTTGTGAGGGACAGGCGATACCATACATAGTGATCAGGCAGCAGGCACCTGGCAGGCCTTCCCTCTCCAGGCTTTTTTTTGTTCTTCCTTTGCTCCCTCTTAACCAGTATCCTCTGGTCTGCGTTCCAGGCGGGATTAAAGCGAACTCTGCAAAGGAGATCAAGCCACCCTCTGCTCTGCTGGTTGCCAGCCATGGAGCAAATGAAGAGGTCAACAATGCTTCTGCTGGAGCTGCTTATTCTTGGGGGCCTGAGAGCAGGGATGGGCTCTGCTGTCCTGGGCACCCTGGATCTACAAATAGATGAGGAGCAGCCAGCTGGCACCATCATTGGGGACATCAGTGCTGGCCTACCCCCTGAAACTAGTGCCTACATGTATTTCATCTCAGCACAGGAGGGCAGCGGCGTCTCCACTGACTTGGGGATAGATGAGAATACTGGGATCATCAAAACAGCTCGTGTCCTGGACCGGGAGACTCGGGACCGCTACAGCTTCATTGCTGTCACCCCAGAGGGCATCACGGTAGAAGTGAACATCCAAGTGAATGACATCAATGACCATGCCCCAGCCTTTCCCAAACAGCACAGCACCTTTCAGATCCCAGAGCACACACCCATTGGCAGCAGGTTTCCCTTGGACCCAGCCTTTGATGCTGACAGTGGCCTCCTGAACACACAAGGCTATATGATTAAGGGAGGGAACGTGGGACAGGCCTTCCGCCTGGAAACGCGTCGAGGACCCAATGGGGTCCTGTATTTGGACCTGGTGGTCAGCAACGTTCTGGATCGAGAGAACCGTTCATCATACTCACTGCTGTTGGAAGCCTACGATGGTGGTTCTCCTCCCCGGAGCACCCAGATGACACTGGATGTGTCCATTCAGGACATCAACGACAATGCTCCCAGCTTCAACCAGAGCCGCTATCATACACTCATTTCAGAGAATCTGAAACCTGGCAGCAGCATCCTGCAGGTCTTTGCCTCTGACGCAGACGAAGGTGATAATGGGGATGTGATTTATGAGATCAACCGACGGCAGAGCGATCCTGACCAGTACTTCACCATTGACGCCCGGACTGGGGTCATCAAGCTCAACAAGGGTCTGGACTATGAAGTGAGGAAGGTGCATGAGCTGGTGGTTCAGGCAAGGGATAAGGCTGTCCATCCTGAGGTCACCACAGCCTTTGTCACTATCCATGTGCGTGACTACAATGACAACCAGCCCACCATGACTATCATCTTTCTGAGTGAGGATGGCTCCCCACAGATCTCGGAGGGAGCCCAGCCCGGACAGTATGTGGCACGCATTTCTGTTTCCGATCCAGACTATGGAGAGTACTCCAATGTCAATGTCACACTGGAGGGAGGAGATGGCAAGTTTGCCCTCACTACCAAGGACAACATCATCTATCTGATCTGTGTGGACCAACTTCTGGATCGGGAAGAAAGAGACTCCTATGATCTGCGGGTGACAGCTACTGACTCAGGAACACCCCCGCTCCGGGCAGAATCAGCCTTTGTGCTGCAGGTGATGGATGTTAATGACAATCCCCCGCTCTTTGACCAGCAGGAGTACAAGCAGAGCATCCCTGAGGTGGTGTACCCAGGCAGCTTTGTCCTGCAGGTGACAGCTCGTGACAAGGACCAGGGTCCCAATGGGGAGGTGCGGTACAGCATCCTGCATGGCCGTGACACCCACTCCAGCTGGTTTACCATTGACCCTGCCACTGGCATCATCACCACTGCTGCCCCACTGGATTATGAGAAGGACCCTCAGCCTCAGCTCACTGTGCTGGCCACAGACCGAGGAACCCCTGCCCTCTCTTCCTCAGCTGTGGTGCACGTGGCCTTGCAGGATGTCAACGACAATGAGCCAGTGTTCAGGAGTAACTTCTACAATGTGTCCCTGAAGGAGAACACCCCTGTTGGGACCTGCTTCTTGCAGGTAGGTACAAATATTGAGGCCTGAACTTGGGCGGGGCATGGCCAGGGCTGTAAGCAGCTTGGGGTGGGAGACCTGCCACTGCAGGGTGTTTGGTGCAGGTGTCATGGCTTTGATGGGCAGTGTTTGCAGCAGGAATGCTGGAGCGGAGATCCCTGCACTTGGTGTGAGTCCGGAACGGGGCCAAGTCATGTACATCCTCTCTGTGTGCAAGTAGTGAGCAATGCCACTGACATCGGCCACGGTGCAAGGCTGCCCATTGTGCAGAGCATGGTGTGGGCCTCTCTTGAGGTGGGTCCTGCTGTGCCAGGCCTTGCCTGCATCAGTGTGGAGCTGCTTTGCAGCCAGGACACTCAAAACGGAGCTCAGGAACGTGATACTGCCTCTGGGAAGCTGCCTGTAGCCAGGCTTTGAACTTCCCTCTCCCCCTGTGAGGTCATTAGCCCAAGTTCATCAGTATTGGTAAGGCTGGTTGTGAGCATTAGCATTAATTATGCTAATAAGTTAATGAGCTGAGACACGTGCTGTTGCACCAGCCTTTATGTGGCAAGAGGTCACAGCTGGAGCGAGAGGGCTGCTGGGCCTCCAAAAGCTCTATAACCCCATGACGAGCTAGCGATGCTGTTTGGATTCCTGGTGTTCTGTGTTCCCTGTGTTTGGTGTTTCTGTTGCAGCTCAGGCCCTGGAGCCCTGGTTCCTGGGGACAGGTGATGCTACCTGCCTGAGTCAGGATGAGGGGGGGGTGCAGTGAGGCACTGAGAACCATTGCAGCGTCCAGGCTGTCCATCGGGACAAGCACCAGTGGCATTGGGGGCACTTCTTTGCTGGAGGTGTGGGACACAAGGATGTCTGGCTGGGATCATAAGAAGCTCTGGTGCCAGGTTGGCAAGAGGTGCCCAAGGGGCCAGGAAGAGCAGGAATTCTGGGGTCCATAAGACAAGGCCAGAGGAGGTCCTGTGACCAGGAAAACGGGTCTCTAGGTCACCCAGGAAGAAAATTTGGAGCTGGCAAGAAAGATATACAAAAAAATACATGGCTTATGGGTGCCCTGTGGGTACACTGCAGGGGCATGGGGGGTGTGAGTGTGGGCTAGGGAGGGTGGGCTGTGGAGAGTGTGTGTGTGCGTGCATGCAGGTGACTGACGGTGTGGGGTGGGAGTGCTGGAGAGGGGCTTGTTGGGGAGTGAGCGCAGGGAATGGGGTAGGAGTGTGGCAGGAAGGAGGAGCTAGGTGGGAGCAAGGGCTGGGTGTGGAATAGAGAAGGCATGTGGGGCAGGGGCAAGTGTAGGATGGCATAGATCAGGGGGCTTGGGGACGGGTCAAGGTAGGATTAGGGGGAAGTCTGGGCAGAAGAAGTGAGTGGGAGATGAGGAGGAAAATGTAGGTCAGGGGAGATTTGGATTTGGTGTATGCAGGGCAACACTACACACTGTCCCAGTCTCTGGTGGGTGGGGATGGGGACAGAGGTGGGGAAGGGGTCAGGGGTGGGTTCAGGGACAGGGTCAGAGCAGAGATGCTGTGTGTCTTTGTATGAGCGTGGCAGCCCCAGGCATGTGCAGGGGCGTCTGGGCTGCACAGCCCCTGAAGGGAGGCCCCCCTCTTTCCTTGTCCGTGCCTTCCTGCTCAGTGCTGCTTGCCGTGTGGGAAGGCGTTCTGGAAATGCAATCGGAGATGGCGGCTGGGCTCCTGACTGCGAGCGCGAGGCCAGGCTGGAGGGAGAGCGCGCCCTGCAGAGGAGCTGGGGCGCGTGGGGCTGTGGGGCACACCCACAAGAGGGTCCCGTGCGTGGCTGCCTGGCTCTGGCAGGGGCCAGCCTGGCTCGGCGCTGTGCAGGGGACAGGGCTGGCCTGGCGGCTGGTAGTGACCAAGGCTTGGCTATATTTCGATGGTCTTGGCTTAGTCCTTGTGTTTCGTTTGGAAACAGCGCGTCTGGGCTGAGTGCAGGTAACTCCCGCGCGGCCTCGGCACAAAGCAAACAGCTCACACAGCTGCTGCTGCTTCCTCTGAGCCGGGAAATGTGAGAGGATGGGAAAGGAGGCTGGCCAGGCCGATGGCTTGATCGAGGACGCAGCAGGAGCCAGCCAAGTCTGGGAGCTGGGCAGAGCCAGGTCAGGGAGCTCTGGGCTTGAAGCACAGCTGCCTGGCATGACCACCCCTGTTGCCTCAAACAGGAAGGCTTCAGAGGTGCTGCCAAGGCTCACGGTGGCCAGTGCCCAGCACCGTTCCCCACAAAGCTGCCCGTGTCGGGTGTGCTGCCCCCACAGCCCTTTTGTGCCATTGCTCCTGCTTGGCTCCATCTCTCTATGGCTTCCAGGCATTAGGGCTCACCCTGCCTCAGGACGGTAAAGCATCTCTGTCAAGGTCTGGGTTTTGTCCAGACCCACACAGTGGTGGTGAGAACTCAGGTCATGGGCAGGCTCTGCCAGATGATGTACAGGACACAGGACAGTCACCGAGGTCAGCACAGAACTCAGTGGGTTCGCTTCTCTGTCGGTCTGCCACATTTTTAAGCAGAAAACCCTGGGAGGACCAGGTCTGTTTTCAGACAGTGATGTCTGCTCTCCCTCGGCAGGACAGAAAGGTGGGGAAGGAAGGAGTCCCTGTGAGTGAGCAAGAGAGACCTGAAGAATCGCTACAGGTCTCCTGCTCCCTTGCAGACTCCATTCTGTCTGCCGGGTCAGTCTTTGTGTCTGGGTGCGAACAGGGATGAACAGGCATGAGCAGAGCAGGTTGCTGGCCTGAGCTTCTGAGAAAGGAAAAGGAACTCATAACATCTTCTCTGTTTATTACTTGTGTTTACTGTGGGCCAGGTGCCACAGTAGTGGACTGAGCATGAAGCAAAGGAAATAGCAAACTTACTGTTCAAATCTGAGATGAGAAAGAAACACCGACGGAGAAAGAGCCCAGGGTACCAGTGAACACGAGACCAGCAGAAAATGGAGCAGAAGGCAATCACCAGCTGCCTTGCTCCTCTCTGCCGCCATGAGCTGATGATGCAGAAGCTTTAGGGCACCGGACCACATTCCAATGCTGTGGTCCGTGATGAGAAGCACTGCTCTGGTATAAATTCACCCTGCTGGTTTAAATTTGTTTTAAACATTTGATTGAGTACCAGCACACTGCATGCATGGTCAGATAGTGTTTTTCTGGGACTTTCTGACTTTTCATGCTAAATCAAGTATTGTCTCTCTGTCAGAGAGAGCTGTGAACCCCATGTGGTGAGCATGGGCTGATTGGACAGCAACCTGAATGACACGGAATGGTGGATTATTGATTCTTGCGTAGATCCAATATTGATGATTTTGGAACCAGGGTTTACATACTCCCTTTGCACCCATACACACAAATATTGGGGAACATCAGAAATTAAAAGCTGACCAGCAATGCACCTAATGTTGAGTCTCTGCGGTTTTGAGGATGAGTCTGATGAGTTTTTGGTTCTGATTTGTGATTCCAAGGGACATTCGTGGGCAGTGCTGCATGCATAGCACTGGGACAACCCCATGGGCTGTGCCCCAGGGAGGAAGATCTGGATGAAGAGCTGTAGGCTACAGCAGGCCGCATACACTATATTACCAAAAGAGGGTCTGGAGGGCTAATCCTGATGCCTTGGTTGTGCTGCCAGAGGGGCAGCTGTGAGGGGACATGGAGCATAGCCATGCATGGACACTGGAGCAGCACAAGGACTAATGCTCACCAAGGGCAGTCAAGGAAAGTGGTAGGAGGAAGGGGGGCATTGCTGCCTGCATTTGTGTTCTTAGGGCAAGGGATTTAGCATCAACCTATTTTCAGACCTTTGCACAACACAGAACAGGCCTCCCCCTCCTTAGAAACCAGAAGACAAGCTTTCCAAAGCGAGATGGGGAGACGCCTGTGAGCATGCTGGGGAGCAGAACAAGACGAGGGAGAGCATCACAGTCCTGAGAAGCAGGCTGCCGTGTGGAAGGATGTGGGGGTACACAGGAGTGTGGTCATGGGGGAGATGCTGGTACATGGGGAGGTTGTGGGGGGAGGTGAGTGCTGTTGTTACCGCCAGAAGAGCTGCATTTGTTCCAAATTCCTGTGAAAGTTATTTCCTTGCGCTGCCAGCAGCCTCCTCCTGGGCTTGGCACAGCAGCCAGCGCCATGATTAATTCAAGTAGCATTTCCCCTGGAGCTGCAGCAGCTTTTCCACTGCAGCTGAGAGGCCCCAGCCCCTCGCGCTCCTCTCCCCCCATCCTCTGCTCCTCCTCCCAACCCCCTCGAACAGCTCCCTCCTTCCTCCATGCAATCCCCAGCCCCCTCACAGCTGCCCCTTTTCCCTTACCTCTGCTTCATCTCTAGGCCCCTCAGAACTCCTCTTTCTACCACTGCCCTTGCTCACACAGCTCCCTCCTCCATGTCCACCCACAGCCCCACCCATGCATGCTGCCCTCCAAAGGGCCAGTCCTCCTGCCCCCCTCCTATGGCCCCAGTCACCAGCATGCCCCCCTGCCCAGTTTCTGCTCCCTCTTGTTCACTCCACACCCCTTGGGCAGTGCCAGCTGCAGTTGTCTTCTCCACTGGGACCCTCGCCACTGTGACCCAGGGCAGCTCTCCCCCACCTGCACAGCCCTTGGGACATGCCAGCCTCTCCCTGCTCCCTGTGGAATCCCAGAATGGTTTAGGTGGGAAGGGACCTTAAAGATCATCCAGTTCCAACCCCCTGCCATGGGCAGGGACACCTTCCACTAGCCCAGGTTGCTCCAAGCCCCATCCTACCTGGCCTTGGACACTTTCAGGGATGGAGCAGCCACAGCTGCTCTGGGCACCCTGTGCCAGGGCCTCGCCACCCTCACAGGGACGAGCTTCTTCCCAATATCCCATCTATCCCTTCCCTCTGGCAGTGGGAACCCATTCCCTGTTTCCTGTCACTCCGGGCCCTTGTCCCAAGTCCCTCTCCAGCTCTCTTGGAGCCCCTTTTAGGTACTGGAAGGGGCTCTAACGTTTCCCTGGAGCCTTTTCTTCTCGAGGTTGAACACCCCCATCTCTCCCAGCCTGGCTCCAGAGCAGCTCCATGTCCTCCTGATATTGGGGACCCCATCCCTGCCTTGCTCCATAGGCTCACCCTGCCTGGCATGCTCAATCTTGTGCTGACCCCAGCCCAATCTCTCCTGCACATCTTGCTGATCTGTGTCCCATCTTGCTGCATAGACCTTCTCTGAGCACTCCCTGCCTGAGCTCCGCATGGCTGAAACCTAGCCCCACACCCTGGTTTGGGGTCATTCTGGCTTCAGTGCCCCCCAGGGCCCTGCCATTTCTGCCCTGTGCTGTGGCTGCACCATTCAAGCTCCCCACCTTGAGCACTCTTCCATGCATAGCCCAGCTTCCCAGCCCTGCTCTGCTCCAGGATTCTCTGCCCCTTTCTGCTTCCCAGCTTCCAAGTCCCGTTCAGCTCCTGCACCTTCCACTGGGCTCCCTATGCCCTGTAGCTCCTGGCTGCAGATGCCATTTCACCAGCGAGGACACCTGGGTTCCCGGGTATGAGCCTCACTCCTTGTCCTTCTGTGCCTTAGTCTGTCCCTGCGCTCGGAGGCCCCTGGGCTCCCAGAAGGGTGCTCTGCACTCCCAGGCTCCCTTACCTCTTGCCCAGACCCACCATCCACATCCTGCCTCTCTGCCAGTGTCTGTGGTTAACCCATTTCCCCTCATCCTCTGAACCGAAGGCTTTACCCCATCTCAGAGCGGTGCTGGAGGCCATCGGCCTGCGCCCCGTGCCCAGCTACGTGTGTTTCTGGCAGCCCTGTGTCTGTCACAGAATCAGACAAGGGTGGAAAGGGACCTTAAAGCCCATCTCATTCCACTCCCTGCCATGGGCAAAGACACCTTCCACTAGACCGGGTTGCTCCAAGCCCCATCCAAACTGGCTGTGAACACTTTGGGGATGGGGCAGTCACAATCCTCCAGGCAGTGTGGAGGCCTTGGCTGTGGGACCACCAGCCAGACTCCTGCCGCTGTCTGGGGCGCTGGGGATCCAGCGGTGTGAGCCAGCAGTGCCGGCAGCTGCGCTGGGGCTCCCCCAACGGGGGGCTTCGGCAGCCATGGGCTCTGACCCTCGCCTTGGCCACGTGTGCTGGACTGTCGCTGGGCTGAACCCTGACCCTGCTCCCTCCCCTGAGACCCGAGTGTGCTGGAGGCTGAGACAAAGCCCTGGAGCCAGGAATGGCTCCTGAAATAGCCGCGTGGCCGCTCCCTGGCCACTTTTAGCTGGTCAGTGGCTGTGCCAGGGCTGGGAGGGCAGGACGCCTGGCACGCACTCAGGCGCAGGGAGCTGTGCGTGGGATTGCTGACCACACTGGCGCCAGCCTCCCCTCCTCTCCCACCAAGAGCCGTCACTCAGAGGGGCGGGAGCCCCAGAGCCAGATGTTTGCCAAAGCCACAGCATAACATGTGCGCAGCAGAGCCCCAGCCATGGCCAGGCTCCAGATGAGTTCCCTGCCTGCCGACTGTGCTGGCTGGAGCGGGGAGGATGGCTGAGGAATGGAGGCCCCAGCTGCTGAGCAGTGCTCCATCACTTTACAGCACTATGGGCTGGGTGGGGGTACACAGGTCACCAGGAGGGCTGTGAAGGCAAGAGATGTGTGTGAGGGGCTCCGGTGATGTGCTTGAGATGGGTCTATGGGATGGGGCAGCTTTGACTCCCACAGGCGATGCAGCTGAGGTCCTTGGTGTGGAGCTGTACTTCCTCGATGCATCCCCATCTCCGGGGAATGTAAGAAGTCTGTTGTGCTCCACTTGTCCCTCCTGTCTTGCTGGGAAACTGGGAGGAGGGTGTGAAATAGCAAGACCTCGATGCCCATCACTGCCCTCCCAGCTCTCCATGCAGTGGGGAGAGGCACACTTGGCCAGGACCCCTCTCCCTTTTCAAAGTCTGGTGCTCTGGTTTCTTGCTGCCTAACCCTGAGTCATCTTGCTGTTCTCCTTTGTTGTCCTCTTCTGCTCTGTGGTGGGCACAGCACTCCCACCACACGCTCTTCTGCCCAGCTGCAGGGCACTCCAGCAAAGCCTTCTCACCACACCTGCGGGGAAGGAGGGGCAGGTAGCAGGTGCTGCTGCCCAATGTGGTCAAGGCTGCCATGTAGGGACAGGGAAGCAGATCAGCTCTCTTGGAACAATTTGAGCTCAATGGGGAACTGGGGTGTTCAGAAGAGTCTTTGGCTGGAGATCACAGAATGGTTGAGTTTGGGAAGGACCACTTGAGATAATCTAGTACAACCTTCCCATGCACAGGCAGCACCATCCAGACATCCAGGACATCCCTACTTTCCTGGGCAACCTCATGAAGGAAAAGCGCTTCCTGACCTTCAGAGGGACTCTCCTGTATTCCAGTGTGTGCCCATGTCCTCTGATCCTGACACTGGGCGCAGCTAGAAAAGAGCCTGGATCCATCCTCTTGTTGCCCTCTCCTGTATGCATGATACCCCTTCTTCAGGCTGAACCATCCCAGTTCCCTTCGTCTTTCCTCACAGGAGAGGTGCTCCAATCCCTTCATCATCTTTGTGGCCCTTCACTGGACTCTCTCCAGTATGGCCATCTCTCTCCTGTATTGGGAAGCCAGGGCTCCAGCTGTGGCCTCACCGCTGCTGAGGAGAGGAGCAGGATCCTCTCCCTGACCTGCTGGCCGCACTCATCCTAATGCTGCCCAGGATACCATTCCCCTGCCTTGCAGCAAGGGCACATTGCTATCTCGTTGTTAGCTTGGCACCCATGAGGACCTGGAGGGCCTCTTCTGCTAAGCTGATCTCCAGTGGTGTGGCCCCCAGCATATACTGGTGCAGGGGATTGTTCCTTCCCCAGGGCAGAACTTTGCACTTTCCCTTGCTGAACTTTAGGAGGCCTCTCATCCATCCCTCCAGCCTCTCAAGGTCGCTCTAGATGCAGCATGACCCCCTGGCATATCAGCCACTCCTCCCAGTTTGGGGTCATCAGCAAACATGCTGAGGGTACACACTGCACCATCAACCAGGTCATTAATGAAGATGCCAAACAAGACTGGACGCAGGATTGACCCCTGGGGTACGTTGCTAGCTACTGGCCTCCAAGTAGATATTGTGCTCCTGATCACCACTCTCTGGACAGGAGCTGCTCAGCTGGTTTTCAGCTGAATGAAGATCTTATGGGGGAGAGTGTCAAAGAACTTAGTGCACTTCAGGTTGACAATATCCATTCCTTTCCTGTCATCCACCAGGCCAGTCATTTATCAAGTGGATCAAGCATGATTTGTCCTTAGGGGAAGCTGTGCTCACCTACTCCTGATGGTTTTCTTGTCCTTCCCATGCATAAAAATGGTTTCCAGGATTAGCTGCTCCATCAGTTTTCTGGGGGTCAAGGTGAGGCTGATTGTTCTGTAGTTACCTGGGTCCTCCTGCTTACTCTTGAAGATAGGAGAGAGATTTACCTTCACACAGTCTTCAGGCACCTCCCAAACACTATAATTGAGCAAAGATTGTTGTGAGGGGCCTGGCAGTGACGTCTTTCACCCTGGTCTCTGAGACCTGAGATTCCTGAAGACCTATCTTACTAGTGGAGAGTAAGGGAAAGAGAGCAGTAAGTACCCCAGTCTTTTACATGTCCTGTGTCACCAGGTCCCCAGTCTCCTTCAGCTGTGGGCCTACGTTTTACCTAGCCTTTCTTTTGTCACCCATGTAGTTATAGAAGCCCTTCCTGTTGACTTTGACATCCCTTTCCAGATTCAAATCCAGTTGGGAATTGGATGCCAACAGCTGCATTCCCATGTAATTACACTGATCAGTGAGTGATTTCAGCAGAAGGTGCCCCAGATGTGTTCCCCAAACCCTGCCATGGTAGCAGCCTCTTCTACACCTCTCAACAAAGCCATCAAAACACAGCATCAGGGTCATCCTCTGGGTTTCTTAACATATCCTCTGGTGTCAAGGGCACATGCCTTTTCATTTGCATCCATTATCTAACAGAAAGGGTGTATTTCCTCTGTCACTTTCATCCAGATCCTTTCCCTCATCACGGCCCCCAGGCAGAACTCTGCTCATGAACCTCTCCACTGGAGCCTGTTTTCCAACCTGTCTTTCACCCACCCAATTGCCCAGCCCTCCACACAGTAACATCCTGCCTTGAATTATGAGGATTGTGGGAGAAGGTGTCAAAATCCTTCCTAAAGTCAAGGCCATTGTCACCCACAGCTGTCAGCCCTTTGATCCCAGATCCCATCACTCCACCACAGAGAGCAAACAGGATGGTCAATCCATGATGGCTCTTCCCTTCCAGGATCTTTCATGTGGCCTAATACATGCTACAAGAAGATTTGCTACATGATTCTCCCAGGGCCCAAAGTGTGGCTGACAAGAATGTAGACCCTCAGATGATCTTTTTGGCCTTTGCTGAAGTTGGGATGTGATATTTGCTTTCCTCCAGTTGTCAGGGATCTCTCCTGATCTGCACCACACGTGAAGAGCAGCCCTACAAATCCATTTCTGTCAGCATCCATTGATGCAGCCTGTTGAGTCCCATCGAGTCACGTGGCTTAATCTCTTTAAAGAAATACTGATTCTATCTTCACTCCTCTCTGGTAGCTCTCTGAACCCTTCTGAACAGCAGGGAGGCCTGGGAGGCTGGTGGAGACTGAGGTAGAGGAGGCATTGAGTGTTCCAGTCTTACCTGGGCCTGCTGCTGCTAAATCACCGACCACTCTCAGAAATGGGCCCTTCTTCAGCCCTTTACTACCAGCGCAGTGGTAGAGGCTCTTCTTGGCGTGCTCAGGCTTGAACTTTGACTTTGCTGACATGCCTGGCAATGTTTATAGATTCCTACTACGTATCTTGCCTCTGTGCCCGTCTCAAAGAATTGTGGAATGGTTTGGGTTGGAAGGGACCATAAAGATCATCTTATTCCACCCCCTGCCATGAGCAGGGACACCTTCCACTAGACCAGGTTGTTCCAAGCCCTGTTCAACCTGGCCTTGAACACTGGGATGGGGCAGTCACAGCTTCTCTGGGCAACCCGGGAGCCAGGGCCTCCCCACCCTCACAGGGAAGAGCTTCTTCCCAGTATCCAATCTAAACCTACTCTCTGTCAGTGAGAAGCTGTTCTCCCTTATCCTGTCTTTCCAGGCCCTTATAAATAGCCTCTCTCCACCTTTCTTGTCGGCTCCCTTCAGGTGCTGAAAGGCCTCAATTAGGTCACTCTGGAGCCTTCTCTTCTCGAGGCTGAACAATCCCAATTCTCTCAGCATACACCACCTTTTGCATGGCAGCTTAGCCCTGAGGCCCCTGCTTAGCCCAGGCCATCTGCTGACGTCTCTGTGTTTTCCTGAGCACTGGGATGGACTGTTCTGGAGTGTGCTGTCCTGAAGGCTTGCCAGCTTTCCTGAGCTGCCTTGGCCTTCAGTGCTGCCTCCCATGAGATCCCTTTCATCAACCAGTTGCCTGTAAAAGCTGAAGTCCGTCTTGCAGTCCAGGGTCTGTACTCTGCTTCTCTTCTTCCTCACTCCCTTTAGGATCCTGAATCTGCTGCTTCATGGCCACTGCAGTCACAGCTACTGCCAGCTGCCACATCCCCAGTTAGTACTCCATTCTAGGGAACAGCAGGTCCAGCTGCATGCCACCCCTGCTTGGCAGGGACATTGGAAATCTTTGTGAGACCAGGGGTCTGTGATCCTGGCTTCCTCAGGTACTGCTGCCTCCTTGGCAGCTTCAGGTCAGGAATCTCCTGGCAGAGCATTGATGTCCTTGTGCTTAAAGCCTTTAGTGGCTGTGCAGGCTCTGTTCAGAAGTCAGAGGTGAGAGGGCGGTGGGGCCACCATTCAGGCTCAGAGCCCTGGCTCCTGCTCCCACACATTCGAGCAGCAGGACTGGCACAGCCCCAGTGGAGAGTTTCCTGGGCAGTTCCAGAGGCAGCTTGACCCCATTTCCCTCTATTTTTCAGGCAAACATCAGGAGTCTCATGAGTGAGCTGCAGTAAAACCAGCTGTGGATCCAAGATTTGGGGCGGATGCTAAATACAGAGCCTGGGGCTGCCCTGCATTAGCTTCTAGCAAAGTTCCTGGAAAAATGTCCATGCTTGGTTTAAAAATTTCCACAAGCGGTGAACTCACCGCAGGCCCTAATGAGCCCTTTTGGTGGCTAATTGCCCTCACAGCTAAAAATGTGTCCCTGTCCCAGACTGCGTGTGCTCTGAGTCTGCAGCAACGCATGCCAGCTGAAATGAGGTGGTTGCCATACCTGGTGGCTGGTGGACCGCTGTGATGTCTCTCAGGAGTCCCTAGGAGGCATCACCCAACTGCAGCAGGGATCCTGCTGTCCCTGGGACTTGCGTCAGGCCCTGCTGAGCGTGGGCTGCCCACAGGCAGTCAGCCAGCCCCATCCCATGGGATTCACACATGGGATATCAGCAGTCTGCAGGCAGGCAGCTGGGACTGGGGGTGCACCAGCCACAGCCCCCCTCCCTCTGCACACAGTAGCAGAGCACAGAGCAAAGTGTCCAGTGGCCCCAAACTCAGCCACTACCATTACCTGGTCCAGCAAGTGTTTGCTGTTCCTGTGGCTTTTCTCTAGCACCAGTTTAGCATCACTCATCCAAGGGAGACAAGGACCAGGTGCAGGGCTCGAGTTGTGGTTGCACCAGTGATGTGACCTCTTTTAGACCCTGTGTAGGCTTGCATGGGCAGAGTCTTGTGTTGGACCAGTGGTCCACAGGTGGTCCCACCACAGGATGGGGCGGTGAAGCACTAGATACATGGGATACCTTGTCCTGGCTGCACAGCCAGGGTTGGTTCTGATACCAGACTGCTGGCTCCACCACTTATCTTGCTGGAAGCTGGCTCTGGGTACCAGGAAGCCTCCAGGGAGAGGGTGCTGCACTACACATTAGTGAGAGCTCATCTATTGCTCCCCTGTTCCTAAAACCTGACCCAGGTCTTGTGGCAGGAAGCTGGATATTCCCCCTTTGGGTATTCCTAAGGGTGGCACCCATCAGAAGATGGTTACAGTGGGGAAGTGAGGCTCTTCTCGAAGTGTCAGAGTCCCTGGCCTAAGGAGCCTGAAGCTACTATTTTACTCTGCAGCAGACCGTGTTGCTGTGCAGTGATTAAAGCAGCTGATGTTCATTTTGGGCAATTTTCAGAGTGAGAAGTAGTTCATTTTGAAGGAAAGAAAAGTCTTCGTTTACCATATAGTACCTATTCCAGTCACCATGGCAGCTGATCAGTTTCATATGCATTTCCATCTGCAGTGGTGGAGAAGGCTGGCAGCTGACCCAAGGAATGGCAGAGGCACACCGGGGTGTGGGTACAGGGCTGTATCCCGGGCAGGCAGAGGCACACTGGGGTGTGGGTACAGGGCTGTATCCCAGGCATGGCAGAGGCACACCGGGGTGTGAGTACACGGCTGTATCCCGGGCAGGCAGAGGCACACTGGGGTGTGGGTACAGGGCTGTATCCCAGGCAGGCAGAGGCACACCGGGGTGTGGGTACAGGGCTGTATCCCGGGCAGGCAGAGGCACACTGGGGTGTGGGTACAGGGCTGTATTCTGGGCAGGCAGAGGCACACTGGGGTGTGGGTTCAGGGCTGTACCCCAGTAATGACAGCCAACGTGGAGCCAGTGTACTGGTAACCTGCATATGAGCTCCAGTGATATCAGTGAGGTCAGATTTGTACTCTCTGCTGAGAGGGAAGATGGGCTGGGGCAGTCGGGAGGGGGGCAGTGAGCTCTGGGTGGCAGATGGGTCCAGTTTCCCAAAGTGTACCCTGATCCAGTTCTGTCACAGCACCTGTGTTTCCAAGTGCTCTGCAGCTGGAGTGGGAAGGGGGGATCCTGTTCCACGGCGCTTCTTCTGGCAGCTGCTGCAGGGTTGGGGAGCAGATCCTCTGCACAGGAGCTTAGTGCTCACTGGAGATGTAGTCTCAGTTTCTCCCTGCAGGCAGCCCCTCAGACCACAGGCAGCAGGGCTGGTGGGGGTGTCACAGGTGCTGCCTCCCCTTCCTGGTCGGGACAGGGTGGTCCCACCCCTGCCCAGTTGACTGTTCCCTCCAGGCCCAGCTGTTCTGTGTCCCCTTACCCTTGTTCCTCCATCCCCGATGGCCGGGCTTGCAGCCCCCAGCCGGGCCCTCTCCTTGGCGCGCGCGTGGCGTTCCTGCACTCCTCGTGCGGGAGCCGAGGCCCCATGGCTGCTGCGGGGAGGAGCTGTGGCTGACGAGGCCTGAACTCCACTTCACCCGGGCCTGGCCCAGCTGCCTTCCCCCAGCTCTGTCCCCCAGCTTTGTTCTCCATGGAGCTCCCAGCTGGTGGAGGAGCTGTGGGCAGGGATGTGGAGTCAGGAGTTGGTTTCTGCTGACCTGAGCTCTGTAGGAGCCCAAGGAGGAGCTGGGGAGGGCAAGCAGGGAGCTGCATTCATCCTCCTGCTATGTCTCTCATGGTGGGTGCAGTTCTTGTGCTGCAAGCAACGTGAGACTGGACTGTCACAGGGCAGTGCCACCCTCCATCCTCATGCCCAGTGTCTGGGGCTCCTAGACACAGAGCTCTGAGAGCAGGACAGAGCCAGGGCCATGGTGACAGGGGGTTGAGTTTCTTCCTGTCCCATCCTGAGTGTCTTTGCAGAAAAGAAGGAACAGAGGTGCAGGGGCTGCTGCTGCTGCAGTGCTGCATGTTCTGCAGAAGAAGCAGTGGCTGGTTGGGACAAGAGCCACAGTTGCTGTCACACTGTGTCATGATGGCCAGCTCTGAGGATGGTGTGGCGGCTGTGGCCATGGAGCAGAGGCTCGCGCTGGGGTGGGGTGGTGGTGCTGGGCTGGGTCTGGCGGGTGGTCTGTTCTGTTCAGGTAGTGCCTTCCCTCACACAGGTGACAGCCACAGACGCAGACAGTGGCGCATTTGGCTCCCTTTCCTACTCCATTGGCTCTGGCATTGGCAGCGTTGTGCCCACACAGTTCAGCATTGACAAGCACTCAGGGCAGCTGTGCACAGTGCAGCCCCTGGACCGCGACGAGGGCACATCTGCCTACGACTTCACCATCACTGCTGTGGATGGGGTGAGTGTAGCGAGGCTGCGGGTGCAGTGTGGCTGACTCAGCACTGTGCAGGGGATGCTGCTGTCCTTGCACTGTCTCTGATCTGGTTCCTCCTCAGGGTGGCCTGAACTCCATGGTGTATGTGAAGGTGTTCCTGGAGGACACAAATGACAACCGGCCAGTGTTTTACCCGCTGGAGTACGCTGCCAGCATCAGCACACAGAGCATGCCAGGGACAGCTGTGCTGCGCGTCACTGCCCATGACAAGGACGAGGGGCTGAATGGGAGAGTGACGTACCGCATCGTCCTGGGAAACTCACCCCCGCTCTTCTCCCTCAACAAGGACACAGGTGAGAACGGGCAGGCAGCCAGAGCAGGCAGCAATTGGAGCACTGTGATGTGGGAGGTGTCAGAACCAGCCTGAGTGCCACTGCTTGGCCACCTCAGCAGTGCAGTCTGTCTCCAGCACACGTTTATTCCTCTCCCTGCCACATCTTTCCCTGCTAAACTTCCTTTGCCTCGGGTAACCCCTTCCTAGACTCAGTCCCTGACTTTTTGTTTCTGCACTGTGTTCTGTTCTTCATTTGTCCTGTCCCCCTTCTTCTCCATTCCCCATCTCTGACTCACTGTGCCCTTCATCTTGTGTGCTGGTCCTTTGCCCCATCAGGCTGTATCCTGCTTCGTTTCTTGTCCCTGCCAGTCCCGTCTTCGCCAGCTCAGTTAACTCTCCTCTATAACTCTGTCACTCTCGATCCCACTGTTCTCGTTGGCTGCATCTGCTTGAAGCCAGAGCAGTTTCTGCTGGGGAGGTGGGCGCATGGGTGTGCAGTGCCAGGGGCTCTCAGCAGGACAGAAAGATGCATTGGGGGACCTGCACACTGGTTCTCAAGCTCCCAGCAGGTAACTGGAATGAGACAAGCCTTACCAGCCCTCCTAATGCAGGGCCACCTCCTTTGTAGGGCCTATCGATTATGGTCCTTCACTTCTACATCCCCTCCCAGAGCCTCCCCGCCAGCCCAGGGCCCACTTGCTGTATTATGACACTCACCCTGTGCCCCAGACTGGACGCCCTCTCGCCTCCTTCCCCTCTCCCAAGACCTGCCTTCTGGATCATTCTGTGCCACTGCTTAGCTCAGAGCTGGGTGTAAGATTTAAGTGGGGAGGATTTGGGGAGGCTTTCCTGTGAGAGCTCCACTCATTCGCTCCAGCTTCTCCATGGTGGGCTCCCACTGTGATGCACATTGTTTCCTGCCCCTTCTGGTCTGTCTTTTCCAGCTTATGGTTTGGCCTGTTCGCTGGTGCCAGGTGACAGGGGTGCAGCACAATGCCGCATCAATAACTTTCTTCCTCAGGTATCATCTCTCTGTCATGGTCTCTGAGCGGCAAAGCCAACACCCTGATGCAGCTGGTGATCTCTGCTCAGGATGGGGGGGGCCTGCAGGCACAGCCAAATGCCCGGGTAAACATCAGCATTGTGGAGGGCACAGTCTCACCGCCTGTCTTTGAGCAAGCTCAGTACTTCTTCACTGTGCCCGAGGACATGCCACCTGGCGCCAGTGTGGGGGCTGTCCAGGCCCAGAACCCACCAGGTACGGACTTGTCCCTTTTGCATGTTGCCACTTTCCCTGTCCCCATACCATCCCTGATGTCCAGCACCCACCACACTTCCTCAGGGAGTGGCCCTGCTCTGAGATCTCCACACACTCACGTCTGAATGTGCACCCTGCGGTTGTCACCCAGCTCAGCACCTGTGCTTACACAAGTGTGTATGCACACCTGTGGCTCTGTGCACACGGGCACGGTGCTGCTGGGCACCTTGGACCACAGCTTCCTGACCGTGGGGCTGAGGGAGTGAGCTGGATGGCAACTTCTTGTCCACAGGTCATGCTGATGACATCTTCTATTCCATCTCCTCGGGGGATCCTCATGGCTACTTCTCCATCGACTCGGCCTCAGGGCAGCTCCGCACCAGCCTGCCTCTGGATCATGAGTCCCAGTCAGTTCTCATCCTGGACATCCAGGCCCGGAGTGGTTCACCCCCTGCCTACAGCAACACACGTGTGAAGATCTCCGTGTCAGACGTGAATGACAACGTGCCGGCATTCCCAACTCCTTCCGACTCCATCTTGCTGCCAGAGGCCACAGAACCTGGGACTACAGTCTACACGGTGCAGGCCAAGGACCGTGACAGCGGTGCCAACGGACAGGTGACCTTTGAGCTGGTGTCGGGGGGTGAGGGCACCTTTGTCGTGGAGCGTGCCTCAGGGGCAGTGCGGCTCCTCGGGGCCCTGCAGTACGAGGCCAGCTCAGCCTACAGCCTGGCCATCATGGCCCGGGACAGTGGCATTCCCCAGCTCAGCTCCACCTTCACGCTGCTGGTGCACGTGCAAGCCGAGGACGACAATGGACCCATCTTTGACACTCTCACCTACCGTGTGGAGGTGCAGGAGGGTGTTCCCGTCTCCACCCGCTTCCTTCAGGTGAGGGCCCTGGCACATGATGTGGAATCCACGGCCCTTACCTACCACCTGCGTGCAGATGGGGACGCTGCCAGCTTCGGCATCATGCCTGAGAGCGGCTGGCTGTACGTCAAGAGTGCCCTGGACCGGGAGACGCGGGACTTGTATGTGCTGACAGTGCTGGCCTCAGTGGGAGGCACCGGGGCTGCGGCGGACACACGGAAAACTGGCACCAGCACCGTGCGGATCAGCATCACCGATGAGAATGACAACAGCCCTCGGCTGAGCGAGGAGCGGTACTTCTTCACCGTGCCTGAGAATCAGGCTCCTGGCAGCAGTGTGGGAAGGGTGATGGCAAGCGACCGGGATGCAGGGCAGAACAGCCGGCTCACCTACCGCCTGCTCCAGCATGATCCCAACTTTCTTATCCACACGCATTCAGGTGAGAGACCCCTGGCTTCCTAGGTGGGGCCAGCTGGTGAGAAAGCCCAGGGCGGGGCAGCAGTGATGGCAGCCAGGCCAGTGCAGCAGCAGAATATTGACCTTACTGCCCCCGCAGTGCTGGGCTCCAGCAACACACCCAAATAACACAGCTGAGCACAGGCTCTGCTCTAAGGCAGCTTGTGGGCTGAGGTGTGTCCGCACTTATCTGTGTCCTTCACTTGTGCCTGCCCCATCCCTGGAAGTATTCAAGGCCGTGCTGGATAGGGCTTGGAGTCTAGTCTAGTGGAAGGTGTCCCTGCCCATGGCAGCAGGGTGGAACAAGATGGGCTTGAAGGTCCCTTCCCACCCAAACCCTTCTGGGATTCTCCCTCACAGGAGAGGTCAGCACCAAGCACAGTTTGGATCGGGAGCAGCAGTCCAGTTTCCAGCTCCTGGTGATTGTGCAGGATGGGGGAGCACCGCCCCGCAGTGCCACCGGAACCATCTATGTCACTGTGCTGGATGAGAATGACAACGCTCCTGCTTTCCTCCACGTGGGCAGTGGTCAGGAGCTACCTGTGCAGGTAGGGGTGCAGGCTGGAGCACTGATGAGGCAGGGGCCTGGTGGCCTCTGGATGTGGGGGCAGGTGGTACTGCTGGGGAAAAGGGGGTGGGTAGGGGGACCCAGGAGAGTTTTAGGGTGGGAGATGAGCAGGCACGAGTCGGATCCATGCAGCAGCCAGGACAGTCTGGTAAATTTGAGATGTGGCAGGATGGGCATGTCCTTGGGCAATGCAGGTATCCCAGTGCACAGAGCAGGCAGGGCTCTGGAGGGCTCTGGCACAATCAGGACTGGCCAGCGGGCGGAAGCTCTTGGCTCACACATGCCTGTAGGGAGGGACAGCAAAAGGAGCCTCGAACCTGACCCAGTTTCAAAGAAGAGCCAGGGTAGACAACAGTGAGTAGAGAGACGCAGGAGGCCATCAGCTTCTAGGTCTGGGGATTTTGGGTACAGCCACTTGTCTTTCTGGGAGGTCAAGAAAGCATTGTCCAGCTGGGCTTGGCATGCACAAGAGTTTTCTGTGAATCTACTGTGTCTGCCAGCCAAGCTTTCCCTCAGCACTCTGGTGGCAGCGGTCACCAGGCACTGCATGTGCTGCAGAGCCAGCTCCATGGGTACTGCTCAGGAGAATTGGGTGAGGACCAGCCCCCCACCCACCTGCCTCTGCTCTGCTGTGTCCCTGAGAGCGATGTGAGTGGCAAGGGCTCGTGGGAGCCAGCTGAGGGGCACTGGCAGCAGCAGAACAGGATGGGCAGCCAGGGCCCTGGCATTATCTGCTTGGCACAGAGCAGGGACAGCCTGGGGTTGGACGGCCGTGCCCACTCTGCACCCATTGCTGTGCATCAGGCTGTGTGCTCGAAGCCCCTTGCTCTGAGCTGGTTCAGAAACATCACGATGGTGACAGCCGCTCTCTGTCACATGTCCTGCCTGAGCTGTGCACCCCAGACAGCTCAGAACTGACAGGACTCTGTTGGTAGCCACCTGGGTGACACAAGATCTGGGGACACTGCAGCTCCAGCCAGGCCTTCCCTGTTCATTGCTGCTTCCCTTCCCATTCTAGGGTGCAGTCATCCCTTGCCCAGCCATCTTCTTGCATGCCCTGCTCTGGTGGCAAAGCTGCCGGCAGGGCTTGGCCTGGGTGAGCACATCTCCCAGAGCCTAGAGGAGGCGAAGGGGGCACAGTTAGTCTTGCCCTCTCTCTGAGCAAGGCTCTGGGACCGGAGCAGGCCAGGGACCAGCCAGCCATGGCATGGCTGAGGGTGCACTGGATGGGCTCTGCGATGTGGCATTGCTCGCACCTGGCATCTGTTGTGAGCCCTGCTCCTGTGTGGGGACGCCTGTGACACACTGCATGGTAGGATCTGCAGCTGATCCCAATGTTTGGGGGCACGAAGTGCTGCAAGTGCCCTGCTAGAGCTTGGGAGGGCTCTGCTCTTACGAAGAGACCGTGAAAGCAGATGTGTCCTTCAGGGGACAGGGCAAGGCTGAGATGGGTTCAGAGCTCTGAGGGCAGGTAAATGCTGCTGCAGCTCTGAGCAAACACCTATTTGGGCACTCTGGGTTGGGCACTTTGGTTTGCAGGTACTGGAAACAGATACAGAAGGGTGAAGCGCCGTAACAGCCCACTGTTAGCCGTGTTTTGGATATAGAAGATAGACTTGGAGGAAGAAGTGCAAACTGGATGATAGCACAAAGCTCCATGGTTTCTTGCAGACATTCTCAGTGCAGTGTTCCAGTCAGTGTTCAGCAGGCAAAGCAAAGGAGGGTTCTGCGCCGGCACCTTCCAGCATCAGCTGTGGGGTTCTGAGATGAAACACGTTGGGGATACGCTAGCAGGACCAGGGGTGTTTGCAAAGGGTCTGCAGTAATGGATCCTCCCAGGGAATGATTGCTAGGAGAGGGGAGAGAGAGCAAAGGGAAGGAAGAGGGTGCCCATTTTCACAGAGGGGGTGCCCCTGGTGCTGGTATTTTGCTGTATCCTCTCAAAGATATGATGGTGGATGTCACTGGTCTATTTACAGCATCCAAGGTGAGGGCTCCCTGTGAAGAACTGTAGAAGGATCATGTTTCACTGTTGAGTCAGGGAAGAAGATGGGAGATGAAATCACTGCTGCTAAGCAAGTTGCTGGAAAGCAACACTGATGGCACTTACACAGTGGTGGGCTCTGAACTGGCTGCTTCAGTCTGGGGAGAAGCCTGGAGCTTTGTGAAAGTGCCACAAGGTGCACAAGGCCCGGTGCAGGCAAAAAAGCAAATCAAATGCAGAGTTTATTTAGAAAAGAAACAGAGAATGAAAGAAAATATCATCACCCACAGCTCATATGCTGCTCACACTCTCTGTCCAGTTCCATTCCCCAAGTGAGCAGAAGAGCTAGAAACAGTTCAGAAAAACATGTTAATGGGATCTCTGGCAGATAATGGTTCCAAGCAGAAAGAAAACATTCTTCAGCATGGACAAAGCTGTGGGAATGTCACACAGGTGTGCACAGAGTCATGGGGAGATGAGAAGTTGCTTTTTTCATAACACGAGACCAGGCAGATCCATAAGAACTGACCAGGCAGCAGGTTTAAAATAAACACAGGCGGCACTTCTTCATGCAGAATGTAATTAAATTGTGAAATCATTGCCCAGAGTTGTATGGGTTCAAAACTAGATGAATTCATGGAAAGAAAAAAAGTCCATCAAAGGCTGATGAACACAAATATGATCTGTGGCTCAGGAAGTGTCTGAGCCACAGTGGGCTGGGAGCCGGGGAAGTTTACAGGAGGATTGTTCCATGTGTACCATGTTTCTCACATTTCTGTATATCCACTGCCAGCCCCTGCCAGAGCTGTGCTTGTGGCCAGAATGGCTCTGTTAGCTTGGGACCAGGCTAGTGCTCGCAGCAACCTTCGGGGAGGGTGGGCAGACCCAGATGTGCCCACATGGCCACTGTCTTACCGGTTTGCAGAGGCAAGCCCACTGCTACTGCTGTTTATTCCTGTTTGTGTGACTGAAGTGGCATTTGTACATGGGGCTGGTGTGGGTGTTGCTCATGTAACTCCTCTGACATGTCTGCTTTTCTCAAAGGGGTCTCATTCCTCATGGAACGGGAGAGTGTCCCTGCCTGCTGAGCAGGAGCCGCTCAAGTCTGGGTTGAGGGCAGTGGGGGCAGACCCTGCCCCAGCCTGTGGCGGGGAGAGGTTGGAAGGGGCCTCTGAAGCGTGGCCCCATGTAGAGGTGTCCACGCAGACCCTCCTTTCATCAAGGGCCAGGCTATATTTAGGTCTGTGCCTCCATCACTGCTGTGGAAGGCTGTTCCAGATTCCTTGATCTGGTACTAGAAAACATCTCTTCATTTCCAGCCTAAACTAATTTCTGACCATTTTATACTCATTTGTTCTTGTGCCAATATTGTGTTTTTGCTTAAAAAGCTGTCCTCTTTCCCTGGAATTTCCCTCCCTCTCCCAGTGTTTACAGAGCGCAGTCCCAGCACTGCCTAGCCTGGCTGAATGAGTCCAGCTCCTCTGGTCTCCGCTCCCGGGGCTTCAGCACAGTGCCAGCAGCTTGGGCAACAGCTCTGGCCCTCACCTCCACCCAGAAACCTGCATCCTCTTCTCCACAGTCCTGCTTGGATTCCACTTGTCCCTTTCCTAAATGCATTAAGTGGCACAGATCACTCTGCACAGCTGGGTCTGGGAGGGTGGTCTCTTCCACGGGATGTGCTGGTTGGATGGGAACGTGAGGTCTGTCCCCTTGAGGTGGGAATTTGGCATCTGCTGGGGTGGAAGGAACAGCAGAGCCTGTGCCAAGTGGGAATCCTGTTCCACCAAAGAGTATGTGCAGGAGGGGGCAGGACTGCAGCAGGGAGGGGATGTTTGCTGAGGATGATTCCAAAACCTGACAGGTGCTGAGGGACAGTGATAGGGGTGCATCCAGGTCCACAGCTGTCCAGAAAAGGTGTTTGTGTGTGTGATGCTGTGTTGTGTGGTCTCTGTGGCAAAGGAGGTAGCTCCCCTCAGGACACGAGGTTACCTGAGCACATGTGATTGATGTCTCGATGGTCTTGTGTTGCACTGGCATAAAATGGGGGTCTAAGGTACCTACAGATAGGTAGTGCTATCCAGGAACAAAGGAGAGAAAGGAAAACCCCCAAGTTGAGGTACCTGAGCCCTGGAAGGTCTGCCAGCTGTACTTCCAGAGGTGGCAGACCTCCCTGGCTAACTGTGGGAGCTGAGAAGATCCCTGGCTGTGGCCAGGGAGGCTGGCACTGGGCTGTCAGGGGCTCACACACTGGCCGTTTGCAGCTGAAGGGGTCTGTTGGGGCAGAAAGAACCAGGACTGTTGTGGAGCCCTGCCCTTACCTACCTGCAGAGGCTCTGGGTGTAACACGGGTGAAACAGTGCCCTCCCATAGCCCCCCAGTGTGCCCCCACCCTGCCGAGTGTGTTATTAAATGGGGCAGAAGGGGGGGAGGGCTGGTGAGGCAGAACCTCCCCTGGCCAATTGCTGTGGACTGCTCCACGTTCCCAGCCTCAGGCACAGCTTGTGGGTCCTGCTGGGGGTCTGTGCTGTGGGTGAGGTGCAGGGCTGGTGCAGACGGTGCCGACCTCATGCCGTGCTTGGGGGGCTGTGGGGTGATCTGAGAGGTTCCCTGTGCCACTCAGCTGCTCCCTGGGCCTTGCTGCAGGTGCTGGAAGAGAAGCCATCGGGACTCCTGGTCGCCTCCCTGCAGGCCAAGGACCCCGACGAGGGGGAGAATGGGACTGTCATCTACTCACTGATAGGTACGAGCTCCAGAACTGGCAAATCAGTGCTGCTCTGCCATGCAGCCATCACCTGGGCAGATGGGTGCCCACTGCCCAGGATCCCCACACCACACCGCACTCCCCTTCCTTTGCACCTTCCCCTGCCCTCCCTCCTCCATGCTTCTCCCAACAGTGTTTCCCTCTCTCTGCAGGAGCCTGGGCAGAGCGTTTCACTCTGCACGTGGCTACCGGAGAGCTGCGGACAGCCACAGTTCTGCGCCGGACTGAGCGTGCCGAGTACATCTTCACTGTGACAGCCAGTGACCGTGGCGCGGTGCCCCGCAGCACATCAGCCATTGTTCGTGTCCAGGTACCCAAGCTCCTCCTGTCCCTGTACCATCTACCCCTCACTTGCCTCTTGGAAGACACCATCCAGCTACTTGGCAGCCTTTTTCCCCACCTCCACATCCTCTACTGCCTTCATCTCTGGGCACTCTCTGCTCCTGCTCACCTGTTGATCCAGCCCTAAAATCCATGTGGAGAACCTGGGATGGGAAGGGATGGGTCTGTCTGCCCCTGCGCACATTCTCATTTCCAAAGTGGCCAGTTGCAGTTCTTCCTTCTCCAGCCTTAGACAGCCGACCCTGTCCTAGACACCCTGGTGCAGGGAAGACGTCAGAGGTTCCCTGCACAGAGACTTCCAGTCTTCCCAGCATCTACTGAAACCAGTGTTCTGACCCGCAGGGTGTTTGTTCTGACCTGCAGCACGTCCCTCATGTCTGTGTCAGTTTGGTACTCCCTGCCTGGTACTGCCCAGACAGCTACATCCTTTCTTTGCTGTTAGTAACAAGCTTCCTTTTACAGCAGAGGCTCTGGTTCCCCCCACTAAGGCACTCCCACAGAACATTGTTTCACATCTTCCTGTCCCTGTCCTTGCAGTTGCCAAGGCCATTTGACTGTCCTTGCTGTGCCATCTCCACCAGCCCTGCACATTGCTCCCTTGAGCCCGCTGGTCTCTCAGTCCTTTCTGTCACACAGCCATCCCCACTCTGTGCCTTTCGCCTGCTAGTGTGGGAGCTCCAGAGCCAAGTTCTAGCCCAGGTGGGTGTGATAAACTGCGTTCCCTTGAGGAGTGGAGCCTGGTGTTAGCTCGCCACATCTGCCTTCAGCCACCAACAACATGTTTCGTACCATTTCATTTTTACACCATGTCTGTAACTGTTGTCATCAGAGCTGTTCTGCAGCCTCCAGAGCACTGAGGCCAGGCTGGCCATCCCCGTCATGCTGGTTTTCATCCCTGCAATAGATATTTGTTCAACAGTCACTGGGTTTGATCCCCTCTGGGTTGACAGGCTTGTTGTTACTCCCATTTTCCTCAGCTCCTTGACAGGAATGTGCTTCTTCAGCAGGTTTTCCCTTCAAATCATACTGTGGTGTCCTTTACAGCATCCTCTCCTGTCTGCGAGTGCACCTCACCCCCAAATTAACTCCAGTATCTTTAATAAAACTAGTGATAGTATTTATTTATCTTGGGATCATACTGGGTTCTCTTTCTGTGCCTCCCATCAGGATGAGCGTGACCTCTCTTGTTACCCACTCTTGCTTATGTTTGCAGAATTGTTTCTGCTGCTGTCTGCTGGCTCTGCACTATCTGAGCCAGTCACAGACCCAAGGAGTGGCTGAGGGAAGGCACCTGTGAAGGTCACCTTCTCCAGCCCCCTCCTCAAATGGGGTTGTCCAGGTGACTTTTGGCTGTCTCCAAGGCTGGAGACTCCACCACCTGTGGGCAACTTGTGCCAGGGCTCAGGCACTCTCACACTGAAAAATGTATTCTGAGGACCAGAGGGAGCCTCCTGTGTTCCAGCATGTGCCCTGGCACACAGCCCCCTGTGTGTGCCCCTCACTGCTTCCTCTCCTCACAGGTGTTGCCATCTTCCCGTGTGCTGCCACGGCCTGATGCCACCGTGTTGACCCTGCATCCTCTCGAGGGGGTCAAGCCGGGGTCTGTGATTGGTTCAGTGGCCCCCCTGGATGCCCCTGCACGAGGACAACTGACCTACACGGTGGTAGGAGGTGGTGGGGATGGCACCTTTGTGGTTGATAGTATGACAGGGGAGATTTATGCTGCCCGTGAGCTGGACTATGAAGCTGGGGCACGGCACGTGCTCCAAGTGAGTGCCGAGGACACGCAGCACGGCTATCCCTCCAGCCGCTTGGTGCTGGTCCAGATCCATGTACAGGACTGCAATGACCAGGCACCCACCTTCCCCGAAGACCCCATTACCATTGTGGTGCCTGAGAACGCCCAGGCTGGCTCCTCCATCTTCACCTTCCAGGCGCTGGATGGGGATGGAGTGGGCCCCAACAGTCAGGTGCGCTATGCTCTGCTGCACCTGGAGCCACCCGGAGCCCCCTTCCAGCTCGACAGCCGCTCGGGACAGCTGACCCTGCGCCAGGGCCTTGACCGGGAGGCTGCTGCCTCCTTCCTGCTGGTGGTGGAGGCCACAGACCAGGCCCGCAACGTCAGCCAGCGCCGCTCGGCTGCTGTCACAGCCCGCGTGTTTGTGACCGACGAGAACGACAACGTGCCCGTCTTCCTCTCCCCGGCCACTGTCAGCGTCATGGAGGACCAGCCCACAGGCTTTGTGGCACTGCACGTGGTGGCCCAGGACAGCGATTTGGGAGAGAACGGACGTGTGAGCTACTCCTTGCGAGCAGGCAACAGTGATGGCCGCTTCCACCTCAACCCCAGCACTGGTGAGGGCTGGGAGGGTGCAGGGGTGGTGGCAGGGATACTGGGAACACGGAGGCTGAGGAGGGTGCCGGGGTACCTGGTGCGCGGGAGGAGACTGTGGGCTGGGGAGCCTGGAGGAGTGAGACAGGCTGCGGGGAGTCCCAAGCACAGCATCTGGTTGACACAGTGCTGCTGTCTCCTGAGACCCGTCTGTCCCGGCACACCCCAGGGCCTGCAGCCACATAGTAGTCCCAGGGCATAAGCCCCAGTGCCACTGGTCCCCGCTTGCCCCTATCCTGTGTCCACAGGTGCACTGTCCATCGTGCGGGCCCTGAACCGGGAAGAGGTGGCGCAGCACAACCTGACAGTGGTGGCCACAGACCACGGCTTCCCACGCCTCTCCGCCACGCAGCTGCTGTCCGTGCTGGTGCTGGACGTCAATGATGAGGCTCCTGCCTTTGAGAAACCCGAGTATGAAGCCCACATCATGGAGAACCTGCCGGCTGGCAGCCCAGTGCTGCAGGTGCTGGCCACGGACCGGGATCTGGGTGAGGATGCAGGCGAGGGTGAGCTGCCCAGTTCAGTCGGGGCCTGTCTGGAGATGCAGCCCCAGGTCTGGGCATACCCTGCTCCCTTCTGCCAGTCTGGAGAGCCTGGCTGACCAGAGGGAAGGATCAGCACCTGGCCTGGAGGTGGGAGATGGGCTGAATCCTGGGAGAGGGTGGGAATGGAACAAGGACTGTGGTTCCCTCTGGTCCCCTGGCCCGTGGCCTTTGTTCTGTGGGGTCTCCTTGGCCCATCTGGCCTCCCACCAGCTGGGTTAGGCTGGGACACACCCGCCACACCTCTGCCACCAGGGAGCGAGCCCACCCTCTCACACAGCCTGTGAGCCTCAGGTGAGAGCTGGGAGCAGGGAGGTGCAGGGCTGGGAGCCAAATGAGGCACTGGGGCTGCTGCTGGGCTGCCCTCAGACCACCTTCGTCCCCGCAGGTGCCAACGGGCAGGTGTCCTATGGGGGTCTCTCTGGGGGGCCGTTCTCCATCCACCCACAGACGGGGCTCATTGTCACCACGCGTCCCCTGGACCGGGAGGAGCAGGAGCAGCATGTGCTGACAGGTAGGCAAGGGGAGGCAACAGGCAGGAGGTCAGTGGGGGTAGACAGGGGCTTCCTGCTGCTGGGGAGTGTTGCAGAGAGGGCAGACCATGGGGAGGGAGGAGGGGCTGTGGGGCACAGCGGGGCTGTGGGGTGGTTTGGGGGTGCAGGAATGCCGATGCTCTCGTGTCTGGCTGCCGCAGTGGGTGCCTGGGCGTTGGCATACACCTGCTGTGGCTGTAGCTCCCAGTCGTCAGGGCAGCCTCTGCTGCTCTCACTGTGTCCTTCAGTCTACGCGCGCGACGCCGGCCTGCCGCCCAGCCTCACCAAGGCCACGGTGCGGGTCACCGTGGGGGATGAGAATGACCATGCACCACACCTGGAGAGCGAGTCCTGCTCCGTGGAGGTTCCTGAGAACCAGAGTCGTGTGGCACTCTACACCCTGCGGGCCAGTGATCCTGATGGTGGAGAGAACGGTCGCTTGGAATACTGGGTGGCAGGTGAGATGCACTGGAAGCGCGGGGCTGGGCAAGGACTTCTCCCTGGGCTTCCCTGGATCTGGAGACATCACCTGCGGCAGTCCCATTCCACCTCAGGTCTCTCCTGCTCCAAACTGCATGGCATTGCTGCCACCTCTCAGCTCTCTGCCCCCAGTAAAGAGCACCCTGAGATCCGGACAGGCTGCACTGCTCATTCCCCAGGCTTCTGTCTGGTTCCCCAGGCTTAGACCAGTCCCACACCTCTCCTGGCTGCTCTGGCCTATTAACTCACAGGTTGCCAAGTCAGATTTTTGCTGTATTCTGTCACATGTTGTCTGGCAACTCCCCGCAGCAGCAGCACTGGCCTGTGAGTGGTTAGAGTCAGTTCTTCACATGGAGCTGGCCCATGGAGGTTTGCTCCCACTGGAGCTACTCTACCCACCTTGCCAGACCCTCTGGTGATGGGTTTCATGCTCTCCAGGGCCTTTTTCACTCCAGTTACAGGCATGCTGCCTTGTTATTCTCCCTCTTCTCTTGTAGGTGGAGACCCTGGGCAGGATTTCAGCCTAGACCCCGTCTCCGGTATCCTCTCCACTGCACATGCCCTTGACCGAGAGCAAATTGCTTCCTACAGCCTCATTGTAGTGGTGCAGGACCACGGCTCCCCGCCACGCAGTGCCACCATGTCGGTGACTGTGCAGGTGTTGGATCTCAATGACAATGCACCCAGTTTTGCTCAGGCCACCTACACGGTGGAGGTGCCAGAGGATTTGCCAGTCGGTGCCCTGGTGCTGCAGCTGGTGGCTGAAGACCCAGATGAGGGCACCAATGGGCAGGTCTCCTACTACCTGGGCAATGAGTCGCTGGGCATGTTCCAGGTGGAGCCACAGAGTGGGCGCATCCGGAGCGCCCAGGCACTGGACCGGGAGCGCCACCCCACCTACAGCTTCCTGGCCAAGGCGGTGGACTCGGCACCGTGGGAGCCCAAGAGCACGGCCGTGCGTGTCACTGTCGTGGTGCGAGACGTCAACGACCACGTTCCGGCCTTCCTGCACAGCCCACTCACCGTCAACCTGTCCCGCCACACGCCGCTCAAGCAGGTGGTGGCCACCATGAGGGCTGAGGACAGGGACGCGGGTGCAAATGCCTCCATCCTGTACCGCTTTGCCACCCCCAGCTCCGCCTTCGCAATCAACTCCTACACGGGGGACATCCAGCTGCTGCAGCCCCTTGGCTCACTCAGCCAGCGCCAGCGGACGCTCTTCGTGCTGGCCACGGACTTGGGGCAGCCAGCGCTCTCCTCCACAGGGGTAGTGGTGATCCATGTGCAGGAGGAGCCATACCGGGGGCTGCGCTTTCCCCGCAGCACCAGTGATGTGGCCCTGGCCGAAAATGCCACCCCAGGTACCCACTGGCAGTGACCAGGAAGTGCTGTGATGGAACGGGATAGGGCACAAGGGGAGGTGGGAGCAGCGCTGTGGGGAACTCAGACCGGGGAGCACTGTAGGGGTCTGGGGAAGTCCTGTTATGCTTTGGGCAGACCCAAGGAACTGCAGCGTCTGAGTGGTGCCTAAGCTGCTCAGGGTGGTGTCCCTGTGGGCTGGCCTCAGTGTGTTCAGATCCCTGTAGGCAGCCACAGGTGTCCAAGTGCTCCCAGGAGGTCTCCAGGCTCACAGTGAGACCACAGAGGAGCCATGGACAGGCACCATGACTCGAGGCTCCCAGCCCAACATTACCACGAGATCTCCAGTCCCCTGTCAGCAGTGTCCTCAGGCAGAGCGGTGCTCCTGTGGTACAGCACATGCTGCTGTGTGTCACTCTGACCCTTTGCCACGTGCCCCCGCTGTCCCTTCACACCCTTTCGCTCTCCCAGGCACTGAGGTGGCGAGTGTCCAGGCCATGCACACGGGGGGCTCCTCGGGGCGCATCACCTACAGCATCATCAGTGGCAACGAGAGGAATACCTTCCTGATCCAGCCCAGCTCAGGTACAGCTCCAGGAACACTTGGGGAGCTCTGCTCATGCCTGCTCAGGTGCTCAGGGCCCCCAGGGCACAGGAACACCGACCACACTCTGTACCAGTTAGTTGAGAGGTGTTAGTACTGGAATGTGGACACTGCCCTATCACTGACCAGCAGCTGCTAGCACTGCTCCCAGTGCAATTGTGGTCCCCCATAATTAGACCTTTTCCCAAAACCTCAGAGGGAAGGGTTAGATGGGATTTTGGGAAGACATTCTTCCCTGTGAGGGTGGTGAGGCTCTGGCACGGGTTGCCCAGAGCAGCTGTGGCTGCCCCATCACTGGAAGTGTCCAAGGCCAGGTTGGACAGGGCTTGGAGCAACCTGGGATAGTGGAAGGTGTCCCTATGTGCCCGTAGAAATGTTGTCAGTTAGTTTAGTACATCCTGCTGGCTGCCCTCCTCCTCCTCGGGTGGGACAGCAGCACCTGGTTGCTCCAGCAGCCCAGCTGCCTGTGGCTCAGGTGGGTGGCAGTGGGTGTCTGTCCTCAGAGCACTTGCAAGGCTCTGACTAGACTCAAAGCTGCAGTGAGGTGACTCTGGCTTGGAGCTGGATGAGCTTATGTCATGGCAGGAGCAGCTCTTTCTGCTCCACACCTTTGGGGGAGTCTCCAGATGGGAGGACTGTTGCAGGCTGTAATGTCCGCAGGAACTGCCTGTCCCCAGCAAGGTGTGGGTGTTACCACTCAGAGCAGTTCTTGAGAATGATGAGAAGCTGGCAGTGTGGGGAGGGCTTGGAAGAGCTCAGTATGTCTGTCCTGTCCACCTGAGAATGGGTGGATGAGTGGAGGGAGGGATGGATGGATGGATGGATGGATGGATGGATGGATGGATGGATGGATGGATGGATGGATGGATGGATGGATGGATGGATGGATGGATGGAGGGAGGGATGGATGGAGGGATGCATGAGTGGATGGATGAGTGGAGGGATGGAGGGATGGATGGAGGGATGCATGAGTGGGTGGATGGATGGATGGAGGGATGGATGAAGGTGGATGGATGAAGGATGGACGTGCTGGTACATCACTCCCCCCTTCTCGCTGTCCCCCTCCCAGGTGCCATCTCAGTGCAGGACTCCAGCAGCCTGGACTTCGAGGCCAGCCCCCGGCTGCGCCTGGTGATCCAGGCAGAGACCGCAGCTTCCTTTGGCTTTATGGCCATAAACCTCAACCTCCAGGATGTGAATGACAACCTGCCCCGCTTCCAGCTGCAGAACTATGTGGCATTCATCTGGGAGTCACAGAGCTATGACTCACCTGTCATCCAGGTATGGCTGGGGCACAAACAGGGACACCTGAGCCCTGGCCTGGCTGGAGTTACAGGATGGGAGCTGCGCGGGCCTGGGGTTGGCACCAGCACACAAGTCCTGCCTCAGGGGCTCCACAGCTGAATCTCATGTGGCTTTGCAGGTGCTGGCAGATGACCTGGACCAGGGAGTGAACGGGCAGGTGACTTATGCCATCAACCAGTCCCTGCCAATGCCGGGCTTGTACCACATCGACCCTCAGACCGGCACCATTACCACTGCTGCCATCCTGGACAGAGAGATCTGGTCCCAGACCCGGTGAGTACAGCCAGGCTACGGAATGCCAGGACAGGGACAGAGTTGTGGAGCACAGCCCTGGGGTATGGGGAGCACTGTTCTTGGTGCCCCCAAAGCTGTCCCAGCCTGTCTGTGAAATGGCTCTGTCAAGCAACACAGCAGAGGGTCAGTGGGAGTGAAGGACACAGGAGGCAGATGGCTAAGATGAGCCCACGCACAGCTCAGTCAGGTCTCTACAGAGCTGAGGAGATTGTGAGAGGGCCCTAGGTTCACCCATTCCCCTTCCTGCCTTCTTAATCCGCACTGCATCTGCTCAATTACTTCCACCTCCAAGCACAGGACCCTTGTGTCCTGCCACACGGCTCCAGATCCCTGCACTAGCCTGAGCTCCCCCAGATGTCCCCCTGCATCCAGACAGGCCCTCTGGGCCCCTCACCATGTGTGCACGCTCTGGACATGTCCATCCATTCTAGCCACACGTATGGGAAATGCTGGCAAACACCCCACCAAGAATCTGAGGCCTCTCCTGCCCTTTCCCCCATACCTTGCTCAGGTGCGGTCCCCCAGTCCGTGTTCTCCCCCTCCACATGTGCCCCCATGGCTGTGGGTTCCTCTGCCCTGCTCCCCAGTGTGGGGGACCTGGGGTATTCCTTCTACCCACACACCCCTCGCCATTCCAGAGAGGCTTCAAGTGCTCTCCAGCAGCCAGAGAGGCCCAGACACCTGCCTACACGCCGCAAGGTGCTCTGCCTGCACCCACACACCTTCCAGACTTCAACACATGCCTTAGGTGTGCAAGAACCTGCTTCCCTGCCCCACCATGCTCTCCATGTACCACACCCACTGCCCCACTGTTATGAATGGATGATATGGGTTTAGATAAGTCCCTGCCTTTTGCCCAGGCCTCTGGCAGCAGGCAGTAGCTTTATAGGGATGGCCAGCACTCCAAAACCCATTCTTGTTCACAAGTTCTTTAATAATGGCTGATTCAGTCTATTATAGAATGAATGATTTCTTTAATAGACACAAAACTAACAGACATGAGACTTAAAACAGGCTATTACTATGCAGGAATAAGGACAAAAAGAGCCATACTAGTATTATACACGCAGGGTTAAAGGTAACATTAATTTTACAGATAGTGAAGAAATAATATAACTTGGGATCCAATGTTTCTTACTATCCAATTCCTGATGGAGCACACATCGAAATCCTTTCCCTCAATTCCCAGGAAAGTAACCGTGGAAGCTGCATCCAGACTCCAGGGAGAAGTCTTGCACACTTTCAGTGCGTGTGTGTAGAAGGCTTCTGCCTCTGTGATAATCTGTAGTACTTTCATAGTGTAAAAGAGGCCTTTTGGTCACCTGTGTTTTTTGTCTCTTCCCACATCTGTTAAGCTGGCAGACCTTTTGGCACCAGCAGATGATACCTGCTGGGCCTTGCTCACCTGGGTTATCTCTCCTATCTGCACCGGCCACCTGTGGTGGGAGAGGGGTGATGTGCCCTGCCACACCCACACATGGTCTCCAAATCACAGAACCACTGAGATTGGAAAAGACGTCTGAGATTATTGAGTCCAGCCTGTGACTGATCACCATCTTGTCAACTAGACTGGAGCACTGAGTGCCACATCCAGTCTTTTCTTAAACACCTCCAGAGGAGGCGCCGCACAGATCCATCACCCCAGACGGAGCTGCTGCACAGTTTCCCCACCAGGTGCACATGCTCCAGCTCCGTGCACACCTGCAGTTCACCCAGGTGTGGTGCAGGTGTGCAGTGCATGACCCAGGAACTGTACACGGGTGAGGTGCTCCCTCACACGTGTGGGCACACATCTGACCCTCATGCCTGCCCACAGCTTGGTGGTGACAGCGATGGATCGAGGAACACCACCGCTCATGGGCTCGGCCACGCTGACCGTGGTGGTGATGGACGTCAATGACAATAGCCCTACCATCCCGGTCCCCTGGGAGATCCGTGTTCCCGAGAGTGAGTGCTGTAGCACTGAGGGCCAGAACTGGGATGCAATGGGCACTGTGGGGTGGGGAGGAGCCCACAGGGAGGCCAGGCCAGTCCCTGCCAGGGGCTGGGTCACACTGGCCTGCTGAAGCCCCCCGAGCTCTCCAGCATGACCCCTGTGCTGCTGCTGTGTCCTGAGGGAGCAACCTGAATTACCAATGCAGCCCCAGCCCTTGCCCTGCGTCCGGGGCTCTGGCTGCAGACACCTGCCCGGCCTGCTCACAGTCCTCAGCCAGTGTGCCCTGTGCCCATGCGAACCTCCACCTGCCCTGCCAAGCCCCCAAGACCTTTGTCTTCCCCCCAGCATCTCCCTCTCCCGTGGCATCTTCCCCTCTTCCCGGCGCTCAGGCTCTGGACTGAACTGGTTTCTCACCAGCTGAGCCAGGTACGCTGGGCAGGGATGGGTCTGCTCACTCACGTCTCTGCTCCCCACAGACACACTGCTGGGCACACAGATAGCCCAGCTGACTGGGAACGATGTGGACTCGGGCCCTGCGCTCTCCTACACGCTGCTGCTGGAGGGGGACGCGGCAGACACCTTCGGGGTGCTGCGCTACGGTGGCCACATTGCCCTGACGGGGCCGCTGGACCACGAACAGCGCACCCGCTACACCCTCACCCTGCGCGCCTCTGACACACGCCATGAGACTGAGGCCAACCTCACCGTCCTTGTGGAGGATGTGAATGACAATGTGCCCACCTTCACCCAGGTTTTCTATCAGGTACGTGCACCAGGTGTGCCAGGCAGCAGGGGCCATCCCACACAAGCCCTCTGCAGCTCCTGCCTGGCTCCCCTGCCCTTTCAAAGCACAGAGGATGGGTCTGAGCCCCTTCTGGTCCCGCTTTCTGACTCACATCTACATCCTGACCTCCCTCATGCTGTCACTGTGGCATAGAAGGAGTTGAAACCAGGCAGGCGACCCTGGGACCAGCCCCTGCAAGGGGCACAGCTGGATGCAGAGGGTCCAGCTGAAATGGATTAGCACAGTGGGGAGGCCGGAGGTGGTGGGAAATGGGCCACAGCCCAGACAAATGTTTGTGGCGAGACCTGGGCGGGTCCTTGTTGAAGGCTGGCTTGGGCAGGGTGTTCTGCAGCTCTGGAGCTCAGGCAAGGGGCTGGGGAGCCCCAGGAACGCTTGAAGAGTCTGGGAGCACTGACCCCTTGCCTGCGGTTTCCCTGGCTAGGGAGAGGCTGGACCTTGGCTATGGCTGCCTGGCCAGCCCCAGACCCCCGTCCCAGCGCTGCTGGGGGCTCTGGGCACGGGGGAAACAGATGCTGACTGGGGTTTTCTTCTCTTCCAGGTGCTGCTGCCAGAGCACACACCTGCTGGCAGTGTCATCCTCACTGTGAGCGCAACTGACCCCGACTCAGGGAGCAATGGGGACATCACCTTCCACCTGGCTGTGCCCAGCCCTGATGTTGCCATCGATCCTGGCAATGGTGCGTTGGCTTGCTGCTCTGTGGGCCTCTCTCATGGGTCAATCCAAGGGTGCCTGTGGAGGGGAGTGCCCCCATGCTGGCCCTGTTCAAGCCTTCACCAGATTGCTTTCTGGTGTAGCTGGTGAGGCAGACACAGTAGGGTGACCATCGAATGCCCCTCCAGCTGATACCGTTCCCAGCTCCCACTGGTTCCCATGCTGACCCTGGCTTTGTGCTCCACAGGGACCCTCTTTACCACGCGGCAAGTGGAGTTCAATGCCAGCCAGCCCACCCTGGACCTGGTGGTGGAGGCCCGCGACCACGGCTCTCCCAGCCTCTCATCCTGGGCCACAGTACAGCTCCAGGTTCTGGACATTAATGACCACAGTCCCCGCTTCCAGGAGCCGTGCTACAACGCCAGTGTTCCCGAGGACCTGCGCCCAGGCACCACTGTGCTAACGCTGGAGGCGGGTGACGCCGACCTCTCCCGGGAGAATGCTGGCTTTGACTACACCATCGTCAGTGGGAATGGCGGCAATGCCTTCCAGGTGGAGAGCCGGGTGGCCTGGGCTGGGGGACAGCTCCGCACGCAGGGAGCCCTGGTGCTTGTGGAGTCCCTGGACTTTGAGTCCATCCCAGTGTACAACTTGACCGTGGCAGCCTCGGACCGGGGCCTGCCGCAGCGCAGTGCCACCGTGCCTGTGCTCATCACTGTGCAGGACGTCAATGACAACCCGCCCATGTTCACCCGCGCCGAGTACCGCGCAGCGGTGAGCGAGGCTGCGCTGCCTGGCACCGAGCTGCTGCGTGTGGCAGCCCACGATGCCGACTCAGGGCCACGTGGCCGCGTTCACTACACCATCAGCTCAGGTGACCAGCACGGGCTGTTCCAGCTGCACGAGAGCACAGGGGCCCTGAGCCTGGCGCGGCCACTGGATCGGGAGGCCCAGGCGCTGCACACGCTGGTGGTGCGGGCCACGGACACGCCAGGTGGGCACTTTGCACTGGTCCCCGTGGCCATTGAGGTGAAGGACATCAACGACAATAAGCCATACTTCCCAGTGGAGGTGCTGAGCACCAGCATCCGGGAGAACTTGCCACCTGGCACGCTGGTCACCACGCTGCGTGCCGTCGATGCCGACACCGGTACGTTTGGGGAGCTGCGGTACATGGTGCTGGAGCAGGCAGTGGGGGACCCCACCATGGGGGACGGCCGGGACGCCTTTGCTGTCAATGGGAGCTCTGGGGAGCTGCGCTCCCGCCTCACCTTTGACTATGAGCGGGCCAAAGCCTTCCAGCTCCTGGTTCGGGCCACGGACGCTGGCAATGCCTCGGCCACTGTGACTGTGCGGGTGCTGGTGACAGGGGAAGACGAGTATGATCCCATCTTCCTGAGCCCCTCCTTCAACTTCGAGGTGCCTGAGGGCGCGCGCAAAGGGCAGAGCATTGGGCGGGTGCTGGCCACAGATGAGGATGAGGGGGCTGACGGTGTTGTGCTGTACACCCTGGCAAAGCCATCACCGTACTTCGCCATCAACCAGACCACGGGCTTCATCTACCTGCGTGTGGACAGCCAGCCCCAAGCCGGGGCTGGGCGTGCCAAGCGGGAGCCACGGGAGATGAGCCTGGAGGTGCAGGCACGCAGCCCCCTGCCTGCTTCCCGTGTGGCCTCTGCGCAGGTCACCATTGATGTCACGCATACCTCCTTTGGCCTGGCACCCGACCTCAACCTACTGCTGGTGGCTGTGGCCGCCTCGCTGGGCGTCGTGGTGGTGCTGGCCGCCGTGGCCATCGTGCTGGCACTGGTGCGCTCCCGACAGCGCCGGGGCCACAAGAAGGCAGAGGGGGAGGGGGCTCTGGCCCGCGCACAGAGTGGGTCCTTGCAGAAACTGGGCCATGAGGAGCCAGCACTGCCTGGGGCTGAGCACATCTACCACCAGGCACTGCCAGGGTATGGGACCGAGCCGGCAGGGCCCTACACGCGGGGCGGCTCGCTGGACCCCTCACATTCCAGCGGCCGTGGCTCTGCTGAAGCTGCTGAGGATGATGAGATACGGATGATCAATGAGTACCCGCGCGTGGCCAGCATCACAGCCTCCATGCAGGAGCACATCGCTGCGCGCGGCCCGGACTCAGGCATCCAGCAGGATGCCGACCAGCTCTCCGACATCTCCTGTGAGCCAGCTGCGCTGGAGAGCGCCCAGTGGTTCAAGAGCAAGAAGGGCTCCGGGCTGCTGCTGCCGGGGCCACCCCTGCAGCTGTACCGTGAGGATGGGGGGGGCAGTGCCTTCCTGGGTGTCCGCTGCGGCCTCAGCGTCTCCTCACAGCCCCAGGACTACGCCTTCCCAGAGGACGGCAAGCCCTCCGTGGAGGGCTCGCTCACCGCCATCGTGGCCAGTGACGAGGAGCTCCGCGGCAGCTACAACTGGGATTACCTGCTGAACTGGTGTCCCCAGTTCCAGCCGCTGGCCAGTGTCTTCACAGAGATCGCCCGCCTCAAGGATGAGAGCTCCCTGCGCAAACCCTTCCCAGCCAAGCCCAAAGCAGAGCCCAAGCCCCGCATCGACCCCCCGCCCCTCATCACCTCGGTGGCCCATCCAGGTGCCAAGTCTGTGCCCCCCAAGCCACCACCAGGCAGGACCTTCCCGCACCCATCCTCCCTGCGCCGCTCGCCCATCAGCCACGAGGGTTCCATTTCGTCCTCCGCCATGTCGCCCAGCTTCTCCCCATCGCTGTCCCCGCTGGCCGCCCGCTCCCCCGTGGTCTCGCCCTTTGGCATCTCACAGGGGCCATCCACCTCCACCATCAGCGCTGAGCACTCGCTGGAGCCCCCTGAGGAGGCCGAGCTCAGGATTTAGAGCTGGGCCCCTGGACTCCTCTGCCCCAGCCCACAGCCATGGCGCCAGAGCGGGGCCCAGCCCAGGGCTGCTAAAATGGGTGCTCATCCCACTCCCAGCGCTGTGCCAGGCCTGGGCCCCCAGGGACTGCGGGTGTCCTTGGGGGCTGTGGCCCCTGTCCCTCCCCACAGTCTGGCAGACCCTGTGCTGGCTGGTGCCCTATGGACTGCTGACCCCAGTGCTGGCACCCCGGGGTGATGGTCCATGTGCTGCTTGCAGTGGCTAGGACTGGCGCTGGGCAGGACGGTGCTTCACGGTACTTGGTGCTCCGGGAGTGGCTGGGAGCTGAGGGGTGCTGGGCCAGGGACTGCAGGCCCAGACCCTGCCCTACCCAGCTCCAGGGGCCATGCGGCAGCCCGGGTGCCAGGAGGACCCTGAGCCTTCCCTAGGGACCCTAGGAGCTCCCAGGGCAGGGGGACGATGCCCCGTGGCTGGGGGTGATGTCCCAGGGCAGGGTGCGATGCCCAGGGGACAGATGCTGCTTGCCTGTCAGCCTGTGCTGCCTGCGGGGATGAACCTGCCCCCTGACAGGGAGGGGACACTCACCTGGCTGGCTGCAGCAGAAGGCAGCAATGCCCGCATCTGGCTGCCTGTCTGTGGCTGGGCGGGGACAGGAGAGCCTTTGAGGTCTCTACAGCCCTTTCACTACCCACTGCTGCAGGTGACGCTTCCAGGGAATATCCTGCCCAGAGCTTCAGGATGGTTCCTGTGGTCCTGGGAGGGAGGCACTTGCCATGCTCAGCATGGGAGCCCCATTCCTGCGACCAGGTACCTCTCTGGGCAGGGGTCCCAGGCAGGGACAGTGCCCAGGCACGGGCAGTACAATGGGGCTGGCAGAGCTGTCAGGGACAGCCCAGCCTCAGGAGCAGTGGTGATGGCTGCTGTGACCCGCACCTGCCTCAGGCCCAGCAGGCAGCCTGCAGCTGCAGGGACACAGGTGGGAAGGGGTACCCCAAAAAGCCACATGGCCCAGCATGTTCTCTTACAGCCACAGTGGGGACACTGGGCATCTGGCCTTCCCTGGGGCCCTGTCGCATGACTGCTCCCCAGGACCATCTGGGTCACCTCCAGAACATGGTCAAGGTGCCAGAACCCCCTGCCCCTGGCCCCAGCCCCCTGTGCAGGGCTGCTCTGCACCCCCATGATGCATGTTGTGAGCCCGGACAGAGCCCCTGCCGTGGGGCCGGTCCCCATCTGCTCCCAGCACTATGCACAGCCAGCCACACAGGCAGCGTCACACTCGCACCACGCTTAGCCCCACTGGAGCTCTTTCTGAGCCCACAGCTGCTCGCAGGGAACAGCCCTGCATCGTGGGCCCCGGGAGTGTGGCCCCAGGTTCTGCCACTGTGGCCCCAGATTCTGCCACTGTAGCCCTGGTGCTCCCGGAGGCTGTGATCCCCACATGGCCATGGGTGCAGAGTGAGGGCTGGAACAGCATGGGGTGCCCCACAGCATCCCTGAATGCCCAGTCTGGTCATGAGTGCCTTTGGGGGTCAGGGAGGACACCCCATGCCTGAGCAGGGCCGGGGGGAAGCTCCTTCCCATCACACTTTCCCCAGACCCAGCACGTCTGCAGTGTGGCTGCAGCCCCAGCCCCAAAGGTGTTGTCACAGCAGACAAATGCATCACTTCTGCCCGTCCCCCCCATTTCCCATGAAGAACCATCTGTGGCTGCAGCTCCATCTGTCATAGTCAGCCCCTCATTCCCCTTGTGCCGTGGGGTCCTGGCACATGCCAGTGGGTCCCAGGTGCTGTCCTGGGCACAAGGCAGTGACAGGGGACAGGGATCTGCAACAGTGACGGGGGCACCAAGGGGGCACGGGTCCATGCGCACTCTGCCAGGGACCCACAGGGACCTGAGGTGCCCTGGGAGGGGGAGACAGTTCTGCCTTGGCACAGGGACAGCCCACAGAGGCTCTTGGGGTGGGCACCCCCATCCCCTCTCTGTCCTGCTCACAAGCGCTATGGGAACAGATTGTGCTCCCTGGGCCCCGTGGGGGCACTCTGGGTGTGCCCTGTGTCCCCCAGCCCTGTGGGGGCACTCTAGGGCTACCCAGTGCCCCCCGACCCCATGCTGGGGTGCCCCATGCCCCCTGGCCCTGTGCTGCCCAGGCTGCCCACACAGCCCAGCCCCACTGCACATCTGGGATGGGGACACAGACGGGTCACCCTGCATGCCACAGGAAGGGTCAGACACATGCACCCTGCTTTGGGCTGGGGTCACTGAGCCCCCAGTTATTTATTTTTACACATTGTACTACAATTCCTGTTTTTACTCGTTTGTACCTTTTGTATTGTGTCTCGTGGAGCTGCATGTACCAGCGCTGCCCACGGCCGCGCAGGGGCCACCCGGTGCAGCCTGAACCCAAGTGCCAACGTCTCAAAAAATGCCTTAATAAACCACACGTTTGTACAGACACAGCCCCATCCCTGCTGCCGTGGGCTCATGCCAGGCTGGCACCGTGTCCCCATGGGACTGATGAGGGGGTGGGGGGAGACCGGACCTGCGTCATGGAAGGCTCACATGGGCCTGTGCCCTGGCACCCACATCCATGGCTGCGCCCTGCCAAGTCCTTTCCCTGAGAGGCCAGTGAAGCTGCAGCAGGACCGTGGCCCTGGGCTGTCCAGCCGTGAGGCTGAGCATGTTTCCATGCAGGCATACATGCAAGCACAGCTGTGGAAGATGTCTCCACATGTGCACACAGCTGGCCCCACGTGCCATGGGCAGCCCCATCCCATCCCATCCCATCCCGCTACCCTTGCTCTGGTGAGGGTTGTGGGCAGGGCTGTGCAGGGACCCAGAGCTGCAGCAGCCACACTTGGACATACCATCTGCCCAGCAGGTACCTCACATTCCCAGGATCCCCACTGAGGGCACCTGGACATACAAGTTCCCCGAGCACAGCCACCAGCACGCACAGACACACACTGGGGATCCCAGTGCTCCAGTGCTCCCACCAGTCTGCCCAGTAGCTTTGGCTCTGCTTATCTATGTTGGGCAACACAGACATACACACAAGGTCCTTCGCTGATCTCCAAACGCTGTGACCTGATGCCACACATCCCCCCCCTAACGAAACAGTGCCCCCCCAACTCTGGGAAACAGGTACAGAGTTTGAGAACCAGGAGCAGCTGTGCAGCTGGCAGGCATTGGATGTGGCCAGACCCATGCAGTGACCATCAACCACCTACATGTGATCAGCCACTTCCATCCTGCCTTCCATTTTTTGTTGCTCCCCAAACCACCCTGTTTCCTCTCTGTCCTCAGCTCTCAGTTTCCAACACCCTCACAGCGAGGCCTGCACAGCCCCAGCGTGTTCTGCACCGCCCCGACCCCAAAGCATGCCCAACCCCGCTGCCAGCGCGCTGGAACCAGGGGAGCAGCTCCTGTCCCCCCTCGGACAGGGCTCCTCACACTGCAGGGGTAAGCGTAAGCCAGCACAGCTGGGGCAGAGAGGGGGAGAGGACCACCCCCCTCCCTGATGGTGTTCCTGGGGTCCCGTCTACTCCTTCATCCCCCAACCCGACCCCTTCCAGCTCCCTGCTGGGGCACACTGGGCATGCTGAGACCAGCAGGCTGCCCTCGGTGCCACTGTCCTCTGGTGTTCCTGGCCTCGGGAAAATCCAACTGCCCACAGCAGGGACTCATGCCACCCTGTCTGCAGGAGCAACACACGAGCGTGCCTGGGCGAGTGGGGCTCCAGCCAGGGCACCACAGCCGCTTCAGGAGACAGACATCAAGGCTCCCTGAGCTCCCAGGCACCAGACCAGCAGCAGATGCTCATTAATGCGATTAGCTCTGTCCGGACACCTTAGTCCCCTCCGTCCAGACAGATTCAGGACATCATCCCCTGCAAATCCCATCCCATGTAAAGAGTCCATCCCCAAACTGGACATGGGGCATGCAGCCCTGACAGCCCCCCAGCCCCTGGCTAGGGCCAGGGTGGCTGGTTCCCCCCACTATCCGTGGCTGGGAGGAGGCCAGGGCTGCCAGGTCAGGGCAGCTGGTGGGGCTGGGGCAGGGGGAGCAGGAACACAGACACCTCTGGCACAGCTCCAGTGTGGGGGATGCAGCAGCCAGGGCCAGGCAGGTGGTTTTCCTATTGCCTGTCTCTTCCTGGCCTGGACTCCGCTCTGCAGAAGCAAGAAAACAGCTGGGAACTGCTGGAGCTGTGCAATGTGCTGTGTGACTGGGCTTGTCACTGAAACTGCAGGAAAAACAAAAAAACTCTCCAACAACATTTTTAGTGTTAGAGAATCAAGGCATTACTTTATTCTGGCCAGGATGTTGCTCTGGCCAGGATGTGCAACAGAAATCATCTCATCCACACATGGCCTGGGTTGTGCAGAGAAAATCATTCCATGACACATGAGTTTTATTCAATTTTTCACATATTTTATACAGTCAAAACACATAGAAATTCATTGGTTCAATGTTCACTGGTCCCAAGTTGCCCAGTTCTTAGTATTTGGTTTCCTATTGGACACGGATTTCTTTTTGTCTGATGCTAATTAGGTTCTCATTCTTACCTCTTTTCCCAGACCAGGTGTCTCCGACCATGCGAGGGGTGATGGTCTGGAGTTGGTGATCGTAACTGGTTGTTACCTTTCGTGTAGCTTCTGTGCTGCTCCCAGTCTGTTGAGATGTTAAGCTCATCAGACCTCACCTGATCAAACAGTCCAGTGAAAGGAAACTTCAATTCCCTACCCCCGGGGCAAAGGCGAACAAAACTGACTAAGGTTACGTAAAAAAATTTAAACTTTGTATCATTTCAACAGGCTGGGGCAGAGATGGGGCCAATGCCAGCTATCCCCACTCCATGGCTCTGATCCCCACGAGCTGAGCTCTGGCGTGGGATGGGGCTCCGTGGGGACGTTCCGAGGAGCAGAGAGCAGCAGGCTGCAGGAGCCGAGGGGCTGGGCCGGTGCCAGCTGCCCGTGGGCTGCTCCAGTGGCCTGGTGGGGCAAACACAGCTCACACCACGGGTCCCGTGGCCCTTCCAACCCACGACCGAGCGAGAACACGTGCACGTGCTCGTCCTAGCCCTCTGCAGCCCTGTCCCCGCGACTGACCGAGATCTCCGTGCCCCAGCCCGTCCGCCCGCCCCCGCCGTGCGCAGGGCAGCAGGACCAGGCCACGGCGCTCCGGACACGCGGGACGGGGCTGTGCTGACACGGCTCCCGCGCCTCGGGCTCCCACAGTCCTCACGGCCCGTGCCCAGCCTCTGCCCCCTCCCGCCTGGGCCCCTCCTGCCCGGGA